>SSNS01000513.1:78855-239053 GCA_006937985.1 Aphyosemion australe | reverse complement strand
TTGCAGTCAGAGAGCTTTTTGCTGCAAACGCTGCTTTCCTTCTCCTCATGCCCCATGATGCCTTGCTGGGGATTTAGGGTTTCCTTATGAAATGGGTGGAATTCACACAAATGGAGGCAAGATTTCATTGAATCCAAGCATTTTATTTCCAAGTTGATAAAACATCACAAGAAAATATATTTCAGAACAAATGACGTCTCCATAGAGCCAACAGTACTATTTTGATCACATATGGACCTATCCTTGCACTGAAAGGTTTAATACAGCATGATACAGTTGAAAAGTAAATCACAGGGGAGCTGGTAAAAACAAGAAGGATCTGGTCATGAGACTGCAGAACAAATGACTATTTAACTGTTGGGAGGCTGATGACAGCAGGTGTAATGAACTGGATAAGTTACAAGCTGAGTAAACTGAGGAAAACAGACGTTTTGCACAATAAAAATACATACACACACACACGCACACGCGCACACACACACACACACACACACACACACACACACACACACACACACACACACACACACACACACACACACACACACACACACACACCTTGTTTAGGACTATAATTATAAGAATGTTCTTTCAGACACTCATTTAAATTCAGACAGGAACATTGCAGGCTTTTTTCCTTGCAAGTAACTTTTTTAACTTTGAAGGAGTTTGAGGTTTGCTGGGTTTTGGATAAACTGAGAAATTAAACCAGACTAAATGTTCATCTTTATGTCACACACTTGCATCAGAAAGAAAAAGAAAATCATACATTCTAAATGGTGAATTTAACCAGTTCTTCCTTCATCCCACCTCTAGTTTCAGCTGTTGATTTATTTTTAACTGAAAGTCTCATCCCGAGCCATTTCTTTGTTGAAACATGTTTTATGGGAGGATATTACACTGCCATATCTCCTAGTCTTTAAACCTTAGACACATAGAAAGATGGACCGTGCATTTCTTTTAGAACCAGAGATGTGGGGCTGAAGGTCTCGCCTACTCAGCTCCACACAGTCACGGTCCACCTACCACCAATATCTACCTCACTTCACTGGCTTCTAGTACATTGTAGGATTGATTTTTAAGTCTTGTTTGTTTTTAAATCATGTAGCAAATTGACATCTCAATGTTTTGTTGACTTGCTGCACCTTTTGAACTTCAACCATTGGCGGCTCGTCCATAGGGGGCGCTAGGGCACCGCCCCACCAGTCTCACAGGAAGAGGAAGAAGAAGAGAGGAATCACAAAATGTATTTAAAAAACATCAAATTTAAACTAAATGGTCTATACACCTTATGGGCTGTAAGTGCTGTGTGTGTAATCTGCATTTAATTGTAGTTTAATAAAATTAATACTTTTAACACGGCCGAAACGTCGACGTACTTCCTGTCACGTGTCCTCTCGCGGTCGCAGCCATAGATATCATATAAACACTAGATGCCTTAACTGGGAGTCGACAGCGTCCCTACATGGCGGTCATCTTACCTCGGACAGCGTACGTTCCGTTCTCAATGGTAGCAGATGGAAGGTGAGTGAACAACTTAAACAAAAACACTCTTAACTCGATTAAAAATGAACGGATTTACAAGCCGGTTGCATTATTACAAACCTTATAGCACATAGGCTTGATAGGACATACTTTAACATTTTCAAATAAACGGGCCAAATCCGTCATATTTTACAGCCACATCTCTGGCGTTTATAACAAACCAAACCGTTGGAAATTCGGTTGAAAATTGAGCAAGTTAGAGTTATTTAAATAGTACATTCACCATTGACACCAATGTTACGAAAGGGGGCAACTGTCCGAGGTAAGATGGCCGCTGCGTAGGGACGTTTGTCCAATCGACGAACAGCGCGGGTAAGGCATCTAGTGTTTATATGATATCTATGGTCGCAGCAATCTTTACCATTGACTTAATATGGGCTAACATGCGCGCTGGATCCCCAACGACAAGGAATAGGAGAGCTGTTGGGCGCATATGGTTGCGATTGCAAGCAAACGGGGGGAGTCTGCTCAGATCAGGAGGAGGATGCTGATTGGTCAGCTCACCCAGCCCAGACAGAACCGGAAATTTCTCCACAGGCTAGTTCACGTCCTTTGTTGTTGTGGGGCTGCTACTAACGTTGACTATGGAGAAAACTAGTAGTTTCATCTTTTTATCATTGGATTCTACGAACCAAATGGATTTTTTACTATAAGATGGATTATTTTGACCAGCAAGGTAAGACAGAATTTAGCTTTTGACTTCATGAAAATAGCTTTGTTTTGCTTTTCATTTAGCAGTCATTGGGTGGTGTTGAGGTAGAAAACGTGAATTCTATCGTTTAAAAGAGTCTCTTCCTGTTTAGTGTGTGTGAGGTTTGCATATATTGGTCAATATGAAGCATGTTTTTGGAACAACTTTGTTGCTAACTTAGCAACAAAGTCCGTCGATTTCAAGTTTTGTGAAGCATAAGAATGGTAATTTGGCGTTCGCTAGTGGTGATATGTGGTTAGTGCATCTGAAAAACTCACCTGCAAATAAAGAAAATAACGATCGTTTATATAGCGCCTCTCAAGATAAAAACCATTCACAAGAACTAACATAAAAAAATGTGCCCCACCCAAAAAAAAATTCACCAGCCGCCACTGACTTCAACATATAGGTCAACAAACCAGCAGCTGCTGCAAAACCATTGGGGCTTTTGAAGCCTTTGGCGTCTTCTCTGGCCGGACCCTCAATGGTTAAAAATCTTTGAAAACACATTTTTTCAGTTTCACACTTTTGTAATTTTGCCTAGTACTTTTTATCTTTGGTCAAACTTTTTAAATTATATGCTAAATAAATTTAGTCAGCAACAGCACCTATAAAAAGTGTTTCAGGGTTTATTTTTAATTTACTGTAATAAAGGACAGCGTCCCATTCATTTCCATGGAAAGAGAAGGACTTAAAAACCTATACTGGAACCAGCCACCCGGGGGATCAGTTGTTTTTTTCAGCTTCAAGTATGCAGTTGAGTTTCTTAAATAGACAATTAATAGTGTGGACATCTGAATAGAACATAGATTAAAAAAAATTACATATTCTAAATTTACATAAAAGTGAGAATCTGTGGGATTCAGATTAAATGACATTTACAGTATTTGGCCTTTTGAAAGCTTATTTTAAGTCGTGCAGGTACGTCTGACATCCTAAAGGAATAGTTCAGGTCTTTTAAAGGTCTTTCCATCAATAAAAGTAAAAAATAACAACTATTGTATTTATTTTTTTTGAACAACCTCAGTCTGGAGAATTAGAGGCTAGTTTTGACCAGGCAGACGAGCTTCTAGCTTGTCGGAGAGTAAGGCTGGTCAGGAAATGTTTCTTAATAAACTTTAATCTCAGCAAAATTGTCTTAGTAACTTATGAGAATGTGATTTGAAAACGTTTACACCATCATAAATCTCACACTGCATGATTTTTCCCCTAAGGAATCTGTGGTTTTCTGCAGCAGAAACAAGTTAGGTTTAGAGAACTGGTTTGAGTAAATTGCCACTAGTTGTTTAACTGGCCTGTCCAATCAGAACAATTCTCCTTTTTTCCAAACTGAGGCCACTCAATTATCCATTTGCATCAGTTACAATAACTGAATTAAAGGTCATGCTGACTTTGCAGCCCACACAAGAACACTGTGTTGCACTAAAAGGTGCTCGTCTTTGACCCCTTTCTTCGGGGGATTGCACTCTGCACACTCAGACGCCGTGGATGTGCGTTTGCAGGTTTCAGGCTGGGACTGACTGACACTGGGATGGGCTCGTCCAACTGTTAGAGCCTGTTTCTGCTGCATTGCCTTTTGAAAACACTCCAACTCTTCTGCAGTGCGCTGCAGCACATAACTGATGTTGAACCCACACACCCTCACCACATTGTGTGCATCACATCACCGCTGCAAGCCAAAACAAACGCAGATGTGCAAAAAATAAAATGAAAAAACAGGGCTTGAAATCCTGCAACTGGTAGCAAAGCTTTGATTGATAAAAGTCACAGGGTGATGGTGAAGGACGTGGCAACATCAGCAGGCTGGGAGACTGTGGGCGAAGTGGAGTAATTCCTGAAACTTAAAAGAGCTTAAAATAGGCACAAGAAGAGAAAGTCACTGTGACCGTCTCTCTCTCTTTTCTCTGTCTGGCTAGCTCTCTCTCTCTCTCTCTCTCTCTCTCTCTCTCTCTCTCTCTCTCTCTCTCTCTCTCTCTCTCTCTCTCTCTCTCTCATTATCTGCATGCCTTTATGTCTCGTGAGCAATCTGAACATGACCTGATGGATTAGCTCTGCTACAGGAAAGTTTGCACATAAATGCCAAAGAGGATGCAGCAACAAGAAATTCTAAGTTTTTGTTTGAATTTGAGAAACTTTGCTTAAACCAGAAGAAGAAAATAAAGGATTTTTTACGTGGCACCTTTCAAAACAAAAATACACTTCACAAGCACAATAAATTATAAAAAAAAATATTAACAGTAAAATAATGTTTTAATTAAGATTATAAAATGAGAATAAAAATAAAAAAAACAAAAAAAAACAAGGAAGCCCAAAGAAAACAGAATTGGCAGAAACAGCAGTATGAAGAGAAACGTGTGAAGAAGAGGATGATCAGAAGGTCACACCAAAGCCTGAACAGGTGAGTTTTCTGCTGCTTTCTAAAGGAGACCACTGAGTCCACTGATCTCAGGCTCAGGGGGAGAGAGCTCCAGAGTCTGGGGGCCACAGCAGCAAATGATCTGTCACCTTTGGTCTTTAGCCTGGTGCGCTGCACAACCAGTAGGCTTTGATCACTGGACCTCAGGGACCTGCTGGGGGTGTAGGGACTGAGAAGATCACCAATGTATGATGGTGCTGGTCCATGTAAGGCCCTAAAAACCAGAACCAGGATCTTGAAATGAACCCTGAAGTTAACCAGCAGCCAGTGAAGCTGAAGAGAAGCGGGGCGACGTGGGCGTGCTTTGACGATTTGGTCAGAAGCCGAGCACAGGCCTTCTGAACCACCTGTAGACGGTTCAGGGAGGTTTTGCTCTGACTAGTGAAAAGTGAGATGCAGTAGTCTAAGTAGGTAGGTGTGGAAAACAATCTCAAGTTCAAAACTACAAAGATCAGCTTAATATTTCTTCTCGTAAGGGTAAGATTTAGAAAATGAAAATAAATTTGTAAGATGCATTATTTCTAGCTAAATCACGATAATCGAAATGAAAATTTACAAAAAATACATGGATAACCTATAAACTCCATGTAAGTCACACCTAATACCATTAAACTAAGAGTATGGGTGTGAAGATATGAAAATAGGAACAGATTAAAGCACTTAAGCCATAATATTTTCCTTTAAACTTTTTCATTTTTTTCTTACTATTTCAATTTTAAATGAAAATTCTGCAATTTTTACATGTAAATAGTTGAATATTTTAAACTCACCTTTAATTTTTCTAGAGTTTAACGAAAACATTTTAACCTAATTCTTTTATTATTTACATGTCACGAGAAGCCAGATGAATAGCTCCAGGTCCTGATGAAACACATTAAATAATATTTTTATTTTGAACAGGTATTTTTATTTTAACGTATGATTTCTGTTTTGTTATGATTGCACTTTGCTCAGTTAGTTATGCTTTTTAATGAATTTCTCATTTTTTCTGTTGTTCTATTGTTATGATTGTATTTATATTTTCTTTGCTGTTTTGGTTTTACTCTGTATGTCATCTGTTTATGGTTTCCTTCAGCTCCTTAGTCGCTCTGTTCTTAATGCATGTTAATTAGTCCAGCTGCCATAACTCAGTAGTCATCCTATCCTGGTCCTTGATGACCACTAGCAGCAGTTTTCTTATGGTTCCTTGCACCAACTCACCTGGTTTGAATCAATGGGTGACTAACAGGCTGCTGAAGAACTTGAGGACAAACTGAGATGATTTAATCATTAAACTGGATGTTTTAGAGCAAGGAAACAGCTAAAACATGCTAGGTAGTCCTCCAGGATCGGGCATTAGCCCTCTCCTACTGTTTTCTGTTGGGTTCCTTGTTTTGTGATTTGTTTATGCTTAGTTATTATTTCTTCCTGCCATATCAGCTCTTTTATTTTCATTATGAAATATTTGCTTTGTTGCAGCTCTCTGCCTCCTTCGTCTACACTTTGGCACCAACTGTGACAATGTGATTTTATTACCGTGGTGACCTTATTAACTAATTGCTTTGTAGAAAGATCTACTGTGACCTCAATGACACCCTTTGGTACCGATAAGGAAATACATTTATCATGTTTTCTGCAATATTCTGTATATGTATGGGACGACGGAGGCAGAGGAGTAAAGTGTCCTCCCCATTAACAGAGGGCTGCAGGTTCAAGTCTCACTCAGTCTGTTGCAGTCGTTGTGTCCTTGGGCAAGACAGTTCACCCTCCCTGACTGCTGGTGGCACCTATACGGCAACCTTGCATCTGTCAGTGCGCTCCAGGGCAGCTGTGGCAACAATGTAGCTTATCACCATCAACATGTGAATGGGTGAATGACTGATGGTGTTGTAAAGCATCTTGGGGGGTTGTAGAACTCTTGAAGGTGCTGTATCAAGTACAGGCCATTTACTATTTACTATGTGTTTGTGTTTCACTATAGTGAAAATTAAGAAACTGTTCCTTGTTTTCTTGTAAATATTATGTCCTTTTCCACATCATTGGTTAGAGATGTATTTTTATGGTGACTGCACAGTTTTGAACTTCACCTTTGTATCTGGATATTTGTTTGTGTGGTGGTTGAACCCTTTTGTCTCCCGTTGACTGACCAATGACTCACCTGTTTCAGATCTATTATAATTACCTGCCTTCATAGTTATTAAATTATTAAAAAATACAACTTTAATTTCAATAATGCAACAAAAATGTGGTAATAAAATATTAACATTAGGTAAAACACTGAGTAGAAAGGTGGTGGTTCATCTGGCAACCACTAATACACACTAATGATCTGGTACACACACATAATCTGGTACACACACACATAAGCTGTCTGTATCAACTGGTGTAACATCCCATAATTTAAGTAATTGAAATGACAACATGAGCCAAGTGCTTTTTCTTTGCAGATGTTGGATCTACAACAGTCAGCAGAAACACAAAGCCATGATTGGATGGTCTTTTCATGTCAATATTCTGTGATTTAAAAGACGAACAGGATTAAAAGCTTTTCATCCAGTCAGGGACACAAGGGACCATTGGCGGCTCTAGGAGGTGGCTCTGAGTGCATAACATTACCCCTATACAGTATATATAGACAAGTTAGTATGGTTCTGTACATTTTGTAAAGCAGGGGTATGGAGGTCTTCTATTCAGCATGTTTTAGCTTTAACCCTGCTTTAACACCTGATTTCAATCAGCAGGTGATTAACAGGCTTCTGCAGAGCCTGATGAGCTGCTGCACAGGTGATTCAACCACTGAATCAAGTGTGTTGAAAGCTTGGAGCAGAGAAACCACTAAAACGTGATGGATACCAGCCCCGCAGGCCCGGAATTGAATACCCAGTGTTTGCGAAAACTTTTGAGCCACGCCTGCCAAACTGGCAGACGTGAGAGCGTCTCACGCAGGACATTTTTGAACCACGTAGGACAAAATCCTCGCGGGCTTCAGACTTGTATCTATTTAACAGTGGGTATTGTAGTGACCTCTGACCTTCACATATTATACATATTTTTATTGTGACAATAATCTGTTGACATAATTTGAAAAAAGAACCATCAATGTGATTTTCTGCCAAATTCATAAAATGAGGATTAACAGAATTTATCAGGAAATTATTATAGATCATATAATTATTATAAATGATTATGAAACACCAGAAACAACATATTATATATGAAAATATTTCTAACTCATGAGTTACTTTGAAATTAGCACATCAAAAAGATCCATCGACCGCAAAAATAACGGAATGTGCGCTGCGTGGCTGCGCCAGTGAGGTGAGGTCACCGAAGCACGGGAGAAGAGCTCTGCAGCAGCGGAGCACGTCAGGCACAAATGAAAGACAGAAAGTATGAGCAAACATGAACGATCGTGTGTTAATTATGTTTTTTTTTGGTGGCGCCACTTTGAGAATGTTACTGTGGCCGTGCGCAGGACGCAGCTGCCCGGTGGAGCGCATCAGTAATCAGCGCTCTGCGGCTCTCCATCCTCTCCGCCCAAAAGAAGACCCGCTACGCTGAGAGCCCAAATAAATAAATAATGTAATATATGTAGAAACTAGATCTTTTGAAGGGGAAGCCAACAAACAGTCTGCAGTTTTCAGGAAGTTTATTTTATTTTGGCACGTTCAGAGTAGACGCACAGCGTCGGTCATATTGTCCGACGATGTGAAGTTTTTCGTCGGACAATATTAAATCACGTCGGTAATGTCCGACTGTCCGACGTGTTTTCGCAAACACTGAATACCCCTGTCTTAAAGTGTTAGAAACCTAGGACAACTCCAGAGAACGTCAGGCTTTATCCTCTCATACTGATGTATAATTCACACACACTGCTTGAAGTTCGAAAAAATAGTTTCACTTACCAAGCAGATTTGGAAATTTCATCAGAAAAGGAACATTTAAAAAAATATTAACAAGATATGAATACTTGGATCTCATGTTGACCTCACCCCATGGCAGTGATACCTCAACAGGTCCACCATACTGGGAGGGGAGATACCAGCTGGTAAAGGTTTTCATGTACGGGAAAAAACTTCAGTTTTAATAGGAAAAGTAGATACAATTTTGTCTGATAACTTGAATTTGTTATTTATTATTATTAGGGCTGTCAATCGATTAAATTTTTTAATAGCGATTAATTGCATGAGTGTCCATAGTTATCTCACGATTAATCGCAATTTTGTTTTTCTTATTCAAATTTTTCTTATTTCAACTATGAAGTGGACAAATATACTTTTTTAAGAAAATATGTTTATTATAACTGTACCAAACAAACATGATAAATACAGTCCAGTATCCTCAGAAAAAAAAATATTCAAAAGTGCCATTAAGCATTACAACACCTTATATGGTTCCAACATAAGGAATCACAAAATCAACACATGTGGTACTAAAACAAGGACAAAGGGAGGAGTGTGATAAAGAACTAGGACTCTGCCTATTTAGCACATTTTAAATATATCTTATTATTTTTAACAAAAATATAAGGCAACACTTCTGGGGTTTTTTGTTGTTTTTTTGCTTGTTGGTTTCCTATAATTTTTTTCAGAATAATTACATATCAATATACTTGATGTATTTTCAGGTTTATTAGTGGACTTACTTACACACAGGATACATTTCCTTCATTTATGCTCAATTAAGCTTAGATGCATTTCACGTTTAAACATTTAGGCAGACAGAAAATTCAGTACTCTGTGTGTCTTAATGCAAATGTTTGACCAAGACCATAAACACTGACCCCCCCACCTCCAGATGGAACCTTGGCCACCCAGACTATTTATCTCTAGATCCGCCCCTGCGCAGTGGCAGCAGCGTGTCGCTGTCCGTGGTGCTTAAACCACTGGAGGATAATTATCCCTCCGTCAACCCCCCGGATGACTGATCATTCCTTTTAAAACCATATCTAGACTCGGTGTGTTTACTTTAAACGAGACTCCCATGGTGGCTCCTCCGGGCCACAGGGTTCAGACGGAACTGGACCATCAGCAGACGGCCTGAGGGGGACGCTCCCTCCCCTCCTCTCCCTGAAAGACGAAACAAAACCGCCTGCTTGCTCTGTTAGCAACAGAACCTCAGATATATAAGGAGCAGACAGAGCAGGTCTCAGTCGCTGTGAAAGCCATACACCCTCCACCTGGCGCGCACACACACCCACACACACACACGCCTGCAGCTCCAGCACAGTCCCCTTCATTCTTGCGCACATCCTCTGACCGGATGAGTTACCCGTTGGACACGATAGGAAGTCCCTTCAGGAGAGTTATGGATACCAGAACAACCAGTTACGGCTACGGCCGCCCCGCCGGCACCCCTTCCAGCGGGTTTCGCTCCCAGTCCTGGTCCCGGGCAAGCCCGGGCTCCACCATGACCACGTCCTATAAGAGGAGCGTGAACGTGCCGGTGTCCCGAGCCTACAACCCCACGGTGCTCAGCTCCGCCGACAGCGTTGATTACAGTCAGACCTCCATCCTTAACGGTGACTACAAGCGATCTAACGAGAAGGAGCAACTTCAGGGGCTCAACGACCGCTTCGCTGTTTATATCGACAAGGTGCACTACCTGGAGCAGCAGAACAAGCAGATCGAGGCGGAGATCCAGGCACTGCGGCAGAAACAGGTGTCACGCTGCCAGCTGGACGACCTCTATGACGAGGAGCTGAAGGAGCTGCGCTCGGTGCTGGAGCAGATCCACCGGGACAAGGCGCAGATCCAGCTGGACACCGACCACATCGAGGAGGACATCCAGCGGCTCAGGGACCGCTTCGAGGAGGAAGCCCGGATCCGCGAGGAGACAGAAGCCATCATCCGCGTCCTGAAGAAGGATACCGGCGACTCGGAGTTGATGAAGTCCGAGTTGGACAAGAAAGTTCAGTCGCTGCAGGATGAGATCGCCTTCATCCGCAACAATCACGAGGAGGAGGTGAGCGACCTCATCGCGCAGATCCAGGCGTCTCAGGTGACCGTGGAGAGGAAGGACCTCCAGAAGGCGGACATCACCGAGGCGCTCCGGGAGATCCGCTGCGAGCTGGAGGGCCACTCCAACCAGAACCTGCAGCAGGTGGAGAACTGGTTCATGTGCCGCTACACCAAGCTCACCGAGGCTGCGGAGCAGAACAAGGACGCCATAAAGTCCGCCCGGGACGAGATAGCCGACTACCGGCGCCAGCTGCAGTCCAAGACGGTGGAGCTGGAGTCCGTCCGCGGGATGAGGGACTCCCTGGAGCGGCAGCTGAACGACATCGAGGACCGCCACAACAGCGACCTGGCCAGCCTGCAGGTGGGGGGGCACTTCAGAGGCAGCCGTGCGTAAAGTCTGAGTCTGAGTCATAACTATGAGAAGATTTAAAAATATATAAGATTTTATTTAAATTAATGTGTTAAACTTAAATCAAGGTTTTGGACACCAAAGAGGTTTTATTTTGATGAGTTTATTGTAATACTTATATTCAATCATCAGATTTTTTGGCTTCTTAAGGTTTTGCTGCAACATGACTTTGCTCTTTTTCTGAGGGATTTCCAGGAGTTATGAAATGGTTAAAGGGAGACGCTGCAGTGAGCACTAGCTCCCTTCCCTTCTTTCTTGCTGAGTCAGAAGCATGGGTCGATGCCTGCATTGGTTATGTCCTTTCATCACACCACTGAGATTTTGGGGCGGGGGTGGAGGTGCGGAGGCTGCCCTTGAAACAGGGACATTCAGCATCTCCAGACCAAAGAATTACATCAGAATATATTAAAGTGATTCTTGAGTTGGCACGAAACAGGAAGAGGTTTACTGCAGTGGATGTTTGGATGCAAGAAAAGCAGTTTTTTTAATAGATGCTGCATGATATCCATGAATTAAGTGTGGAAATGAACTGATCTATGTGAACTTAATCACATATGCTGTGTGTTTCCCCAGGAGACAATTCATCAGCTGGATAATGAACTCAAGAGCACCAAGTGGGAGATGGCTCGTCATCTTCGTGAGTATCAGGACCTGCTGAATGTCAAGATGGCCTTGGACATCGAAATTGCTGCATACAGGTGGGGTTTCAAAATAAAAGTAGCACTAATTTTTCATGATTTCACTAAAAATTGTGGTTTAACTCCATGCTGTACTCATTCTATGTCCCACCAGGAAACTTCTAGAGGGTGAGGAGACCCACTTCAGTACTTTCCCTTATCGCCAGGCTGTCACTTCCTCTAAAAGCTCCAAATCTAAATCTGAGCCCCCCAAGCTGAAAGTGCAGCACAAGTTTGTGGAGGAGATCATCGAGGAGACGAGGGTGGAGGATGACAAGTCTGACTTCGATGAGGCCCTGGCAGAGATGGCTCATGAGCTTTCTGCCACTCCAGGAGAAGGTGGAGAGGAGGAGGAGGGGGAGGAGGCAGGAGAGGAAGATGGGGAGGGCGAGGAAGCAGAGGGAGAAGAGGGAGGAGAGGAAGAGGAAGTTGTAGCTGCCACCGAAGCTAAAGTTAGCGCTAGTGCGCCTACTAAAGACGAGGAGGAAGATGAAAAGGATGGTGAGGAAGGAGAGGAGGGAGAGGAAGAAGGTGATAAGGAAGAAGAGAAGGAAGAAGAAGGAGAAGAAGGGGAGGGAGAGGATGAAGGAGAAAAGGGGGGTGAGGCAGAGGAAGGTGATGAAGAGGGAGAAGAAGGAGGAGAGGAGGAGGAAGTTGAGGAGACAGTGTTGTCCTCCAAAGCTCCAGAGTCTAAAGCCTCTCCTGATAAAGAGAAGGGAGGAGACAAGGAGGGCAGCGCCGGGGAGGAGGAAGAGGAGACTGCTGCTGAAGAGGAGGGCGGAGATCAGGAAGAGGAAAAAGGCAATGATGAAGCAGCTAAAGGTGGGGAAGAAAAAGAGGAAAAGGATGATGCTGAAAAAGAAAAAGAGGATGAGAAGAAGGGAAAAGATGAGAAAGCCGAAGACAAATCAGAAAAAGTCGTAGCAAAGTCTGAAGCTCCTAAAACAGAAGCTGCAAAGCCTGAAGTCAGCAAAGAGGAGGCGACCAAAGCAGAAGAATCTAAACCTGAATCCCCCAAGTCTGAATCACCAAAGCCTGGTTCTCCTAAATCTGAATCCCCAAAACCGAGTTCCCCCAAGTCTGAATCCCCGAAACCAAGTTCTCCCAAGTCTGAATCTCCAAAACCAAGTTCCCCCAAGTCTGAATCTCCAAAACCAAGTTCCCCCAAGTCTGAATCTCCAAAACCAAGTTCCCCCAAGTCTGAATCTCCAAAACCAAGTTCCCCCAAGTCTGAATCTCCAAAAGCGAGTTCCCCCAAGTCTGAATCTCCAAAAGCGAGTTCCCCCAAGTCTGAATCCCCCAAATCAATCTCCCCAAAGTCAGATTCTTCTAAACCAGACACCCCTAAAGCTGAATCCCCTAAGCCTAGCTCCCCTAAATCTGAGTCCCCCAAGACCAAAGCCACCAAACCTGAGTCTCCAAAGGAAGACAAATCAGAGAAGAGTGACCCAACAGAGAAGAAGGTAGAAAAGAAAGATGTTGCCATGAACGGTGACGTAGACAAGAGCAGCCCAGAGGAGAAGGAGAAGAAAGACGACGTGATCGCCAACGGCGTAGACGAGAGCCCCGTCAAGGAGGATAGTGGCCAGAAAGTCGTCATCACCAAGACCGTGGAGACCATCACCACAGGAGAAGACGGGTCCCAGCACATCACCAAGTCCATCACGGTGACAGAAACTGTGAAGGAGTCTGAGGAGGTGCTGCCAGAGAAGGTGGTCTCCACAAAGAAGTCGGAGAAGCACTCAACTCAGTCCATCAAGCAGGTGACAGAGGCCGACTGAGCGGGAACCAAACAGCTGGAAAACGTGGAAGAAGCGGCGGAGCAACAGGGAGGTGGTGGAGGGGCAGGAGGAGGAAAACATGACAAGCAATCACCTAACATAAAGAAAACCATACAGCTAGAGCGATGTAATAACGACAACCACTCTGAAAACAAATCCTAGAGAGAAGCCAAAAGCTAAAGTTCAAACATGCATGAGTGAAAGCTTTAAATGGGCTTTGCTGCTGAGGAGGCGAGGAGCAAGCGACCGAGACATTTTATCCTCTTTTTCTTTCTATCTGCTTTTTCAAGGTGAGCTCAGGGGTCCCACGAAGGGAGGGGTAGACGGGGTCTCTGCATGCTAGCTCAGGGGGGGTGGAGTAGTTTCCCCTCCTCTCTGTATGTTTGGTAGGAAAACGCGCTGTTATGAGGGTGACAACATTAAAGCTACACATATTATACGAGTGGGGGAGAGCGAATTTCAGGAGTGTTGGGTGGATTTTTGAGTTTAAGCCGTAGCGGGTGGGGCGGGGCGGAGAAGGCAAGGCGGAGGGTCCCCGGCGCAGACGTGCACTCTACTGACGAAGCCTTACTTGACACATGATGTTGCCATCTGAGCCAAAACAGAAACAAACAACGATAAATACAAATAAAAATAAAACACAAGGTGGAGACGGAGACGAGCAGCGCCATGATGGAAACATCAACCACAAACATCCAGTAACTGCAGCGGTTACAGCTTAATGACCCTGATGAAACTCCCAGCCTTAAACATGCTTTTTATCCGTGTCTGTTATGTTTACCTGAGTGCAACTGAAACAAATATACCTGTACATGCATAGAGAAATGCATTCACGTATGCATAGAATGGACTTGAATTTAATTACAGAAATAAATGAGGTGCTACTGTTTGCAGTCCCATGACTTTACTCATCATCAACTATTTCCCAGCAGCCTTTGCTCAATAAATGTCATAATAATGTAAAAATGCCTCTTGTCGATTTATTATTCATCAGCTGCAAACTATTATTGTCTTCTATTCTGTGGGGTCAAATTAATCATCCATTTTTTGTAATTTTTCTTGATAATTTCTTTTATTATGGTAGCGAGTATAAGATTCTGTTGATACAGGTGTAGAGGGTAAATGTTTATTTGCTTTTGTTGCACTATTGTGCTGACTCAGCACACCAGGATGCAAACAGCCGTGTCAACTCAGCAAGTGATGTCAGATTTTATGTCCTAAGAGGTTTGGTGCACAGACATAAATCAGCACCGGTGTGTATAAACTAGACTTTTATTATTATTTTAAAGTCAACATCGAGGCAGTAAATGCTGCCTGCTTGATTGAGAGCACTCAATGCGGTTGAGCTAATGCTCATAGCTGTGGAATTACATCACGGAGCAGGCTTCTTTTTTAAATGAACTTTAAAGTTGAGTGCATTTCCCTCTCCATCTTTTCTTGGAGCCAGTGAGTTAATAATCTGGTGTCAGCAAAAAGATTAGGGCTTTTTTGATGTGGAGATTTTAGTCGTGTATGAGACTTTGTGCACATAAACAGGACAGAGAAAAAATAATAAACTTGAATGTACAAAATAATGAAATTGGGTGTTAATGTGCACTCTTTAATGCTGCCATAGCAAATCTGAAAAACAAGTTAGGATTTGAACGCAAACTTGGTCACGGAACACTCACCCTTCTTCTTGGGAGCTTCCCTGAGACGCTTCTGCCAGAACCAGAAACCCGCGATGCCGGAGGAAATGAGATAGCGCTAAACACCAGTCGCCGTTTTCTATGTCCAAACGTCTTTTGCTGTTCGTGACTTCAGATGGTGTTTTTCTTTTTGGGACTCTGGTAGTTTGTCCTAAAGTTGAAGTGGTAGCAGCCGGCTGTTTCTCCTTCTGTGAGTTTGAGCGAGCGGAGAACTTCTCACACCAGTGGTGTTCTGTTGCTAAATACTTGAGGTCATAATTAATGGAGGACCCAGGGAAGTGCGAAAGTGGTGGTTCGGCGAGACTGACAACCGGATGGTCCGATGGTTGTTTTCGGTCCGAAACATGTTATTGGTGGAGGTTTTTAGACAAATGTGAGAACCACTTTATTAATTGCTTTTGTTTTTTTTAAAGCAACATTCCACAACTTTTACACCTTAAAATGATGCTTTTTTGTAAAGTTTAGGCATCATACTATCATCTATTATGTTCATTTTCGTACCTGTGATAGTGTTGGGGGTCTCATGTCTGTTTACCGCACTATACAGTTTTTGAGCTCGGGTCACTACCGGAAGTACTGACTGGGTGTTGCTTTATGGCAGAATATGGCAAGCCAAAGACAAAAAAAAGCATGCATTCTAAACGCGCTTTATGTCCACAAAAAGGCACGTCCTGAACGCGCATTTTGACGCCAAAGGGGGCAAAAACTCGCGTGTTCAAACATCGAGCATTATGTCTGCCAAAATGAGCGTCTTGAACGAGCGTTTTGGCAGACATAATGCGAGTTTAGAACACGCAATTTTTTTATCCCTTTGGCTGCCATAATTGTATAACGTAGACTTGCTGTTTAGCAGTAGCAGATTCACCAAAGAAAGCTAGAAATCCCTTATCAGAGGAATATAGGAAAAGAAAAGAAGAACGTCATAGAGCAAGAGCAAAGACCAGAGTTATTATTGGGCCGTCTTTTCCTCGCTGGAGAGCTCTTTTAGAAAGAAAGGCATGAACTACGGACTCTAACCTAGCCGTGCTGCTAATGGAATAGTAAGTAATAAATGATTTCACCGGGGTTATTGTGTTTGGTCGGGCATAAAGTTGTTATACAGTCCTGATAAAACTATTTATTCAATGTTGTTACATCCCCTCTTGTGGTCTAGGAGGTATGAGGGGAGAACACAATAAAACGTAAAATAAAAAGGAAACTAAAGGTGAGGTAGGGTGTCAGGATCTGAGGAACTGAAATGAGGAATAAGGCTTCCAGGGATAGTTCAAAAGGTTTAATCAACAAAAAGGGGTTCCAGTAAACTGTACAAGGTATAGACAACTCAGGGTGTCTCTCTCATTGGTGACTGAGAGGGGAAAAACCCCACTACTATGAACAAAAAGTGACTCTCTCCTTCTAAAGGAGAGAGGAGAAATCCAAACAGACCAAGATAAATGCCTAATAAACCTAAATGCTACAAAGGCCAACACAAAATACCACCAAAAAGACTCAACTAAACTAGAAAGCCACTCTCTTAACTAAAACTCCTCAGAAAACAAAACACACTCAGCTGACTTAAACTGAGGAGAGAGGGACATTTACTAAACAAGTCTTTCTTCCTACTAAAACCCACACTGGAGTTCAAAACAGCAACTCTTATCCTTAGCAGGCGGATCACAACTAACACACCGTACCCACTAGCTATGGAGCTCACAGCCTGCTTCTGTGGCTCCCTGAACAAAAGTGGGCAAAGGCTTAAATGTCCTCCGTGGCAGCTAATTGTTGATGGCTGCCAGCTGCAGCCACTCCGCTCTCTCTCTCTCTCTGCTGCTCTCAGGTGCTGGAAGGCAGGCCCACAGTAGCATGATAGGTGGAGGGCAGAGGACAGGAAAACCAGGGACCATAACAAATGTGTGGAGGTGGAAAGGTTTGTTTTCGTTGTTTTGCCTGACATTAGGTATGTAAACATGCCTCTTATGCTCAAGAGAGATTTGATTTTACGACAGTGACATTACGCAGCAAGCCTTGAGAGGGCGACAGAGAGCATATATCTGCAAAGTTAAGGAATGGGACTTTAATCTCCACAATATATTTATAGCTATGCTATGTTAGATTGTGGTTAAGAGGCATGAAAAAATGTTTTAAAGGCACACTTGGCAGTTTTGGCTTGCTTTTAGCACCCCCTAGTGTTATGCTAGTGAAACCAAAAGTGAAACATATCTCCTCGCTGTGCGTTAGTCTTTTTAACACCTGCTGAAATGTCCCCTCAGCCTTCATTAGTGTCTACAGGAGTGGTTCATCACTAAATCAAACAAATCAGTTATGGAGCCTGGAAACAGGAAACATGCTGGAAGCAGACTGCAGCGCCAGGGAAGACTGGTTCAACAGTTCAACAGA
Source organism: Aphyosemion australe (assembly GCA_006937985.1). Classification (NCBI taxonomy): domain Eukaryota; kingdom Metazoa; phylum Chordata; class Actinopteri; order Cyprinodontiformes; family Nothobranchiidae; genus Aphyosemion; species Aphyosemion australe. The sequence goes on along the minus strand of SSNS01000513.1, from coordinate 221,531 downwards.
CCAGACCGCCACTCTGAAGTTGCAATTGCATTATTCTTGCTACAGAGGGCGGTGGGGGTCTCAGTAACATGTCAATAACTCTGTAAAGGGTCATTTTAGCACACTGACTCAAGAAAATGATCTAAAAATATGAAAAATTTGCATAATATGGCTTTAAGCTAATTTGTTTTCCAAATTTGCTATAACAGTTTTAATGTCCATACCAAGACAAAAACAAACAACAGTGAGTTTGTGTTCACTTTTAATTCATTTAGAGCCTATATCAACTAAACAGTCAAACCTTTATTTAACCAGGATGAGCCATGTTGAGATTAAGAATCACTGGTAGTCAGACATGCTTCCAGACACATTTCACATACAAACATTACAAAGAAAGACACAATAAAATAGCAGCAAATCAACTATCAGATTAAAATCTAAAGACAATGAATGGTCACTCATAAAATTCTGTCATAAAAATGTGGATTGGTTGGCGGAGTACTTCGAAGACCTCCTCAATTCCACCGGCACATCTTCCTGTGAGGAAGCAGAGTCCGAGGACTTTGGTTGGGCTCTCCAATCTCTGGGGCCGAGGTCACTGAGGTGGTCAAAAGCTCCTCAGTGGCAAGGCCCCAGGGGTGGATGAGATCTGCCAGGAGTTCCTTAAGGTTCTGGATGTTGTAGGTATGTGTTGTTTGACGCGGCTCTGCAATATTGCATGGACATCAGGGCCAGTTACACTGGATTGGCATACCAGGGTGGTGGTCCCCCTATTTACAAAGGGGGACCGCAGGGTGTATTCCAACTACAGGGGGATCACACTCCTGAGCCTCCCTGGTAAGGTCTATTCAGGGGTTCTGGAGAGAAAGGTCCATCGGATAGTCGAACCTCGGATTCAGGAGGAGCAATGTGGTTTTTGTCCTGGCCGTGGAACACTGGACCAGCTCTATACCCTTAGGGGGCTCCTGGAGGGTGTGTGGGAGTTCGCCCAACCAATCTACATGTTTTTTGTGGATTTGAAGAAGGCATTTGACCGCATCCCTCGGGGGGCCCTGTGGGGGGTACTCTGGGAGTATGGGGTACCAGGCCCCTTGATACGGACTGTTAGGTCCCTGTATGACCAGTGTCAGAGCTTGGTCCGCATTGCCAGCAGTAAGTCGGCCATACAGGAAGCTTTTGGAAGGGTAGGAGTCTTTTCACAATATTCTAATTGTCTGAGATTTTGAATTTGGGGTTTTCATCAGCTGTAAGCCGTAATCATCACAATTATAACAAATTAAGGTTTGAAATATGTGGCTTTGCATGGAATGAGTGTATCTCATTTAAGAGTTTCACCTTTTAAGTTGAATTAATAAAATAAATGAATTTTGCACCATATTTTTTCAACTTCCGTCTGTACGTATAAAACCCGAACTCTACTAATCTGGATCAGGAGTCACCACACACTCACACAGATGTGAGAATCATTTATTGAATCACCCAAAAGTCAAACACTCACATTAGCATTCAGCAGATATTTCAGTCACCAGGATTTGTGCAGTGAAATCTTTATTGATGATTTTGGACATTGACAAGCGGATACCTTGATCTGTAGCTGTAAATTGGCTATTGGATAGTTCTATTGAGCACCATGTAACAAGCAGACACGACAGCGCTGATGTCTCATCTGGTTATTGAGCTGCGATCTGGAAACTCACGACCCGTTTGTTACTTTTTGCCCTGCGTGCTCTTCTCCTCAGCAGGCTCGGGTTTGGATGTTTTTTCCACAACTTTCTCTTTTGTTGCGTCATCTTTCTTTGGAGCAGGCTCTTTGATGTCTTCAGCTTCCTTTTTGGCATCAGCTTTTTCCACTTTCGCGTCGCTCTTTTTAGATTCGTCTTTCTCTTCCTTTTCTTCCTCTTTGTCCTCAGCTCCTTCTGGTTTCTCCTCCTCTTGTGCTTCATCTTTGGCCTCAGATTCACCTCCTTCACCTTCTTCTCCTTTCTCTCCCTTATCTTCAGCAGCTTCTTCCACCTCTTCTTTTTGTTCCTCTTCATCACCACCTGTATAAATCAATTGAAACGTATAATGATCCAAATTAAAATGTTTAATTGAATAATTATTGAATATGATTAAAAATCATTCACTAACCCTCTTCTTCCTCCTTAGCATCACCTTCTTCCTCCTTTGCATCATCTTCTTCCTCCTTTGCTTCCTCGTCACCTTCTTTCTCTTCCTCCTCCTCCACTGCACCCTCTTCCTTCTCCTCTCCCTCCTCCTCCTCTTCTTTTTTCTCCTCTGTTTCCTCTTCTCCCTCCTCCTCCTGCTCTTCCTCCTCCTCCTCCTTCACCTCCTCTTCCTCCTCCTCTTCCCCAGGGGGGCTGGACTCTGCTTGTTGGGCGTGGCTGGCTGAAATGAGCCCCTCCGTGGTGCTGACGCTAGAACTCAGCAGGCGAGAAGTCAAAAGGTAGGAGGTGCCAGAGCTCAGGCTGGAAAGGACTGGCCGTGCAAAGGTGGGCGGAGCCATGGCATGGGTATACAAGGAGGCCACACCCCCATGAATGCCCACACTGAAACGAGACTCCTCCCCTTCCAAAAGCTTCCTGTAAAAATATGAAGGTGGAGAATGAGAAAAGTTAGAAATTTGTCCTTATTTACTCACTGAATTCAAAACTTTAAGTCTCAAATTTATTCCATTTTTAAAAATTTCCCTAAATTTTAAATGTAAATTATTGAATTTGCCAGTGCACCTTCTTCTAGCATGCACATTTTTCTTATTTAAAAGCATTTTAATTCAATTTTATTTGTTAAATATATATATATATATATATATATATATATATATATATTATTTGTATAAGATGGAACATCCAACTTCCAAACTATAATTTCCCATAATGTCTGTATCACCTGTATGCAGCAATCTCAATATCCAGAGCCATCTTGACATTCAGAAGATCCTGGTACTCCTTAAGGTAGCGTGCCATTTCCTGTTTAGTGCCCCTCAGATCATTCTCCAGCTCTGCAATGGTGTCCTACATAAAAACCAGCATGAATATCCTAAAACTGTCACAGTTAGAACTAATATCCCATCATTTGTACTTACATGCATTGCAGCTATCTCAGCGCTCTGCTTCTCCTCTATCTCATGCAGCTGCCTCTCCAGGGACTCATTGAGGCCCCTGCAGGCATCGATCTCCAGCAGGCGGGACTGAAGCTGGCGTCGGTACTCTCCTGCTTCGTCCTTGGAGCTTTTCACGGCGTTGGTGTGCTGGACTACTGTTTCTGTTAGCGAGCCCACCTTACTTTTGAACCACTCCTCGGCCGTCTGCATGTTCCTTGCTGCCAGCCTCTCATACTGGGACCGGATGTCCCTGAGAGCCCCAGAGAGATCCGGAGTGGCGGCCTCAGACTCCACGGCCACTTGGACGCCCAGCTGGACTTGAGCTTGGAGTTCTGCCACCTCGCCTTCGTGAATCCTCTTGAGGAAGGCCAGCTCCTCCAGGAGAGTTTCAACACTTTTTTCCAGCTCAGCCTTTCCCAAAGCAGCCTCGTCCGCCTCCCGACGGGCCTCCATCAGCCTGGCCTCTGCCTCCTCCCGAGCCAACATTTCCTCCTCATATCGACCCTGCAGTGAGCTCAGAGTTTGTTCCAACCGGTCTCTCTGTCCCAGGACAGCCTGCTGCTCTGCCCTCGCCTCATCGATAGCTGCCCTCAGGGACCGGGCCTCCTGCTCATACAGAGCTCTAAGACGGGACGGCTCAGCGTGCCTTTGCCTCAGCAGCAGCAGCTCTGCCTCCAGAGCACGGTTCTGCTGCTCCAGCTCACGCACCCTCTCGATGAAGCCTGCAAAGCGGTCATTGAGTTCCTGCAGCTGGCTGCGCTCTTGTGTGCGTACCGTTCGGAACTCGGAGCTGATCTGGGCTGCCTGGCTGAGCTCCAGCTCCAGGGAAGAGGCTGGCGAGGAAGAGGAGAACAGCACCCGGCCAGGAGAGGAGTACTGCAGGCGGGATGAGGACAGTGGGGGTGCATGGGAGGAGTAGCCGGAGTGGGTCCTCCCTCTGGTAACCACCACGCGAGGGGAAGGCTCAGCATACCAGCGTTTGTACAAGGAGGAGGTGTAGTAGGGGTCATATCCGAGGCTACTCATGGCTGATGGCTGGAGAGGTTGGCTGCTGTCTCTCCTCTGTGTGTGTGTGTGTGTGTGTGTGTGGTGTTAACAGGGCTCAGGTCTAAGCCCCGACTGCCTGCTGCAGCAGCAGGCTGCACTTTTATAGTCGGACGGAGGAGTCTGACGCAAGCACTTTCTCTAAACTCTGACAATGCAGTCTCCATAGGCTCCTACTGCAACAGCACAAAATCAGAGGAAACTCGTGTAGGAGGGAAAGGGGCAGGACTAACAACCGACAGAATACATTTTCATAGAGCAACAAACATGAATACAAAGTAAAAAAACTAAATTATTTCATGATTTTTAGCAGATTGTCTCACAATTTTGCGGCAAGAATAGTTTTTTTTTAAAACTTGTTAAAAAATGTATGAGTTAAATATAATTGCTGTATATTCTCACTGCAGGATGGGCGAGGGTGTCCTGATTTATTAACACTGACGCAGAATGTCTCCTCCTGGTGGAGCACAGAACTACAATTACAACCTACAAACCACTCGCAATGATCAATCCAATCAGCAGGGAATTATTGAACCGTTAAATCACAGAACAGCAGGGAAAAACTGCAAAGATTCCTATTTAAATGTATAGCAAATATTTGCAGAAATATAGAAAAACTGTACTTCGTAATCACGTATAACAATGTGGATGATTGCATCATTTTCTGTACATATTTACCTTTTTTCCAGACAAGACGCTATACTAATAGCCAGCAAACATCACAACAATAAAAGTTGATTGTTTTGATGGATTTAAAAGTTGAGATTTACAATTTTTTCTTAGACTAAAGAAGATGTTCCTGTCTTTTCTTTAGCTGTTGTCTCATGTTTCATAAAAGAGACGAACATTTGCCCTCATCTGCAGTATAGATATGCCTGGAGTTCAATTACACCCAGTTGCTGACATGCATTTTTCTTTTCTTGGCGAGTTAGTGAATCTGTGCATGTATGCAGCAGCTCAGACAACATTCACGCTGATATAATTTTGCCTTTTCAGCCATATGCATGAATGCATTTTGTTGCAGAGCTTTGCATCAAAAACTGTGAACGTTGTATGTGCGAGTTAGGGGTGCAGCGGGCATGCATGCCCTTGATGCATGATGCGTGTCACCTGTTTATTTCTGCTTTGCACCAAAGGTCCTGTGGAGCACTTACCAGCAGTTTTGTTCCCATATCAAAGTGCAGCAGGCAGCAAAAGGTGCTAAACCTCAGTGGGTGCTGTGTGGATGCTGCTGCTCGCTGATTCATTGGAACAGATCACAGAAACTCCCCGGAGTACACTTTTTCCCACTTTACCAGCAGTCTGACGATCTGCATAGGGGCACTTTGAGGCAGACAGGATGCTTACAGAACCTGGAGCAGTGAAACAGAAAAAATCTGATTGTTAGGATTTCTTTAGAAACTAATTAAATAACGTACAGTGCTACAATTAGTGCAGTTGCTTGGTTTGGCTGTAAAGTGAGTGATGATTAGCATCATTGACAAACTAATTACACTTTCTCTCATGCTTGGAAACAAACATGCTACTTATGGTTGATTAGGAGCAGCTTATTTCTGCAGTTCAACAGTTAAAATGATCACATTACATCATATAAAGTATTATTAAACCTGAGCTAAAAGGCCAAAAAAAAAGTCACAAGTGGTACTGAAATCCAACTTTTATTATTTGCAGCAATCCATAAAGAAAAGTGCTGAATACCAAGCTTTGAAAGTGAAACAGGGCAACTCTAGGGCTAAGATAAATAAGTCTACTACTACCATTACCACTAACTGCTACTAAATGATCCACACTTGTATAGCACATTTCAGAGTCAGAGGAAAGAACTTCACACTACAGTGTATCATTCATCCATTCACATCCTGGTGATGTGAATGGATACATGTGACAGCTACCCTGGGGTACACTGACAAAGGCAAGGCTTCCAAGCAGGTGCCGCCAGTCCCTCTGACCACCACCCTGCGGGTAACGTGGGTTAGGTGTCTTGCTCGAAGACACAACGGCAGCATTTTGTGCTGGGAGCTGGGATTGAACCCATAACTTTCCGATTGCTGGACAACCCGCTCTACCTCCTGAGCTACTGCTGCCCCATCAATACTACTACTACTACTGTATTACCAATGCTACTACTACAACCAAATCTTACTTCAGATAAGTAGCAAAACATCTTCAAAACCCAAGAAATAAAAGTGCAGTTTTCTTGGCCTGAACTTACTAAGACTACCCTGGATGACTGAAAACCTTCACTTATATTATATAAAACCAGATCATCATTTTCAGAATGAACATGATAAAAAAAAATGAATGCAGATTACAGCAACTGCCTCAGAACAAAGTGTCTAGTCTGAAGTAAATCTGTGTGTCTTCATCATGACTTCACATGAATAAAACACACATCAGCATACATTAAAGCAGTTTAAAATGTGCACACTCACTCTGGGGAAAAAAAACATTAGTTTAGAGTTGACACGGGAGTTTCCATGATACTATATGCTGCATACTGTTGTCAGGCAAATATCTTGCATCCCACTCACTATTTTAACTGTTTATTCCTCACAAGGGTCACAGCTGGTGTCCATCTCCACGAGTCATTGGGTGAGAGGCGGGGGACACTGGTGTACAGGTCACCAGTCTGTCACAGGGACAACCATTCACTCACACCTAGGGACAATTTAGAGTCTTCAATTAACCCCCAGAGACCCACAGTTGTAATATTACAACATCACATTTAAGGCAACAAAAATAAACATTCCCCCTTTTTTCTTCTTTTTAAAACCACATTTACATTACTAATAGGTCCTACTGTTCAGTTCTGCAACACTATGGGATGGTAGACTGTGTAAATAGGCCTGTTTATCTGGCCATGAAGTCATACAACCTCAGAGCCTGATTTGGAATACAACATCTTGTTTGAGATGGGATAAATCAGGACTGAAGGAAAAAGCTTGAAATATATATATTTTCTGTGATAACTGATTTGTGTAGAGATCATGCAGCTTTTATGACATCATTGAGGTTTTGAGCTTGTTATTTCTATGTTGTAATTTTACAACAGTGGGTCAAAGGGGTAGGTTTTGTCTTGACAATGCACTTGAGGACTTTTACATTTCCACTTGTTTGATGGTGCAAATACAAGTACAATAATTTCTATTTGATCAGTTTGTAATGGTTTTGATCAATTTTCAATATTGTAACAATTGTTATGGACCAGGTCGTCTTGAACCAAAATGTCACCAGTGAGACAACAGTCCAGAGAACCTCTCTGCCCTGCTGCCCCCCTGAACTGGCTTTTTATAGCAGAGCCAGCCTGATTACAACCAGGGACAGCTGAGGTGGAGTCAATCAGGGGGAGAGGAGCCAGGTGTTGCTTGCCTTCTCCTCACACACACGGAAAGGGAGGAAACCAGAGGAGAAAATAAAAATACAAAAACACAAACAGCCAAGGGCTGTAACAACAATTTTAACCAATTTTACAAATTTAATACAACTTTTTGTTGTACAAATATAATGTATTGCATTACATCAGTATGTAAGATACACATTCTAATGAGCTTAAGCAATGAATTGAGTTTTTTAGTATTGGAAGAATTATGTAGCATAATTTGAAATATACTACTGGTCCTCTTTTTCCTGGGCTCGGCCTGGCTGCCCAAATAGCTGCTTCTTGAATGACAAGGTGATAATGTTCTGGGAGGTGTGGGTGTAAAGGGTTCATTGCATGACAAAGTGAACAATAGGTCTACCTGATAGAGCTGTGGACGTCTGGAATGTGTGAAATTTTAGGAAAATGCGAGTCTAATGCAAACCCTATATTTGGGTTTCTGGGGGTTACACGCATATTTTTGGTAGGTGGGAGGAAGCTGGAGTGCCTGAAATGCCCTACACCTTTTACATGTTTTACTTGTAAACCCTTCCTCCAAAAACATACATATATACTGTATACACTGCAGTTCCTGCAGTGTTTTATGACTAAAGTTGGCTTTGCTTAGATTTTGACCACTTTTTCTGTAGAAAGGTTCTAAGCAATAAGCATCTTACCTGTTGTGGACTGCTCCCTGAACAACCTCAAGTTGGAGAAATGGAGTTCTGAGCAGGCAGATGATCTAACGGCTAACCTAAGAGAGTCCAGCTACAAAGTGTTTGTCATTTAATCTCAAACATTTCATAGTAGTTGGTGCAAATGCTGCTTTATAAACTTTTTACACAGAAATCTCCATTTTTTTGTAGTTGAAATAATTTTCAGAGCTACTGTAGCAATTTTTTTAGACTGATGAATGATTATGCCAGAAATACCCTAAACTGTTAAAGATGTGTCAATGTAAAGGTCATAAAATAGCCTGTGAACAAATGGGTCTGAAACTGATCTGACCAAACACAGTAAACCCTTAATACTCAATGAATCTATTTTCTTTAAATAGGTTTCAGAAGTTTTGGGGTGGGCTTCTAAGAAAAGCTTATGAACAACAATTAATCCTTCCCTTATTGTAAATATTTGTTTCAATAGCCTCGCTTCAGATCAACAGTTCTGTTTAAACAGATGAGCTCCCTACGATGGATCAACTCTTTTTTTTCTTTTTTAATAATTGCAGTTTATGCAAAGGATGCATCAACATTTCATTGTGAACTTGTAGTGAGCAGAGTGTAGAGTTGGAGGTTTGATATCAAATAGCTGAATTTCACTTTCCCAAAAAGTCATGGAAGATGTGGTTTAGTATGGAGGAGAGTCACTGGACTCCTCAGAGTCCTGACCTTAATGTGATAGAACACCTTTGGGAATAATACGAACAGAGAACATGAGCCAGAACTTCTTGTCCAACATCAATTTCTAACCTCACAGAGGAATTTCTGAAAGAATGACCAAGAACCCCCCAAATAAACACATTTCTAAAGTTGAAACATTGAGAACAGGAAGTAAAAGTTCCGTTATCTTTGGAGGTAACTTAGACTTTGCTTTGGTTTAAAACAGTAGCCAGAGGTGGGTCATCAAACATTTAATGAAACATTTTGTTGAGAAATGTATTGTGATCATTTGACTAATATAATAATAAGGATTTATAAATCAAAGGTGCTTTCATACTTCATTCTTTGCATTTTTTACTCTATAGAGTACATCCCAATGTCAAGGTCACATGATAAAACTTGGCAATATTCCCACAATTCCATTAAAGTTCTATTTAGGGAACAAAGCTTTTTCCAGTGGATCATAAAATGATAGTATGGGGAAGGATACCTTGGCTGACATTTCACATTTGCTGCTAATTTTCTAACCGTAATTTCTCTGTTTTAGGGTCAAGTTTATTTCTGCTGCTTACATTTTATTACACAAAAAAGTAGAATATTCTGTCTCTGAATCCCAGAAACACAAAAGTGTTTAGTTCTAATGTTCAGTCACAGATTTAATCAGAATGCAAGCTGACTAGAAAAACATTAATGTGATAGAAGAGGGACTCCTAGAGGTGGGGGTCAGTAATAACACATGGAGATTTAAATTATGACAAGTATATATTGATCTGGAATCAACTCAACATCTTTAATTCACTATTACTTTTAAACTGGCAATAATTTGATTTTGCATCTTTATCATGTTTAATGTGGTTCAGTAAACAATAAATAGTTGAAATAAGGTCATAAGTAGCTTTTTCCTTGCTATAAGAGTGCATGAACACAGAATTTATGAAGCTTCACATTCATGTGTTGAAACAAGGTAAAACTGAGTCAGACCAAAGTAAAAAGCATCATATTTTTAAATAAATGGTTTGCAGCATTTTAAGCTAAGCATCTTAGCATAAAGCTCCTTTTTGCAGCCAGTTCTTGCTCTTTAGACTTTTGTTCCATAGCTCTCATTTTAAAAGTCATGTTGCTATTTTGGTTCATCCCTGACCTCTGGCCTTCCCACTCAGTCCCATGAGCCCAGTAGAGGTCCGGTTCTATTGGCCTGCCTTGTGTGCCCATCAGACACTGACAGGCCTCTCACAGGTGGGGAGTAAAGAGGCCTGTCTGCGCTATAAAAAGAGCGAGGCATGTTGCTCTGGGCTTACTGTTGGTCAGCCAGTGTGTGTGAGTGAGTGGTTTCAGTCAGGACAAACAGGGAAGAATGGCAGCCGCCCACCGCTTGGTTATCGTCCGTCATGGAGAGAGCTCCTGGAACCAAGAGAACCGCTTCTGTGGCTGGTTCGATGCTGACCTCAGTGAGAAGGGCCTAGAGGAGGCCAAGCGTGGAGCCCAGGCCATCAAAGAGGCAGGACTGAAGTTCGACGTGTGCTACACCTCCGTCCTGAAACGTGCCATAAAGACCCTGTGGACAATCATGGAAGGCACAGACCAGATGTGGTTGCCTGTGATCCGCACATGGCGCCTGAATGAGCGTCACTACGGAGGCCTCACCGGCCTCAACAAGGCAGAGACGGCCGAGAAGCACGGCGAGGAGCAGGTGAAGATCTGGCGTCGATCCTTCGACATCCCACCTCCACCCATGGACAAGGACCACGCTTACCACAAAATCATCAGTGAGGTGAGACCTTCAACCATTCCTTGATCTGAAACCTCTGCTGCCACAATCTAACCTGAGGGGTAACAATGTCCCGCTGTTGTTTTCAACCTCCAGTCTCGCCGGTACAAGGACCTGAAGCCCGGTGAGCTGCCCACTTGTGAGTCTTTGAAGGACACCATTGCTCGTGCCTTGCCCTTCTGGAACGAGGTCATTGCTCCTCAAATCAAAGCGGGGAAGAATGTCATCATTGCCGCCCACGGCAACAGCCTCCGTGGTGTCGTCAAGCACTTAGAGGGTGAGATTTGCTGTTTGAGTGCCAACAAAGTTTGAGCCAAAGTGAATGATTCACACTTCTGTAAAACCGAACTGCAAGAAACCTTGCACTAAAAGTTTGGATGACCAAATATTTATGCCTCTTGGGCTGCGATTGCAAACATAAAAAGGTTGTGAATGATAATAGCAAGACTTGTGTCACACAGTCGTGGGTTTAGCTGCATATAAATAGCGTGCAAAGATTGTAGCAGCAGCGCTCAGACTGAAGGGGTCATGAGTTTGGTTCCTGTTACAGTCATGACCTTTCCATTGAAAGGTTGTACTTTTTCAAGGAGGAGATATAAAAACGGGCTTTGCATTCACAGAATAGCAGTAAAGGTTAGGCAGGAAGAAGTTTGAGACAAAAACAAAGATGTTTTAAGGTAATGGAATTAAATTGGAAGTATCTGATTACTGGTTTCCTGTCTATTCCAGGAATGTCTGATGCAGCCATTATGGAGCTGAATCTTCCCACCGGAATCCCAATCGTCTACGAGCTGGATGCAGACCTGAAGCCGATCAAGCCTATGTCCTTCCTCGGTGATGAGGAGACCGTAAAGAAGGCCATGGAGGCTGTGGCGGCTCAGGGCAAAGCCAAGAAGTAAACCTGCCTTGGAGGCTCCATGAGGAGGTGGAGGAGGGGGAAAAGGAGACTCATACGCCTTCATTCTCACTTTTCCTTTTCTAATTATCCATCCTCATATTTCATTCCAATCGGGGAAATGGTTAATGGCTCTTTGGGAGAAGAGCCAAGTCCCACATTTCACGCGATCACACATCACTCAGCCCTTATGAATTGTGGTCAGGCTCCGTTCAGAGGGGCTCACTGCTCTGGCAACACCAATAAAGAAGTTGTGTTTTTACGTATTCCTGTTGCTCGTTTCTTCTTATCCTCCACTTGTCTGCCTTCAAACACACGTCCTTATGTCATACAGCCACCCATCTTCAGTGCTCATTTAGGAATCAGTGGTTTCAGCAAAGTGCAAAAGGTGCTGTGAAATCTAATCCTGAGAGGAGGAGGAGGAGGAAAAGAGGGAGAGATGCTGTCTGAGAGGAAAGTCAATGGGTTCGTCCTGGCAGCGTTCCCATGATGCAGGGAAAAGTCTGCTGTTATTAGACCACAATAAGAGATGTGCAACCAGAATGATGTCAAACAACCACATACAACACACAAGTAAAACCCAACCCAGGTAACGTGTCATGAGCACCACGCATTCCCTTAGACAGTGTTACAACTTAGTGAGAATATTCCTTATGGCAGAGTCCTGCAGGATGCTCCTGCAGGGATGCCACATTGCTATCAAAATACAGACTTCCTTATTTTTGTTCAACATTTAACTGGTTTAATGGTTTAGCCCTATAGGACACCTTATCCATCCACTAGAACCTGTAAGATGAGTCATACTCAGTGTTTAAGTCTCAGACGAGATAAAAAAAAAACTTTCAAATAAAATTAAATCAAAGTACTGAAATACTGCTCGTCTAAATCTTAAATTGATCATTAAACACCAGCAACACTTAAAATCTTCAAGCTCAAACTATAACTTCATTTCTAAAGGATAAACGGTGCCAACCAAATACTTAAATAAACCTTTGAACCTCTGACAACATTGCTGTGAGGCACATTATGATTTTTGTTTGTTCACCCACCTAAAACACAACACAGTTTTATACGGTTAGCTTCATAAAATGTTTATTTCAACATTGAAATAGTCATAGCGAAAAGTACAATTATACACAAAAGGACAACAAAAGACACAAAAATGTTTACATTGCAGCTGTACTACTATCTATAATTACGTTCTAGTTCTAGTGCCATCTGCTGGTTAATGTTTAACTTTACAGTCAAATTAAAACCAGGCCTTTTATAAATTATTCCCAGTTATTGCAATAAAAAGACTGATAGTCTTATGTATAAAACTTACAGTTTCTTCATAAACTCATTCGGCAGTAACTGCCCAGTCCACAGTAAGGGTTATTTGCACCATCTCTTCAATCATTTTCACCAAATCCCATTTTCTGTTCAAGGGTAAAACATACATGCATCTAACAAAGATCTGATGGGAACCTGGATAAAAATGTCTTTATAAAAGCACAAGCTCAGGAACATCTGGTTCAGTCATGGTGGAGGTTCATCACCTGCTGCTTAAACACTATTTTGTTTCTTGAAGGGCTTGAAGAACCTCGGCAGAGACACTATCTTGGATCGGTTTTTCTTGTACGAGACTGCTTTTTTTGTTTCTTCTTTTGAGTCGTCGACATACTCTGCAGCACTTGTGACATTCTTTTCTATATTGTTGATCAGCTCCCCCTGGTGGACACAAAGCAGAATTGACACTAGTTTTTGATGAGAGTCATTATTTTCCACCTGTAAAGAATTTCCACAAAGGGAAAACATGTTACTTGAGTTTCCAGCAGCATGGCAGTGTCCTGGAAGATCTCGTGCAGCTCTTTGACGCCACACTCCAGGCTGACGATGTCCCGGTGGCGTCTTTCAATCTCAGTCAGAGCTTGACTTGTTACGCGACAGTCAGAGTTGATCTTTAGAGGGAAAGTGCAAATGTTTCCTTTTAATTCACTCGTTTTTAACCACATATTTTATTTCAGTTTTACTTGTGTCTACAGTAAAATCTTCACCAACATCAGATATGAAGACAGTAAGATTGTCATGTTGCAGCATTTCTTCCAACTCTTCATCTGTTGTCACTTTATCCACTAAAAACACATAAATGACAATTTAACAGCTGATATAAGGCTGAACCTATAAACCTTGTAAAAGTAGCAACTTGACAAAAAACTAGATAGTATGTTAAAGAACTGTTTCATAGACAAAAGTGCCACTAGGAGGAACAATCTCTTAACTGTTTAGACTACTCACCGATCTCCAGCTGTCTTTGAATTTTTGCTTTGCACGTTTCCCTGAAGGACATTTGGGCATTATGGTGACCCCTCATGACTTCAGCAAACCAGCGAGTCAGGTGTGAGTGCTGATGGATGAGACGAGTCAGCAGAATTACAAATCATCTTATTGAGCCAGGAATTGAAGCAAATCAATTGAAACATCGACTCTACAAAGACAGCAGCATAAGCGTACTGCAGGAATACTGCTGCATGTGTACTGAAATGCTTCCTGTAGTAAAGTCATGTGGCAAGTTATTGTCATTCTGTAGATGCAGTGGAAATCCCCTGCTGACAGCGTAAACCAGTCTATACAGAAAGTGTCAGATTTTCTAATTCGATGCCTGTTTTCTCAATGAAGAAAATTAGAGCACCACATACACACCTGATTCCTTTGAATACGATGGATTACTGAAGCATTAGTACTGTTCTCATCTGTGGGCCAGTTCTCCTGCATTGCTGAAAATGCACACAAAAATGTATTATGAATTCAAACAAATATTCCAAAGTAACCCAACATTTCACAGATCTTTTTTAAATGGGGCAAATTGTTCTGAGATTTGTATTTAAACTAAAGACCAGAAGCTGCATGCAGCACATTTCCTTATTTGCAAATCAAATCATGCGTTATGACCTGACCGCACAAGCAGACAGGAAGTCTCATGTTCATGTTCCTGTTGCACCTTTTGACAAACAACTCATACTAAAACCTGACGCAAACACTAAACAGTTTTTAAAACTTTAAGCTATGCCTTTAAAAGTGGGTTTAATTGACTGTGTGAGTAGAAACTTTACCAACTTCACTTTAAACAGCCCTCTGCTGACCAGAAACCACACTTAACTGTTTAGTGGAGCAGGTAGGAGGTGATCTTTTGTGACGTCAATGTTTATGTTTATCGCATTGCATCATGGGACATGGGTGGCAACAAACAGCGTATTTTGCCTATAATTCAATTGTTTTGCATGCTTGGAGGAGGATTTAGCGAAGCACATGGATCATTCTTGCTGTGTGGTTGATCGTTTGGCCCGTGGGAGACTTGATAAAAAGTTTTATTAGCATTTCCTCCATAAAGGAGCGCGAAATACGAAATAGATGATTGCGGGTGACCCGACTGTCTCAACAATGCCTGGATTCCTGCAGCAACGGAGTTTGTGTGGCTCATTTGTTCATGGTAAGTGCTTGTAACTAAGTATTTGTTAATAAGAGAAGATGCTTTTTAAAATATTCATCTTCGTGTAGTTTTATATCCATGGAGTCATTTAGTTTTCACGTTCTGATTCAGGTGTCTCAGCCCGCGATCGTTACAATAATAAATAAATGAATAAGTAAAAAATAACAACACTGATTAATGAAGACTTAACCAGCTTTGCAATCGCTGTGAGGATTTATCTGTTTTCTTTGACAATCACCCACAGGTGATGTGAATCACGCTGACTCTGCTAGCCGGCCGGTGCCGACTTCAGCACGACCACGGCTTTACCGAAGTTACGGCTTCCTGTTTTGCAGAATAGTTCAGCCAAACTTTCCTTGAAACACAATAATCGTAGGCCTCCAGACATTTGAAAGCCTTTAACTGTCCATGAGTGAAGGGTCCAGGGCTTTCTGTTGAATAGGAATAAATGTCTCCCCAGCAGAGTTGTGAAGAAAACACCGGCGAATCGGACCAACGTTTTCTGTCATCCCAGAGCTCAAACAGACTTTAAATAACTTTATTTTTGTCTTCATTACAGAATTTAAGCTTCTCTCTAACCCTCCTCCTGTCTTTAGACATTAAAGTGTTTATATTTTGGGGATTTCGCCCGTAAACTCGCGTGAAAGTGAACGTCGCGTATTGATAGCAGGCCGTCTTCTGTCACACAGCCACTCGCGCATGCACACAACGATGAAAAAATATGTCAACAAAGATCCTCCTATAGGGGGAGCTCTTTACATTAGCTTTATGTTAGCTGTTATGCTAGCAGTTCACTTTTTCAGTTCCCCAAAAGTCAATAAAAAGCACAACAAGAAAAATAAGACTTTTTTTTTGTTGACATCATGGCAGAGCCTGGAAGTAAACGTAAGATAGTAATTTCTTTGGAGGCGAAGCAAATACCGGAGTGAACATCTGCACGGCCTAGTTTGAGGGAGCTAAAGGAGGCTACAAAATCACAGACTGATGGTGACCTGGCTTTGTTGTTACTGGACTTATAAGTAATAATTTTTTTTGTCTAACAAGTTTACTTTTTGGCTTATTTTAGTATTAGTTGGCTCATGTTAGTGTTAGCCCTTTGTTAGCGCAAGCTACAGCAGGGTTGTTTACGACAGTTGTATCCACTTTCAACCATTAGGGCGCAGGAGCAGGAAACTGTTTAGTGTTACCTTTAAAAAAGAAAAAGTTGGGTGTACCTACATTTTAACTTGGCTCGAACTAAGTTGGCATTTTTCCTGGTCTCGTTGTTCAGCAACTCCATCTCATGTTTGTTTCCTAAAAACAAAACATCGCATTTATTTCAGAAACAGTTTGTTTGATAGAAAATTCCTGTCACAAAGTGTTCAAATTAAATCTGTTGTCCTAGAATTAAATAACAGATTCTCAATTTACGTAACATATGTTATTAGCTTTGTAATATAAAAAATGTGACGCTAAAGATTTAAGTGAAATGCAACAAGTCAACTTTTCATAACAACATGGTACACACCATAAAACACAGATGTGACTGTTTTTTTATTACATCTGTAGATGTAACATGTAGCATGATGGGACCTTTCCTAGCACGTATAGGCTCTAAAATTCTACAATACGTGTCCCCACTCCCTTCTATAAACAGCTACAGGTATATTTGTCAAAGGCTGCTCAACCTTTGTGCTTCTGCTCTTCTGTTTGTCTTGTGAGTCCTAAAATAACTGCCAAATCCTTAAAAATAAGCATGAATACATCAGTGACAGAATCCAGTTCACACACAGTTGAGGTCATGGAGGTGACTCCCTTAAATCAGCTCTTACCCTTGTCCTGGTTATTAGAGGAGGACAGGATGGTAGCTCGTCTGCTCTCCACCTCCTCTGCTTGACTGGAGAGTTTTTCTATCAGGCTTCTCACCTCCCCCACCTGTACAAACACAAACCAACATTAATGTCAACAATAAAATATAAAGCCAGCAGGTAAAGATGGGGTGTGTTAAATAGATTTCTGACGTTGTTTGATCAATTATAAACTATCTGAAGAGGAAACAATAAACTGTTTGACTTAATATTTCACACAAAAAGATGAAGATTCATAATAGATAGTTTCTATAAATGCCAGTGTCAGACAGGTGCGGTGTTTACCGTTTGGAAGAAATCCTCCATGTTGGATGAGCTGTCTGCTGAATTTGTCATATTATCCTGCTGCTGTTGGTACAAGAGAAATAATTCATCAACCTACTGTCAAACTCCACCTGTTAATCCTGATAAAGCACTCGATAAAACGTCAACAAAACTAGTTTCATATTAAATGTTGCGTTGATGATCTCCAGCTAAAAACTAGCTTAAACTGATGCTAAAGAGGAAGTTTAAAAACATCATATCAACAGTTTATCCAAGGAATAGCTTCAGTAAAGTGGGTTAATCGACCATTACATGAAAAATATTCTTAAATAATCGACTTCTGCTATTTACGATGAGACTCGACCTCACCTGTGGGTTTGTCCTCCGGTGGAGTGACATCATCGAGCGCAACGCACCTGTTGTTACAAAGGGCGCGCGCACGCAGACGCAGGCGCGTTACCGACAAAACTAGCAAACAAAGAGCTCATCAAACGGGTGTCCTCAGGACGCTATAGATTCAGCAAACACAACAGAAAGCTGAAGAAAAACCTAAAATAAAATACATTTTAAAGTATTTAAAAAAATATAACAGCTTGACAACAGATACCTACAAATATAAATCCACAAACGAGATTCCAATCGCATTTACTACGCTGAGGTCAGTAGTTCGGGTTTTATCGGCTGCTCTAGTTTTATAAATCACTTCGGTAACGTGTTGTAAGAAGTAGCAGAACTAGTGACTACCTGTAAACAGTTCGAATGTTGACCAATCAGAAGACAGGACTACAACTCGCCTCTCTACATGAGCCCGGTAGGGACAAAAGGGTTCAATATAAAGCGATGCCGTCACACAATGTAAAACATATCATATAAGATACTGAAACTGTAAAATCTAGAATTAAATGACACTTTATAATACCATTAAAAATTATATTCTGAGAAAAAAACTCAGAATTCTCAGAAAAAAGTCAGAATTCTGAAGATTAAAGTCAGAATTCTGAGATTAAAGTCAGAATTCAGAGATTAGTCAGAATTCTTTTTCTTTTCTTTTCAGTGGCCCTAATCCTCTTCCGTACTTTGAGTATATATTATTTTAAAATAAGGGGAAATAATCACTTAAAAATGGCCATTATGTAGTGCAGACAATGTGATTGTCTTGTAGTACCATTAAATACGGAAGACACTATATTTTGTTGTACTTCCAATTATTCCAGAACAGTAGTTCCCAAAGTTGGATTCGGGATCCCGCTGTGGGTCACAAACTAAGCAGACGGTTTTGGAGCTAAATTTCTGGTATAATTGTTTAAATCTCTACTAAATTGTCATGAATATATATAAGCAAATGTGAGCAGAAGCAGTTTTCCATATGCCTTGAATTATTTAGCTTTTTAAGCAGGTTTGTATTTTAAAATTCAAGATATCTTGCACGACTTAACAGTTGCAAGCTTGAGGGTCTAAAGCTGAAAGGTTTGGGAACCACTGCTCTAGAGCACCAGTCCTCAAACTTTCTAACCCACCAAATTATGATGACAAGGATCCCAAATTGCTAAAGATGTAAATAGATAGGTGCAGAAGGAAAACACAAACTACATGAACTCGTATTATAACCAGTTATGATTGTTACTTTTCGATTTCATATCAGTCATAGCTTGGAACTTTTTTTATTATTATTACATTATTAGAGACCACAAATTTAGTGTTTTGTGACTAACAGAAGGGTCCTGACCACAACTTTATAGAACCAAGAGACTTCACAACTATGCAACATCATGCTGCAACCTTGAGAAAGTCAAGTTAAAAAAAAAACAACTCCTGTTTGCTTTGTCCTTTCTCATAAACGGCCTCAGCTGTTGGATTCATTCCAATTCAATCTGTTGTCCAGGTGGTAGTGTTTGTCCAGTTTTTTGTCAAGGTGAATGTAGCTACCTGGGTATTCTACAACCACCTTCACTTATTTTCTCCCATCAAGCAAGGAGTTTGACCTTTTTCCTGATCATAAAAGAAATCTGTCACCCACCTTTTTCTTGTTCACTTTTGATATGATGAGATGGTTCCCTTTTGCTGCGTTGCAAAACCATCCACCAGTTCCTCACACCCATTCTCCTCTCACATGAGTATTTCTACATATGACATGACTAAGTTGTGCTGAAGGTCTGGGGTGTACAGTGAGCAGAAATAATAAAGTATAGTTTTCTGCAGCAGCCCACTCCTGTGCTGCTGGCCTCCTTCTCAGACACATAACTCTTCAGTCCCACACTGTGTCAGATAATCAATAATCCAAGCAACGTGGATGCATCCACCAGCTTTTCTGCAGCTTCTCAGTAAGCAGTGCAGACTTTATGTTTTAGTTTTACAGGTCAGCCAAATCACTTACCTGTTTGTGCCTCTGGTTTTACAACACATTGTGTTCTCTTCATATCACTCTGACAGGTTATTAATTATAAATGTACTTTTAAGAAAATCAATGTAATTATAGGTGATTGTGAAAATGCCAAAGCTGCTATCTAACCAGCTATGATTTCTGCCACCTGAGATGGATAAATTATCATTATGAGGCCACATTAAAGCTCAAAGAGAACCGCTTGTGGTACAGGTACATGAAGAACCTGATGTAAAATATTTTATCTGCACACCAATGACTTGTTACTAAGTGAAAATGTCCTTCTGCACTCCTTGTCCCCTTTCTAAATGGCTATGGAAGTAAAAATCTGAACCATGCACACATCCTTGCTCTGACTTTTACATTGTGTAGTTAAAACGATTTTGTATCACTATAAAAAAGATTTGCTGACTTAACTTGACTCAGTCTAGTTTTCCTGTTACTTTGACTCAGTCCTCTGTCCTTACCAAGTATACTAAACTTAAAATGATTAGTCAGAATAAATAAATAAAAAGTTGTTCCAACTTCTTTTATTAAGATTTAAAGACATTAAGTTGGATTAACATATATGTTTTTGCTGACTTAAATGACTCAGTTTAGTTTCCTTGTTGCTTTGACTGAGTTAAGTTACATCAACTATCTCACTGAAAGTCAAAACACTTAAAACTTATTTTATTATTGTTTTATAAACTGTAAACAAGTTGAATTAACATAAATTTTTACATTTTTATAACAAATGTAGTCACACTGACTAAATTAAAAAAGTTTTAACAACTTGTTTAAAAACATGTCGTTTTTAAATCTTCACTCCTAAAAATCATGTTACAAGAAACTGTAAGTAATGAGAAAAATTAAATCTAACAACAAAGGAAAAAAAATGTTCTCCAGTTTTAATCTATTTTAAAACATTTTTAAACGTCTCTGAAAATATTTTTAAACAAGATGTGTAATCTTTAAGCAAGTCACAACAAATACACAAAACTACACTTGCCACTGAAATTTTAAGATGTACAGTTTAGTAACAAGACTATCAAAATAAACTAGTGCACACATTTCTGTACAACTGGTTTAACGACTCACACACTGAACTGAACATTTTATACATGTTGGTGAGTTTCATTTCAGTTTTTTAGCAAGTCGGTCACACTGCAGCTGATGCAAACAGACAATACACTATAAACCCTTATCAGAGTTCAATGCTGTCATGGATTGAAGAACAGATTATTAAATAATGCATTGTGAGAAACCACAATGAACATCAGTTATAGTAAATTGAATAACTTGCCATGCTGGCATTACTTCCATTTCACCTGACACAAAAAAGACAAAAACTTTGTTAAAGGATCAAAACATAGCAGATTTGTTTAATTTTAACTCTGAGTCGCTTCACTTGAAAAGTGCATTTTTCAGGGAATGGACTGCAGAGCATGAGTTGATCCCAATTCTATGCTAAATTACTTCAAAAGTATATTTCACGTCTTTGGGATAGTTGAGGTTCAGCACATACATCAGTCCCATCAGTGTCATGAAAGCGCTGGGTAGATCACATAGGTGACAAATCACAATATTTGCCTCAAGCATCATGGCAACATCAATATAAGACAATGGTAGCAGTTCACTGACATCTTTTAAAACAAGGATTCCTACCAGCATTCCCTTGATGAGATCACCTTCAGAGTCAGCTGGCTTAATAGAAAAAAAACATAATACAACTTTAAGAAGTAGGGAGAAGCACTACTTAGAATAATGTTTCTGCAGATTACTTTGTACTGTTAACCCTTATGCATCATTAGGGACGTTTTTGTCATTTTGAGCAATATTTATCTAGCTTTTGTGCTTATGCTTCCAAATTTTGTAACGAAAACATTCTTGACAAATTTTGAAATTCAATTTGTAATTTTTAAAATAGATCAATAAAATACTATGAAAAAACCAACATAGAGTCATTCGAGGATAAAAATGTTTGCTCGTAAAAGTGGCTGTAAAAAATGAAACTTTTTTTAGCTCTTTTCACAGATCTGTTAGAGCTGTTATAGAAAATTTGGAAAATAAATGAGCTCAAAACCTGTTTTTTTCATGCCTCTTAACAACGTTCTTACTTAGTATAGCTATAAATATATTGTGGAGATATAAAAACATGAAAAAAAATTAATAAAGTGGTTTTCTTGCATTTATATAAAAACCTCTGACAATAACAAGTTTCGGACCAAAAGCAACCATTGGACCACCTGGTGTTGCCCAACTGCTGCACTTCCCTGGGTCCTCCACTCACTACACTCACGTATTTAGCAACAGAACACCGCTGATGTGAGAGGTTCTCCGAAGCTCAATAATATCAGAGAAGGAGAAACAGCCGGCTGCTACCACTTCAACTTTAGGACAAACTACCAGAGTGTCACGTTAGTTTCCCCAGCTCCTGTTTAGTGTCTCGTTAGTGTCTCGTTAGTGTTAATTGGTTCCACCTGCCTCTCGTTTCCCTGATCACCTGTGTCCTTATGTATTTAAACCCTATTGTTCCTGTGTTGTTTGTCGGTTCGTCTGCATTGCTTTGTGTTACGCTGCTCCTGTGCCTGGGCTTTCTGTTGCTCTCTTGGTTCCTGATATCTCCTCATTAAAAGACTTTAACCTTCTACAGCTTACCAACTTCCCAAAGTTGGGTGAGAGCACCATTGCAGGTTGCCAAATACAGTAAACAGCCCGCTTGGCACAGCGAGGCTGGCACTGTGGAAAATGGTGGACTCGATAAGTCAAGCAGCTGCTTCTGAGCCCAGAAGGTGTCGATAATAGAAAAGATAACGTTAAATACTGTTGTAAAATAAACATATTAATAGAAATTAGTCCTTACCCTGTACGATTTGTCACTGAACATGATGCTGGCTGGTCACTTCACGTATCGACAGCGGACCTGGCATCCTGACGGCTGGAAACCTAGTTCTGTTGTTGCAACTACAACCTCCAACCACTAGATGTCGCTTTAGTGTTCGTGTTCCATATTCTACCTTTAAAGCCTTGGAGAATTTAACGAAATAAATCCTACATTACATACCAAACTTGTTAAAACCTTTTACATTAATTGTGGCATTTAGTGGATCCAGATGTTTTAACTATCAACAAACAGTTAATAAATTATTGCCTTATTTTTAAAAGATTGATTTTTTACAGCACTGGTTCTGGTTTCTATAACAATAATCTTCAAGTCTAAAAGTTCCACATTTGATAACAAATAGCCATGCAAAAAACTTAAAAATCAAATAAAAAACACAAACATCATTTGAGTTTCATTTGCTTAAACTTGCTTTGCAAATGTAAAAAAAAGAAGACATTTTTTAATCTTAGAAATTTTACACACTAGTAGATAGGAAAACCTGGTGGTCATATTGATCCGCTTCACAAAACCACTTTGACATATCCCACTGTGCAAAGACCTAGGGTGTTTGTCAATCTCAAGGAACCTCGCCTTGCCTGCCAAGGTACTGCCTTGCCAGGCCAGACGCCTTGCTTCCGAGGACACTATCTTTCCTTGGTCAAAGAAAACGGTTAGACTTGTCCCACAATTTTTGACCAAGAGAAGGCAACAAGGCACCTTTCGTGTATCCTTGCTCAATTAGCTAAACGGCTAACAAATGGAGTGGCTTGGAAGCACATAAACATTGGAACTGATTGGAATGCGCCTTGGTGGTTCCTGATGACGTATCTGCTAGGCAACTGGGGCGGGACCAAGGCATCAAGGCGAGGTTCCTTGAAATAGAAAAACACCCCTAGTTAGGACATATACAGACGTGGTCTAGAGTCTAGACCAACAGACTCAATAAAGACATGATCTGCACGTCCATGCAACATTGAATATTTGCAGGGATTGTGCACTTAATACTGCAGGTGGAAATAATGAAATCAGACCTTTTAGATGGGCTCTATTTAGCTGTTTCAGCTTCAGCCAGTAATTATTTGTGTCTACATGGGGGCTCAGGGTTATTCTTCAAAATCTAGTAAACAGGGTTTGGGCTTTAATTTCACTCCAGTATACAGTTCTGGGTGTTACTGGCAACTTTATTGGTGTCCTTTTTATGTGCATCATTTGTTCACTGGAAAACCCTTAAATTCTATTATTATATCAAAACAATTATGGTTCTGGTTTTCATAATGTCCTCTTCTCCTTTGTTCATGGGGAAAACCAAACAAATGACTTTTCCTGATAATCTTTATTGTATGTTAGCAATTAAAATCCAGTTAAAAATAACAAATTCTAATTTTATTTTGATAATAATAAGGGTTAATTAAAACTCCCACCTGCTTTGCTCTGTTCCTGCAGTCAGACTCACATCTGCATCAAAACACATTTAACAGCTTTTATCCCAGCTGGACGGGAGACACAGGTGCAGCCATTAAAGTGAATCTGACACTAGGAAGCACTCGTAATAGTAGGAATTAATAATATTTTGGTCTGTAAATCATTGATCAAAGTTATAAATTACCCTAATAGCATCTCATGTGCCCTCTGTTGTTTCTGTTTCAACCATTTCTGAATATTTGCAGAAGGAATTTAGAACATAATGGAAGAGGCAGTCACCACATTCCCTTCTTAAAAGAAATAAATGAATGCATCATTTTAAAAGACTGCATTCCAAACTTTTAAAACTGACCTCCAAAAATAATAAAAAACTTATGTATTTGATCAAAATGATGGGATCTTCAGTACTGAAGATCTTTTTATTACTTTAAGAATCTAGATTAAATAAAAGTTTTAGAAACTTTGCTGTTTTATTTTGAATGGAATGCAGCTGTGGACTCAATACATGCTATAAAAGCATGAATCATGCATGTTTGTCCTAGTTTCACTTTTACATACTTCCTTGTGTGCAGTAAAGGCTGAGTTCATCCATAAATTCCACAACTAAGTAAGTCGTTAAAGAAAAATGTGCTTGCTGAATAAGAACTATTTCTCTAAGTCAAAGTTTCAGTGTTTTTTAACTTGAGTATTTTGACTAATAAACTAATGAAATCCCAACTGCACTGTTATATATACATTTTATAACACAACACCCCCAAAAAAGAATGTTCAACTTATTTGCTGTTTTATTTCCAAATCTTCTGCTGTATCTTATAGAAAAACAATATATTATACCATAATGTGTATTTTCTGTGAAAATTATCACAGCTTTATTCAGTATGTGTTCACTTGTGCAATACCAGATGTACATTAGTATGTCTGTGTCCCTTATGCTGCGTATTCTTGGAAACCCAATTTTTTATTTTTATTTGTTGTTTTTAGTGGTTGAAGGTAACAATAATAGCTTATCGCTTATGTGTGTTTAAATGTACTTTATTATTATCTTTCTTTTCTCAAAGCGTTTGGGCTGCTATAACAAGTGAATTTCCCCACTGTGGGATTAATAAAGTCTATTCTGTTCTAAAATCATCTAAGAATGCTGAATGAAAATGAATTTAAGCTGAAATGGAAATATAAGGTAAATTATTCTGAAGAGTTATGCACCAAAACCAATTAAATACAGTTAAAATATTAATATTATGGGAAATAAAGATAAATAACTGAACCCAGTTCAAAAGTTGGAGGAAAAGACAAATATAGAAAGTCTCTGTGATGTGGCGTTCAAGGCTTCTCATCACCACAATCACCATGGCAACCACAGCATAAGTACCTCCTAATTGTACTGAACCTACAAGGGCCACTCAGTTTTGTACATATAAATTCCACATTTACATACTGCTCATCCTGAATGTTGACAACTAGCATAAAAACACAACAATCATGAGCTTTTATGTTGCCTTTAACAGATGCATTATAACACAATTAAATCCTTTAACTTTTCGTTCTTTATAAAACACAGATAGGAGATCTTTTTTTACCATATTATGCTGACGTTTCGACCATCACTGTGGCCTTCTTCTGAGCTAAGCTGCTGAAAGCAGCTTTCACTTCCGCTTCGGTTTATGCGCGGGCAGCAGGGAACGACGATATCGCCCCCTGCTGCCCGCGCTGTCCTCCTCGATGACGCAGTCCCATGCGTGGTCCAACGTGTACACCCCGTCGTCCCTCTTCATGGTCCCATGTCCACGTCTCCTTATTTCAATAGCTTCCTTTATCCATCTTTTATATTTCTGTTGTTCAGTGTTGACAATCCTTGTTCTGTCCCAATCCATGATGTGGTTTTCTCTGGTGCAATGGTCTGTGACTGCTGATTTCCTCATTGTGCTCTCTGCTTCCTGTCTTACTGCTCTTTTGTGTGTTCTACTTGTCTCTTTTTCACATTCTTTTTTGTGTTCTGCTGTTCATGTGTTAAGTTGGCGTCCTGTTTCTCCTATAAAAGTTTTATTGCATAATTTGCATGGGATTTTGTAAATGACTCTGCATTTTTTTCCTGTTGGGATCTTATCTTTGGGGTGTACCAGTCTTTTTCTAACTGTTGTGTATGGTTTGATTGGTGTGTTTATCTTGTGTTTTTTCATTGTTGCTACTATTTTTTCTGTCGTTTCTTTAAAGTATGGGAGGGCTATTTCTGGCTTTGGTGTTTCTCTGGGTTTTTCTTTCTTTTTGGTTGTTCTATTCTTTCTGCTCTTGTTTGTTGTTTCCCTCTACTAATCGCCCATGCTGGATATCCACAGGTTCTTAATGAGTTGTGGATGTGTCTGTTTTCTTGACTGCAGTCTTGTTTTTCTGTTATAATTTTTGCTCGGTTGTATAGCGTTCTTATCACTGACATTTTGTGTATCGTGGGATGTTCTGATGTCCATAGTAAATATTGATCTGTGTGTGTTGATTTTCTGTATGTATTTATTTTAAGTGTTCCATCTTGTTTTTTGCTGCTCCTCATGTCCATGAATGTAATACTGCCCTCTGTTTCTTCCTCATATGTGAACTTTATGTTTCCTGTGTCGTCTATGTTGTTTAGATGCTCTGTTAATGTTTGTGTTTGTCCTTCGGGTATGATTTCCAATATATCATCCACATATCACTTCCATAACTTTATTTGACAGTTTTTGGGTGCAGTGGTTAAGGCTTTTTGTTCCAAATCTTCCATGAACGGGAGCAGAAGTGAAGCTGCTTTTAGCAGCTTAGCTCAGAAGAAGGCCACAGTGATAGTCGAAACGTCAGCATAAGTTAAAAGAAACCTCCTATCTGTGTTTTATAAAGAACGAAAAGTTAAAGGATTAAATCAGACATACACAGGATGAACGTACCAAGAAAACACAATTAAATATTTGAATGAATATTAGAGGCACATGTATGATTTTTTTTCCAGCAGAAGTTACTCTTTCGACCACTAGAGGTTGCTTGAACATTACATTTTGAAGAGGGATTTTTCTCTCACCTCTATTTCAGAAATGTATTACCACAATCTGCTCTTTAGTATAATAAAATTATATTATCAAATCACAAATTCCTATAGGAAATTACTTCATGTAGTTTCAGATGATTACTACAAATTATTTTATGTTTCTATTTAAAAAATAGAAAAAAAATTTAGAGACCGTAGTAAGTGAACAATTGAAAGACTTTTTATATTCAAATGACCTTCTCTTAAGTCTGCAATCAGATTTTAGAAAAAAGCACAGCACCATCACTGCAGCCACAAAGGTGATCAATGACATACTTGTTGCTTTGGATAAAAAGCAGTACTGTGCCTCACTTTTTATTGATCTGTCAAAAGCCTTTGACACTGTAGACCATGTTGTTTTAAAACAAAAGCTTCCTTGTTTGGGATTGTTTGAACATGCAATCTCATGGTTCACAGACTACTTGAAGGACAGAACTCAATGTGTTACATGTGATGGGTTGTCCTCTGAATTTTTGAGTATCCACAAGGGAGTACCACAGGGTTCAGTTTTGGGACCCCTCTTGTTCATTATGTATATTAATGACATAGGACAGAAATGTGTCGGATGCTAATATGCACTTTTACGCTGATGACACAATCATTTACTGTTTTGGAACATCTCCCACTAAAGCTGTTGAATTCTTACAGAAAGCTTTTAATGAGGTCCAACAAACACTTCTACAGTTAAAATTGGTCCTCAATGCTGACAAGACTAAACTAATGTTGTTTTCAAACTCTAAAAAAAGACCTCTAAGTATGGCCCCAGTGACCACTCTGGAGGGAAATATCATAGAGGTGGTCCACACATACAAATACCTTGGTGTCTGGCTCAACGACTCCCTCTCCTTCAAGCCCCATATAGATAATCTTGTGAAGAAACTCAAACTGTGGTAGACCACTGACCCATCATTGTGAATTGTATTCTCGAGTGGGATGGCCTTCTTTGTCCACCAGGAGGTTGGCACATTGGTACACTTTCATTTACAAGGCCATGCTTGGATTACTACCCAACTACATCTGTAACTTAATCTCACGGAGAAGTGTAATTTCTCACAGTCTGCGTGCAAACGATCAGTTGTTACTCTGTGTTCCGTTTGCTCGCACTGAACTGGGCAAAAGGGCTTTCGCTCACTCCGCTCCTCCTGCATGGAACAGGCTGCAGGAAAACTGGAAACTAACCGAGCTCATCTCCTTGAATACATTTAAAACCAGACTGAGAGCCCTTGAGACAGATTCCCTGTGTTGTAATTGCCTTCTGTAATTCTGTATATAACATGTCTGTGTAACTGGAAAAATATATATATGTTGTAACTGTAACTTTTGCTGCCTCTTGGCCAGGACTCCCTTGAAAATGAGGTTTTTAATCTCAATGGGACCTTCCTGGTTAAATAAAGAATAAATAAATAAATAAATAAATAAATAAATAAATAAATAAATAAATAAAAAATTTATAAAGGAATTTTTATTTATCTGATATTATTAATAATTTTACCCAAAATAAAACCCATCTAGGAATTGGTATATAATAAATGGCTGGCTGCTGGAAGAATTCCCAGGGTGC
Organism: Aphyosemion australe; assembly: GCA_006937985.1. Taxonomy (NCBI): domain Eukaryota; kingdom Metazoa; phylum Chordata; class Actinopteri; order Cyprinodontiformes; family Nothobranchiidae; genus Aphyosemion; species Aphyosemion australe. The sequence goes on along the minus strand of SSNS01000513.1, from coordinate 193,150 downwards.
ACCTGCACTGCATCACACTGGTAATTATTTTGTTTTTTGGCTAGTGTCCTGCCCAGACAATTATGAGCTCGTAATTACTAATTAGCCGTCTGTTCTTTTTAAAGCTAATTCAACTGTAGCAGCTCTTTCTGCCAGCTCCTCAGTGTTTTTATGGAATAACGTGACACCAATAGCACCTTTTGACTCATATCAAGCATCTGCAACTGAACGTTAACACATTCTACATAAAAGCTGATGACTCTAATTAATTATGTGACTTTTGAAGAGAATGACCATTAACAGAGATATTTAACTCTACATGAAGACAATGTGGATTTCAGGAGTTTTAAAGTGGTTTATTAATTGTTCATACTGTACGTATGAGTGTGCAGTCATTAAATTTGCATCAAAATAAGGAAAAAATGTAAATGAAAGAGAAGAAAGTCGGCTATTTTTCAAATTATTACCGAGCAGCAGCAAATAACACCTCACCTGACAGTTGTAATGCCATGATTTGCTGTTGGAGCTTTGCAAGCCCACACTTTTTCTTGTTAACAGTTTTCAATATAAATCAATAATGCATGCTTGCTGGCAGGCGCAGCAGTGCTTAGCAGTGATTTCACAGACTGGTACACCCAGGAGTGGGCAGGCAGGCAGCTGGGAAGCAATTTTCCTACATCGCTGATGATGAGTCCCCAGTGAAGCAGCAGCGGGAACACAGCGGGGCAGAGTCCAGCTGTATGTGTCGGTTAAAAAAAACGTGAAGGTGACTAGAATAAAAATGTGGGACCATTACCTGGTGTTCAAATATAAATGCATTTAAATAATAGGGTCATTGGTTACATGTTTGATTATTCTCTGTTTGCATAAAAATATCCACTATAATCCCGCCCTAATTCCTGGTTACTTCCACTTTTGTTTTTCTGGAATTTTATTAAAACGTCACTAGAAAACAAAATGTGGGAGCTGGTATGGTTTGCACACAAAAGGTGAATTTTGGAGCCCACTTAAACCAGATTCATCAGGTTTAAGCTCTGTGGAGTTTGTATTAACTGTTATTTGTGTTATGATTAAAAGCTGGATGCTGTATAAGCCCAGTGTGTGGGCTCAGTATTACATTAATGCTGCTTTGATGAGTCGTAACAAGCTTAAGTAAACTTCCCCAAGGCTCCGCTCTTGATTGGAAATCCACAGTTTATTTCCATTTAAATCAGATTCATAGGCGATAGATACAATCATATCTTATTTATAACAATAGTTTATTGCATAAAATTGTGAGAACTCTTTCAAAATATTGGCTATATGATCACTTCAGAGGATGGTAAACACCTTGTCAGATATTATCCTTCACATTGGGAGATATGCTGTCTAAAAGCAAGGCTGTGTTGTGCTGCTTAAGGAAATTTGTGAGACTTTGTGACGTTTTACAAACCCAGGCTCCACCCATGTCAGTTATTTTTGGGAAAGACGCTTCACCTGCCTTACCTGCCGGTGGTGGCTGGAGGTACTGTTGGTGCAGACTGTGTGCCAGCCTCACTTCTGTAAGTTTGCCTATTGGGCAGCTGCAACTGTAAAACATGTCATGTTCAGAAATTTGCAGATGATGCAGCCATCATGGGATGTATGAGGGACAACAAGGAGGAGTACACAAACCACTTGGAACTTAATACCACAAAAACTCAAGAAGGTGGTGTTGACTTTAGGAGGTCCAGACCAAATCTACAACTGGTACAGATTGAGGAAGTGGAAGTGGTCAAGACATACATGTACCTCAGCCTAACGGGACTGGACACACAATGTTGTACAAGAAGGACCAGAGCAGATTTCCTAATGCAGCCTTTCAACATCATCAAGAAGTTCCAGGGCAGTTTCACTTGTCTGTGGTAACCAGTGTAGTCTATACGCTGTAGTGAGCTGGGGGAGAAGCACAAAAAATAAGCATACATCCAGGCTGGAGAACTTTATCACTATCATTTATCCTCGCTGATAGTGGCGGCAGTGGTAGGGCAGCAGGAGGAGGGGTGGTACATAATGTGCAGTACTACATGCAGTACTATAAACACATGTCTGTATATGATGTGCAACATTACTATATTTTTCTCTAGATATAGTTCCACCTTTACATGCTGCCATATTTTCTTTCCCTTTTTTTTCTACTGTGAGATGTGCTCCAGCTACTAGATGTTACTGCATCTACTGCTGGAAAGGTCCTGGAGGAACCTTCCTGTATTAAGTCTGATCTCTATAGGTGTAAAGCAGGTTGGGTTCCTCTGACTTAACAGAGCAAATGCAATATTGTATCATTTTTTTTCAGGCCTCCTTATCCACACTCTTCCATGGTTTCTCTTCCTGTCTCCTCCATGAGTGGATTATACAAACAAGGATGATCCAATCATCTTATCTTACTCCATTTACTCAAGTCATTTCTATAGTTACTCATTTCTCCACCTCACTCTGCACGCTGTTTTTGAATGACCGCCCCGTAAACAATAAGACCTTCATGTTTACTCACTAAAACACTGGATTTTTTTTTTTATTGAAGTTTGGCAGCAAGCCTCAGATTGTTCTGTTCTGATGTACGTATACCCAGCCTCGGACATCTGGTCAAGGTGGTAGGTTGGTGTTCAGGTTCAGGTCGCTTTTCCTCCTTGAACTACAGCTGATAAAAGTCAGGCGTAAGCACCTGTTTTACTGTGATGTAGTTTATTGTCCATCCATCCATCATCTCCAGCTCCCCTTGGGGTAATCCCAAATTATTCCCGGAGGGAATATTTAATCCCTTCAGTGGAAGGCAACCAATAAACTTCAGATGTCCAATCCACCTCTGTACTCCTTTTGCTGCAGAGAAGAGGCAGCTCTACTTCCACTAAGGTCAACCTAAAGTTTAAAGAGGAAGCTCATTGCAGCGACTTGTATCAGGATCTCATTCTTTTAGTCAAAAATCAAATCTCTCGACCACATGTGGGACTGGAACTCTGGAGCTTTGGCTTTCAGCTCAGCACCTTCTTTACCACTATAAACCAGAGTTAACGCCTTCATTACTGAAGTAAAGCCTGGACCTGTTCTTCCTTCCAGAACACAGATAATACAATTATCTTGGTGTATTGAAGATTCTGACATTTTAATAGCAAATTATGAAATATGATGGAGACATATCCTGGAAAGGTCCATACATAGACTGTAAAACTAAGTCAATTTGCAGATTTGAGCTCCTTTTCATATAAAAAGACTTCATAAATGGATTCTGCATGGGAATATTAAAGCGATGCACTAAATCATAGTGTGACAGACTAATGCACTCAAGAGACCCAAACTTTTTACTGTTTAAACCTCAGAGGACAAACTGGCCTCAAATAGCATCTCCTTTAAAGTGCCAGTGTGTGTGTGTGTGTGTGTGTGTGTGTGTAAACTGCAGTCTTTGAGTACAGTCCAACATGTAGAGCAGAGGACAATAATTATAGAATTTCATGAACTGTGACTAAAGACTCCACTGCTATCAAGGCCGCCGGACATTGACAGGCTTGGTTCACAACACCTGAAGCTCATCGACAGCTTTGCTGTGACCATGGTCAGCATGGAAAACCAGCAAGAAAAGGCTGGTAATGAGAATTAGGGGAGTGTGGGAAACACCTAACTGCTGGAAAAAGTGAACATTCATTTTCAGGAAATAATAAATAAATGGAATTTAAAGGTGTGGAACACTGAAAAAATATTTTTAATGATTTCATCTGATTATAATCAGTCACTTTTAGGTTTTCATTCAGGCTGAACATGAAAATAGTCTCCTACACCTATCTCCTGCATTAGCTTCTGATAGAAAATAGACGGTGAAACACTAGGATTAGAAAATTCTGACAGATCTACGTCACACTGTCACTGAACATTCATGGACTCACCCATCTTGACTCGTGACGGGGAAGGCTGTTGTTGGTTTAGCGTCCAGGAAACAGCAGAAAATGTCGACTTGCAGAAGCTAACTGTTAGCATTAGCAGCTCCACCACACAGCAGAACTCCTTCAGGCTTGTGTTATTTGTGGAGATAAAAACATTGCAGAGCAAACAGAGTCAGTGGTCGAGTCGTGTTGCTGTTACCCAATCTGAGGCAAGATGTCCGAATATCAGAAAAAAAAAGGCCAAATCCTGCTGTCTGCAGCTCAGCTCTGATGTGCCAGTTTTGTAGTTCCTGAAACTGGTGCACTGGAGCTTTTTTCCCCAGAGTATGACTTACAAGGCATTCATTCCTACTAGAGATCACTGCAAATGCATTGAACAAGTGTTCCACACTTGACCTTTTAGTCTCATCTTCACTTTTTATTTGCTTAGAATAACTAGAAAAAAAAAAACAATAACAGTGGTACACAAACTTTTACAGCAGTAAAAAACATCATCTCTCAAAATGCCCCTGCAAGCAGCTTGTTGCTGTAATTTTAAATCACTTTATGATGTTTTATTGCAGTTATTTACAGTAACTAAAACAATACAAAAATGTAATTTTAGTTTCTTTAACATCATTTTTTAGAGTTCTCTGTAAGTTTCAACTATCTTTATTTTCACAGCACATACGAATGACCCCACATCTGCTTTGAGGTTAAAGTTAAATTAACTGCAGAAACAAAAATGATGTATAAACTGACGACGTAGAATGTGATCACTTTAAATGCTTTGCTAAATGGCTCTAGTGGGATTTCACTATTATCAGAATGTCAAAACAGGTCATCAGTTAAATTAAAATAGTAAAAGGAGCATTACAGGCTGAGTTTAGCTAATAATAGACATTAACTCTAATCATGAATGTGCACGTTTGCTTCAAGCTCTATAGAAGACCTGATTTCTTTGTTTTAAGGGATAAAAATCAAACTAAACATTCAATAATTCAGTTTATTTTCACTGAGAGGGGGTTTTGACCTCTAGATGGCAGTCTTGTGTGAGAAGTTTAGTTTCTGAGTTCTCATGCTCAACCATTTTCTCTTCCTGCATGTGGCAAAGTTGAAGTTTAACCAACACTAATTACTGTAATCGCTGTTGTTTACTTTCCATCTGTGATGATGATTGAAACTGAGTTTTCCCTCCTGAAACCCTGTCAGGGTTTTATCGTCTTCAGGTCTCCAGTCACTCCCAGAGACTTCACAGGAATGTTAAACACACCAGGTGAGTTCAGACTCACAGCTGCCTCTTCAGGTGGTTCCTTCTTGGATGGCTGTTGCAGGTTATTTAGGCAGAAAAGAGCACTATTTGTATGACTGACAAGCTAAATAAAATTTCAGCTTTTCTTCCCCTCTGGTGAGGATTACTTGCTTGCAGCATTTTGTCTCAGGACTTCTGAGAATGTCACATCTGATTTTTAATGACTGAGGGGTTCGGGTTAGTGCATCAGCTGTAAATATTTCAGTTAAAAAATTTGCTTTTTTATTCTTTAATTTAATAATTTGGTCCTTATTTAATGATCCAAATAATGGACACCTGATGTCTCATTTTTTAATCTGAAACTTGAAATATACAATTATCAACAACACAGACTCTTTTACAGGATTACTAACCTCTGATGTGAGACTTCAAAGACAAAAATATCACTTTCTACAATTATCTCCTCACATCTCAACTATTGCAACAGCATCTGCCTGTTTCAACCAAAAATCTGTTAATCAGCTCCAGTTTGTAGGAAACTCAGCTGACAGACTTTTAACAAGATGCAACAACAGATTGCTCATCCCTCCCATTTTGGCCTCTTTGCCCTGGCTGTCAGCAGGTTTTTGAATCGATTTTAAGATCTTACCATTTACTTTTAAGGCTTTTTGCAGCCTCTCAGTTTCTTATTTCTCTGACCTTCCGTTATCTTACGAGCCGATCAGACTGAGGACTTATTACACAGCTCAGGACCAGGGGTGAAGAAGAATCTGCTGCTGGAGTTACTAAAAGCTGGAAAGAGATACTTGGGGAAGTCAGGCCAACAGTCACAGACTCAGTGATGCAACCCCAGTTACAACCCTGGCTATAAGTGTTATAGAGATTATTCTCCCACAGCCTCATGAATTAAAGACTGCACAGCTTCATTCTGAAAGAAAAATGGAAAAAGATTTATCCAAAATATTAATGCTTTTTTTGTGAAGCTCACAAACTTTGAAACCCCACGCACCAGCCAAACGTCTGAACTGATGGTTAATTCTTCAATAGAGGAGCTTTTTGGAAAATGAGGTCACGGTAGTATTCTAATTGGCCAAAAGTATGTGTGTTTGGTGAGTTATTTTCTGGGATCACCAAGTGGACAGAGTTACTGGTATACCAGTGATCTACTGGTATACTGGTGCTCTAACAGAGACAGCTCAGAGAAAAGTGCATGATGTAAGTAAATAAAAAAGGACAAAACAAATATTTCTGCAGCACCAGCGCTCGTAAAACAATGCTCACCCTCACCATGAGACTTAAAATTTTCTTATTTAGCACTTTGCATCAAGTTGAACTGAAGCCAATGGGAAATAAAGTCATAATGGTTCACTTGATTACAAAAATCCTCAAGGCAAAATGATTAGATTTAATGTTTTGTTTAACCCACTGGACGCAGGGACAGTTATTATTATTATTGGACACCATGCTGATGGTGCATTATGTGTTAGATGGAGGAAGAACAAAACCAGTAGGAAAAGACCAAAATCTTGGGAAACTTTTGTAAAAGTGAGTCACCTATTTTGAAGAAATTATGCAATTCTGATTAAATTGGTATCCCGTGAAACAATCCGTCTGTAGAATTAGACCAGCAGGATGCAGTGTCCTACTTAAAGTGACGTTCTGAGAGAAACATGTCAAAGTCAATATGTGCCCTCTGGTTCAGCCTTATGCACTTACTGAGGACTTATATCCTAAATGAGAAATAGAACACATCTGCCTTCAAACTGATTGTTTCCAAGAAATTGTTCTCAAGCAAACGAATCACTATGTTAGATAATTCTCTTAATAGGCTCCACATACCTGAGACATTAGTGTTCCTAGACAGAGCTGGTAATGACCACTGGATTGATCTTTCATGGTGCACTGGTAATCATCTGCATAGAAGAGTAAATGGTTATAATGAGAGTAGCATGTGCATGTCCAAATATTTGATCAATCAATTGATTAATTTTGACTCAATCTCAACTGAAAGAGGACATATTATGCAAAACTCACTTTTTGCCACATCTGTGCTGCCTTGTGGGTCTCTACCTCCTGTATAAACACTCCAAACATAAATAAAAACCATCCATTTATTTTCTGGCAGTGTTTGGTTTTAGGAAATGTAACGAGCTGTTTCAAAAAATCCCTGTTTATGACATCACAATAAGGAAAATTGGCATACGCTCACCTGTCAGCGCTGGAGGAGCAGTGGTTCTACTCTGAGTCCCTCCTGCTTATTGGAGCTTCTCAGCTTATAGCAGCCTGGGTGGGGAGGAAGTGGGCGTGGCCAGCAACATTTTGTTTTCCCTAAAGTAACAAGGCCCTGAAACGACTCATTCTGAAAATTACTGAAAACATGAAGAATCAAACTGCTAAAAATCCCTTTATCAATATTTTTCTAACTTAAGCCAAAGTACTAGAAACTATGAAATTATAACTTGATTACATAGCATGTTTTTTTGTAAAGTTCAACAAACTTTAACCTCTAAAGACACCCATTTTCCCTGCATTATTTCAGCTTGCCTTTTCATCAGCTCTTTGGTGCTTTTCACTGGTCTCCCATATTTTATTCATTTTGCCTGTAGCAAAATGACAGAGACAAAGGCAGACAGGAGAAACACAGACAGATGATTCACTTTGGATGGAAAACGACAGAAACAGATAAAGTGGCATTTCACTCCATCTTTGTATAACAATACATCTGAAGATCATGGCTGACGAATCTTCCTGGAAGGTCCTGCACAGACTCCAACCCTCACCTCCGGGGTCATGTGGAGTCTGTGTTTGTCTTTCGTTAAAGTACATACCTTTGATAGATGGTTAGGGCAGAAAGAGTCATTTGTATTCTATTCATCCCAACAAGTAGTTCTTATAAAGAACAGAATTCTAATAACCTCTTTTGCTTAAAATGAGCACAGTGGAACCATTGCTTTGACACTAGAGAGAAAGGTCTGGCAAGCATGAAGAATAACACCTTTAAAAAATTTCAGCCTCTGAGACTTTTGGAACAGGGCACGATCCAAAGAGGCTAATGTGGGAATACAAATATTGGGCACTACAGACCTGTTTTATGCATGGGAGCTTAAGCTTTAACTTTAAAATGAAGGAACAATCAATAACCAAGGAAAGCTATCAATTGTCCTCACATGAAGGGTCTCAGGAGTAGAACAGGAGGACAGCACACTGGCAGTCTGGTGCATGCTATTTTGTCTCCTATATATCTGCATTTCCAACATCCTTCTTGTTATTTCTGTGTAGCAAACTCCCCATTAGATGTCTGTCTTGTCCCCAATCCGTCATTGACACTTGAAAAGATTTCACAAAATAGTTCTTAGTTCAACAGTCAATTAGCTTCAATCTGAAAGTGACATGGCCTGCATCACACAACTGGCATCTTTGACAAACAGAATTCCCCCATTAGATTTTTGTGAAGGATAAACGACGTCTCCCTACATGCCCACTTGAAGGGTGTGTGGGGTTATTTAAATTGCAGGCATGGACGCAGTGAAGTTAATGTAATGGTGGTTTAAAAATAAAAAATAAAAATTTAACAGGGCAGTCAAACAAAGCTTGTGGAAGACTAGAACATGAGGACAACACAAGGAACAAAAGCACCAATGGAGGTCGGGCATCTAGAACTAAAATTTATAGGATTTAGAGGATTTGTTCCCAGAGCCACTCAGCATATCATATATATATATATGTATGTATATACATATAGTACAGGCCAAAGGTTTGGACACGCCTTCTCATTCAATGTGTGTTCTTTATTTTCATGACCATTTACATTGGTAGATTCTCACTGAAGGCATCAAAACTATGAATGAACACATGTGGAGTTATGTAATTAAAGCAGCATTCCGCAACTTTGCAGTAATATGGTCTCTGTCGCCCTCTAAAGGCTTGCTGCTTAATGTCACTGTCATAAAATCAAATCTCTCTCTGGGGCATAAGAGGCATGTTTACATTCCTAATGTCAGGCAAAACAACGAAAACAAACTTTTCCACCTCCACATTGAATAAATAGTTTTATCAGAACTGTATAACAACTTTATGCCCAACCAAACACAATAACCCTGGTGAAATCATTTATTACTTACCTAGCCATTAGCAGCACGGCTAGGTCAGAGTCCGTAGTTCATGCCTTTCTTTCTAAAAGAGCTCTCCAGCGAGGAAAAGACATGCAAAAACATGTAGCATCCATATTTACTTGAATCACGTGCAGTGTACAACATCATGGTGTTTTTTTAAAGAAAGAACATTAATCTTTCCTTATTTTGAAACAGGAACTTCATTCAACTCTAACACAGTACCACAGTGTTTTACCCTTAAGGCTTGGGTTCTGCACCACGTCTAACATCTCTCACCAGTATTGTTGCTCATTGTTTCTGACTAAAACAAACCAGCTCACGACACAGCGATACAGACGTCGGGGTCACATGAGGATGGAACCAATGGGAGGCTATTATCGGAGCACTGGGGGGGAAATGTCACTCAAATGACACAAACATTTATTGAAGGATTATACTGTACGCACGAATACACACGTGCACGTCTACTGTCACAGCCATCTGCTCACACAGATACACACCAACACACAACACCAATCACTCAAGAAGATGGATGTTGACAAGCATATCTTTAGTCTCTTTAACTCTCCAGAAATCTGCTAATGAGTGGAAATGAAGACTTGATTAGGAAATAATTAACTCAAACTTGTTTGTAATAAAGTGCACATTTTAGATTTTAATGAACGGAGTTGAAATTTCCCAGTAGTTTGAAGCTTTTTAACAATATATAAACGTATAGTTACAATACAGCAAGGAGCCTGCGTGCTTCGCATTGGAACCAACATGGCAGATTTCATGTTTATTCATTTAGCAGACGCTTTTATCCAAAGGGATTCACAGTTTAGCCAAAACATGCATGTTTTGACCTCTGGGAAGAAATTGGACCATCACTTTTGTCAGTGCGCCCCAGGGCAGATGTGGCTACATTGCTTATCATCACCAGCCAGTGAATGTGTGTGTAAAAGGGTGAATGACTGTTAGTTGTAAAGCACCTTGGGGGGTTATAGAGCCCTAGAAGGCGCTATATAAATACAGTCCATTTACCATCCGGAGAAAACCCACGAACTCATGGGGAGAACATGCTAACTCCATACAGATTGGTCACAGCTGTAATTCTATCCTGTGACCTCCTGGCTTCAAGGCAACAATGCTACAACATACACCACCATGCTGCAACTGTAAAACATTCATAGAGATGAGCACTCAGTGACTAAGGGAAACTGTTGGCTGTGCTCCAGTGATATTGAATTTTATATTCAGCACAAGTCAGTTTACTTGTCCGACCATTTACAGCTGGCTCTCTGTACCTTCCACTGCTCGGCTCTTCCAGTCATCCCATAATTAATTCCTCTTTATTGCAAGCAGGAATTTCCTTTTTGCAAGTGAGTGCTGCAGCAAATCTGTGGTCTCACACTTAAATGGGCCTTTCTCTCTAAATGGTCTGAGCCATTGAGGACTTTGCTATAATGTTGTGTTTTTATAGGAAAAGTAAGCGTGGGACATAGAAGGGTTGTGGCATTTGTTCAAAGCCTTTCCTTCAGTTTTTGCCCTGATTTACTGCTATGAAACGTCAAAAATCATTCACTTTATGCTCATTTTATTTGAAGTTGATATTTTACAAAATTTGTAATATTTTTCAGACACAAATATCGTTTTGGGTTTAACCTGTCTTTGCTACAACATCCACTGACCTATGCGTGTCCTGTTTATTGGCCAGCTGAAGTGTCTGAATGAGGCGATGTTTATTTGCATGGAGGGCAGGTAGCTGAGATTCCATCACATCCCCACATGTTGTCACTCAGATGCATGTGGTGGTGCATTTTAATACCAAGTAAACAAAACTTCCTGGAGCTGTTCATTAAGAATTGGAATGCCAAGGGTGCATTATAACACCAGGTCTGAGCACACTCCTACATACCCAGATCCTGTTATTGAATACTGACATGACGTTAGCAAAGTTAGCGTGACTTTTGTCACTTCACACTATGCCATTGATTATATTTGTTGCTGTCCAATTTGTCCAATTAGACACATGAATGTACCTGAATGCCCAACAATACTGGACCCAAAAAGTAGCCAATTGAATCATTCTTGGCACCAGCATTTTCTGGAGAAGAAATCATCTCATGTGCTGCAATTTCAAGATGCCAGTCATTTTAAATTTGGCACAGTAGGATTTATAAATTTCCCAACATTTCATGACATTGTGATTGTGCTAAATTATCAAATGGTTTATTGTGAATCTGTGCCCGTTTGCTGCCGGTTTCCTGTTTATACTTTGAGCTGCTGGCTGCTGAAGAGGCTGTCACACTTGCATCCTTTATGCCGTCTCGCATCCCTGCACCTTTGTGAACTCACGTATTCATTCTGAGCTCTTCAGTCAACATCAGAATACATAAAATCTTAGTCCAGGAGGGCTCAGTCTGCCTGTCCGGTGTTGTTGCATGTGGATTAGCTGTTGTTGTTTAGAGCAGTAGAGCTGTTACCCTCGTGGCTGTCAGCTCAGCTCAGTAGACTTTGGTGGATTATGATAAATCAGCATTTTAGTTACATGGGAATTAAGAATTGTTTCTTCCAAAGTCAACTGAGCCAATCTGTTACATTTTACCAAGTATATTGGTTTTTGTCAATCTTTATGTGCACTCATCACAAAAGCAAACATTGATTTCATTATTGCTACAATGACAAGAAACGGTGTTCTAAAGATCGTGGTTGCTCACATCAACACTGATTTTAGTAAAACCTTGTTAGCACACATCAAACCTTAGTTAATACGGTTAGCCTGTATCATCTAAAGTTAGGCTTTAGTCATTAATGGTGCATTCAACATTTCTTTAGTTTGATACTTTGAGTTAGAATGATTTTTGAGATAGATATGATGATATAACAGTAAAAGGTGAGAAGCTAGCACTGATTGCATCAACTTAGAACATAGGAAAAAACATTAAACAAATAAAAGGATATAACTACTTTAATAGATTTCCATTTATATAGCGCCAAATTATGATAAGAGTCGTCTCAAGGCACTTTACAAAGAAAAACATTCCAAATGAGTTCAGTTCATTATGCTTAAAAGTTGCCTATATAAGGAACCCATCAGATTGCATCGAGTCACTGACTTGTGTCAGAGACTTTACAACAATCCTCATACTAAGCAAGCATGTAGCGACAGTGGAGATGAAAACTCCCCTTTAACAGGAAGAAACCTCCAGAGGATCCTGACTCTGTACGAGGAGTCATCTGCCACGACTCACTGGGGTTTGAGAAGACAGCGTAGACACACACACACACACACACACACCATTAATACCAAGTAGTTTTTCTATGGCTACTTTGTGATTTCTTAGTAGATACTCTTTTGTAACAGATAAACTTTATTGCCTTTATCTGAGTGAATCTATAATTAATTCAACAGGTGAACTAGTGGTAGCACATTCTATGTTAAAGAAAGTAAAATGCTAATAACAGGAGAGGGAGAATGTTAAGTGGTTGGCAGCAGTGTGCCAGCCAATGGCCCCCAACAGGAGGCTGAGCTCAGCAGAACATCAGTGTAGCTTCTTCTGGGGAGAAAAACACTTAGTGCGAAAATAAAGTTAACAGCTGAAATAACAGGAAATAATGCAACTGGAGAGTAGTGGTAGAAGAAAGTAGCAGAGTGTGGAAAGTAGTCAGTATGTCCTCCAGCAGTCTCACCCCTACTTCACGCTGGAGGCATCAGCAGTGCGGAACGGTTTACTCACGAGCTTCACTGCACGCAAGTCCACACCGGGAGAGTCTCAGTTACGGAGCGGCTTCTCCGCCATCCTCGCTGGACTTGCAAGATCACAAAATCCCTCAAGACTTTAAAGGTCACTGTTTGTTTATGGCATTTGCCATTAAATCAAAAACTAGAAGAAGGAAATCACATTTGTTTTCATTGTTTGATGTCATATATAATTTTGTTCCTCTCCACTGCCAGGATTAAAGCCATGAAAAACACACCGCTGCACTTGTGGAAAGATGTGGTAAGTAAATAAGCCATGAGGTTACACATATAGACGTAATCTACATAGATATGAAACTGCATTGCTGCAATAGTCTTTTATTTTGAAAATTACCGGATGTTTTACACTGAAACCGTATGTAATTTCCTGTCTAGCTCTATGTTAACTGCGGAAATTGAACAGAATCAGAAGGGTTTTATTGCCATATGTGTGAGAAATCACAACATTAGGAAATTGCTGCGGTACTTAGAATTACACTAACTACACTTATTTTTATAGCCACTGTTGGCTGTTTGAAAGTCCACAATCCTTTTTTTATTTGGCAAGAGTTCCTGTTGCCTTTGATTTTCATTCCAACGTGTCAAGATCTTGTTCTATAGAATCAGCTGCTGTTCAGTGGTCCTACTCACTAGTCTCTTTCTGTGCAATTATTTTACACTAAATTCATAAGAGTCAAAGAGATGTGCTCACAACTCAAAATTTCTGAGGTTACGTGCACAATTGCAGCTGATTTCTCTGCCAAGTCTCCAAAAGGTAAAATAGTCTTCAGAGTTGCAACATTTTTCAAAGAAGCCTTGAAATCTGAAGTTTTGAAAAAAAAAAAAAAAGACTGACATTTTAAAGAAGCTTAAACTATTGCCTGTTTTTCACTTTCCATGCATTAGTAGCCCACATTCACACACCTTTAATTGTTATCATTTAAGCTCATTTTAATAACCTTTAAAAACTTTACTTTATGATTTGTACCATCATTAGAAAGGGGAACTCTGTCCATGTTAAGGGATACTTGATGTTTTCACTGTCCAGCAAGGTGAATCATCTTTGAATCAACTCCTTTTTCAGCCTCGTAGATAAAAGAACATTTTCAATGACCCAGACCTCTTTGAAACTGCTTTGTGATTACCAATCCATGCTCCTCTCACAGAAGGCTTCAAACTCATGCTTGCATCTTTTCTGACAGCTGATTTAAACAGAACCAAACCCGTATTCTTCTTACAGAACTAATTCAGCTTCTGTCACTTTTAATTCACAAAGAGAAAAATAAATGGGATCATGTTAACCACAGGTCATTCATTTTATCATCCAAATGGATCTGTGTGTGTGTGCATGCGTGTGTGTGTTGTTGTGTGTGTTCATGCATGTGCATGCGTATGTTTGTGCATGCGTATGTGTGTTTGCGTGTGTGTGTTTGAGTGTGTTACATATTGACTATCATTGCAATTAAACGCTTTTTTAACATTTTTTGTGTTTCATTAACTCAAACATCTGTCTGTTTTTTGCACACAAATGATCACAGGGAAAAATACTTTGCTATTTACGTGATTTTCTTTTGATGTAGACTGAGGTTGGCGTGAGAATTTTGTTAAGTTCAAGTCCAAATAAGGTGTTTTCTATTCCTTTATCAACCCCAATCTAAAAATATTCCATCACTATTAGTTTCACATCGTGTCTTTTTAAGTGTCACTGTTGCAGTCTGGGGCATTTTCACCAAGAATATATTCTCATGTCAGCTTAATGACCCATGTGAAACTAATGATGATGAAGAGGTTTGTGAAGAAGCCAATATTTAAATGACCCACTGTGATCATTTTAAGGTTTTGAGTTGTTTTAAGATGGCATCAGTCCATTTTGTGAAGCACCAGCACCACACATGCAGACTACCTGTTAGTTTGTTCAGTTGGCCTGAATTAAGGTATTTCTTCAAAGAAGATCCAATACATATTAACTTGATTAACCTTATCTCTAATTTATTTTAAAATCAGCAGTTTAGTTATTAATAATTCTGTGTGCTTAATCTTATCTGTGGGTGGGTCTAACATGATGTGCTTGTGATCCATTGGAGTTTTGAAAGAGGATTCCCCTTCATTTGGAGTAGAATGAACTCAAAGAGTCTAAGGGATTCTCTTATGTGCCATTTCATTGTCATTGGTGCTCTTCCTTTACTATTGGGGGTAAAAACACTTGAAAAGGGTCCCTCTTCTTAACAAATAGTATCGTGCTTTAAGTCAATGGCATCATTATGGTCTTTAGGACTGATTTGTCTGCTTTTCCTTCTTCTAGTCATAGTGCCAGTAAGTATTTTATTAGTTAGTTAGTTGTTTAATTTATACACTGGTTTCATTTCATTGTACTGTTTTAGCCAGTTCTTGGACAAAAGAAATTCCAGATGTGAACAAAGGTCTATTGGGCTTTGTCTTTGGTTATAGGTCAAAATAACATTTGTAAAGGAACTAAAATATTATTTTAACTACATGATAAACTTTACCCAGTGTAAGTCTATTTGGATGATGGTAGAAGTTTTGTCCATTAATTGCAAAGGTTGAGTTGATGTGATGTCTCACTGGAGTCTTTTTGTTTATGTGGGAGTTCATGATTGGGTGTATAACAATGTGTGTATGCGTGAGAGTGTATTTGTGTGATTAATGGATTAGAGGTGGCTAGAGATGCTGCTGTCATGTTGGATTATATGGAGAGACAAGCTTCACTGCTTCATCTCATAGATCATATCAGAGTAAACCTCTCAGATTCCTGCCAATTTTCTGCTTCGGTGCATTTGCTTCTTAAAGCAGTGCGTGTGTGAACGTGTGTGTGTGTGTGTGTGTGTGTTTGTTTGCAAACTAGGTATCTAGTGTCACTTGAGCTCAGTACCCAGTCTGTTGTACCTGCTGTCGTGCTGAATTGTTCAGTCTTGTTCAAGCCTCTGTTTTGAATGTGGGAACTGTGAGTCACAGTAAAGGAACATTATTCCTTTTAAACACTTGCAGAAGGAGACCTTTATAGCACAGCTTGTTTAATGTCATGCTTCCATACAAAAGAAATTAGGCCCACTGAGGCTCTTTTCTCTAGAGGGAAAGCAGAAAATGGGCTGAGTGTTTTGTGTGATATTTTGCAAAACAGGTAGAACAAACAAAAGAGGAAGTGTAAATGAAGTGAAAAGCAAATGGCAAAAAGATGCTGTTAGAGAAAAGTTTGTTCTGTCTTTGTTTCTGTAAAGCACTTTTCTCCCTTGGCTGCCACTGTTGGTGTTTTTTGGAGATGAAAAACGACAAGAGAACGTGCATGTTTTCAGACCACGTGTGTGAAATTTTTGAGACAAATTTGTAAGTGGCTGCTTCATGCAAAGTTTGTTGCCATGGTTTAGTCACAGTTTCGGGAAATGGTAAATGGCCTGTATTTAATAAAGCACCTTCTAGAGTCTAAAGCTTGGGTAATGCTTGACGCATCAGTGAGGTCCGCACGGCTCCCCGCGGCCAAATTACGTAATTTTAGCAACCACATCCCTCTGTGTGGCCCAAAGTTTCTGCACCGCACACCTAGGAAAATTCCTAACTACACGTGGAAAAACATGGCAGACTGGCAAGAGCTCCTACTGGCGGAGGTTTGTAAGTACAGACATCTTTATGATTCGTCCCATAAAGATCACCGTGATCAAAATATTGTTAATAATTCTTGGAGAGAAATTGCTGTTACAGTCGGAAAAGATGAGGACGCAGTGAAAAACTGTTGTAAAAAAACAGTGATTTCTACTATGGTGTAGTGTTGTATGCATGCCGTAGAGCCCTATGCTGCCCCCTACAGTCTGGGAGAATATTGGCTCACAGCGGAGACAAGCCGCAAAAGGTATAAACGCTGCAAAAGTTGTCTTGGCCTCATTTCCGCATGGATGCGTGAAGCATAACCCAAGTTTAACTCATTCACTGCCAGCCGTTTTCTGATCAGAAAGCCCCTGACTGCCAGCGTTTTTGAGCATTTTTACTATTTTTTGAAGATTCACAGAACATTGTGCTCTATGATCATGTAAAGAAAGAGTAGACTCACCTCTTACATCAGGAAGAATCGCCGTATTTCTAGCGTTATCCATTCTTTCACAATCTGGTGCCCAAGCGCTGCTGCAGAAGCGTTTCCGGTTTGGCGCATCGTTTTTTTCACAGCAGCGTCCCAAAACAAACTCGTAATCCATTGATTTTCCGCTCCCTGATCACGTGATGTGTGACATACACGGATGAAGATCCGCTTTAGACACGTGATGTTTGTACTCACGTTCCGACGCCCACCCCATAAAAAAATGAAAATGACGAATATAGTCGTCAATGGCAGTGAATGAGTAAAGAACCCCCCAAGGTGCTTTAAAACACCGTCATTCACCCACATACACACACATTCACACTCTGGTGGTGATGAGCTACAATGTAGCCACAGCTGCCCTGGGGCGCACTGACAGAGGCACCACTGGTTCCTCCGACCACCACCAGCAGGCAAGGCAGGTTCAGTGTCTTGTCCAAGGACACAACGACAGTGATGGACTGGGGCTCGACCCTGCAACCTTCCGACTACAGGGCGGACACTACTCAACTCCTCTGCCTCTGTCACTCACAAATAATTATGATGTCAGTTTACCTGCAATTCCTCCTCCTTTTAACTCTTATATGTTCACCCAAACCCCCACACCTCCACCCCATCCCACCCAAAAAAAAAAAAAAGAAAACGAGGAGGGACAACATTTCTGTACACGTTTTAAAATTCCATCTTCACCAGAGGAAGTCTGGGAGATGAAAATAAAATGTTTTAAGACTTTTGGGAATGTCTTCTGCAACTTCTTTCTTTTTACAAATCGACCCGTGGCTCTAAGCCTCGCCCTCCTTAGTTACTGTTGCTAATTTGGACAAGTTGGACATCATTTAACCGTTTAACAAAGGTAGATAGTGCACCAGATAGATAGATAGATAGATAGATAGATAGATAGATAGATAGATAGATAGATAGATAGATAGATAGATAGATAGATAGATAGATAGATAGATAGATAGATAGATAGATATGTTCAGGTTCTCAGGTCTTGGTGTTGCACAAATGAAGCCAATCAGTGTCATAGACCTTGATGCGTCTCTATGAAACAAGAGGGCTAGAATATCCTTGTCTGTTTGTTTCCAAATGAAAACTACTGGTTCGTTTGTGAGCAGCTGAGCAGGACTGAGCCACAGTTCAATTACACAAAAAGTACATTCTAAGTTTAATTGGACTGTCAAAAACTATCCATCCCCATCTTTGATTTTTTATCTTTGCACTTACAGAATTAGTCATATGAAGTAGATTCCAGCTGAGTAATGTCCTTAATAGAACAATTTCCCACAAAATGTCTTTTGCAAAGAAAACTAAACTCATCATGACTCATTTTAAACTCACTCTTTCCATTTCTTTTTTCCTTTCATGAAAACGTCTGTATTATGCAGGGCAGTTTTTTTTTTTTTCTAGCATGGCTCAGGGCTGTAAAATGTTGTGTGTGGTTTTCATGTCAGATCAGCAGTTCTTAACAACTGCCTGCAGCAGTTATCCTGACAACACATTTAGTTCAGCAGCCCATCTCTCATCTCCTCATCACCCTCCTGGAGACTTTCCACACAATGTCATGCAAATGATGAAGAAACGAACACAGAAAGAGAACTCGTTTTCTCGTTAGGTTATGAATCTTTCATTTAACTAAGAGATGTGAAAACAGTCCAAGTGCTATGTGAAAGACCTTCCAAATTCTTAAAAAGCAAAATTGGAAGAGCTGCTGAACAAAATAAGTGTATTAAAATAGAGTTTGGTAAAGAAAATTTGTTGTCAATATAAAAATGCCAACAGATACGTGTTTTAGGGATAAAAGCTGAATCCATATAAGATTTAGTCCTTGAGGAACAGAAGATATCTGGTTTGTGATCAAATTAGCAAATTATTGAAGTGCTTTGAAGTCGTGTTATTCAGTGGAAGATTTAAAGGAGTTTTCAAAGTCAAAGCAAACCTAAGCATTACTCCAGGTTTACATGTATATGTTATTTTATGCCTTTATTTTTTTTCTGGTTTGCAGCCAATCAGGCAGAGTGGAAGTAAGGGTGAACACGTGTGGGTTATGTCCTTAGTCAACTGCTATTTGAGCCTCTGAACACAACAGAACTGGATTTAATTTCCTCTCTTGAGTTTGGTGTGCAGAAACTGAAAATGAAGTTGTTTGTGTCACTAACCATTAAAGCTGCGATGAGGAGTTTTCCCCTTTCAGGACTTATGTGTGATTTTTTAGAAATCAGTAAAAGTGATTGTCTTATCATGTACTGTGATATAATGTAGACAATATGTTTTTTGTTTTTTTTACTAAGCCAGCAAACTGAACTGAGAGCCGGTCAGCATTAAAGGGATATTCCACCCTGGCAGCAGTCTGTCTGCTTTAGTTTAGCATAAACAATGGAAGTGAATGGCAGGTACTAGTACCTGCCATTCACTTCCATTGTTTATGCTAAACTAAAGCAGACGGACTGCTGCCAGATGAGGAGAATTATTGCGCTGGTTACAAAATGCTTTTTCCCACTTATCTAACTCTGGGAAATATGTCAACAGACAAAATTTCAATTTTGGGTGGAATATCCCTTTAACCAATAGCATTAGACTACCACTTACGTTACGTAAGTTACGTACAGATGTCAATCACAGAGCATGCTCGAGTGGTTAAGGACGTACCTCAGCTGATGCAGAGTTGGCGACCTTTCTCATGGACAAGTAAGTCTTACATAAATATTAATACATGACATAACATGAGCATAATAATTCTAAAACAATGTGTTTTAGCTCTGTTCGTCGGTTAGAGAAGCACATTCATGAACGAGAGGTGTTGCTTTTGGCCTTGTAAAGTTGCTGATGGGGGCATAGGAGCTTGGTTCTCCAGTTCACTTGTGCTTTCTGGGTTTGAGGAGGACTTATACCCCTCCTTTTCACCGAACGTGAAAGCGTTGCGAGATGGCCACGAAACGTACTTCGCGGCAATTAGCCGCTGTTAAAGTACATTTTGGACGCATCCCAGAAACATAACGATGCATTGCTTATGTTTTTTCTGTGCTATGCTTCCAGAATACGTCAAACTCAGCAGTTCAGATCGGGCCAGATAGGAAGTCAAGCATGAAAGCAGTGTAAAACATCCAGTAACTTTCAAAATAAAAGTCACATGCAGATTTCCCATTGCTTAACTAGTAAAAAAAGTATGTCATTTCTTGTTGTTGTCCATCACCAACTGTGAAACCTCCGTAGCCGAGGTAAACAGAACAGAAATCATTGCTTGTTATCGTGTGAACTTGTGAAATCATGGTGTTACAATTTTCCCATGATTTTGTGACCTTGTGGGATCAGTTGCGTGGAACGTTTTTGCTCCCATTTCACGTATGAAACGCTCCCAGTTGGAAGGGAGCTCTAGGGCAAAACGCGTCTATTTCGTTACACGCCGCTTACATATCCAGTAAGGCTTATCTTGGCTTATCTTGTCCCTGTACAAAAGTTCCTAGTGCATGCTGGAGTTTTTCAGATATGTTCCAATGATGTTTATGGATATGTTATAAAAGGTGTAGTCGTAGCGAGCTGGATGTCTGGTTTGGGAAACTCAGAATCTCACTTCTGCTTTTTGCAGATTGCATGATTTTTGGCATCTTCAACCCAAAACCTTCAGTGATCACTGGGCTGAATCACAGCAGCGTATGGTGACCACAGTTCTATAATAGAAAAAGGGCCCCTGACTCAAACAGAGAAGTTTGAGTATACTAGTGGTATTCACAGGTGATGGTAGGATGGTGCAAGATATGGTGTGACAGATGGGTCTTCTGTCATAAGGCCATTGTAATGAAGGCAAAGCTCTAGATTTATTGGCCCATCTATATTCCTGTTCTCACATATAGAAAACAGACATGGCTTTTGACCAAAAGAAATAAACATCTCAGCTACAAGAGCCTGAAACAAGCTTCTTCTGTAGGCTCACTGAGCTCAGCCTTCGCGCTATGGTGATAAGCTCCATCATCCAGGTGGAGCTCAGCAATGAGCCACTGCTCTTCTGCACTGGAATAAAATGTCAGATGACATATTTTAAGCATTTGACTGGATGTGCTTTGGTTGTCTCGTTTTGGAGGTTTTCTGGGTACATCCTACAGGTAGGAGGTCCCAGGGGACAGACCAAAAACTCACAAGAGGGATCACATGTACTCTCTGGCCTGGGAATGTCTTGGCACCCCCCAGGAGGAGCTGGCCTTCTCTCCTAGCCCTGTCATATCCAGCACCCAACCCAGGAGATGTGGATGAGTGGAAAAAGGTGAATGGGTGAATGAATATTGACATTATGCCTGTTGATGGGGTACAAAAACCACTTAAAATGACTGAGAATAGGACTGAGGAAAGAGGCAGAAAGTAAGTGAAGGTGAGAGGAGTTTGTAAAAGACTCGCCTTCGCTCCAGTGGCTGCATTAGAGACCCCAAGAGACTGTGAGAGAATCGCTATTGGCACTAAAAACACACCCAGCAAGCAAACAAATGCCCATTTCTGCTGGGTCAACTAAGTATCGAGCCACTTTGCTTTTGCAGAAAAGAGACATTCTGGACTCCTTACTAAATCTCAATCAATAACATTTCCCAGCAGAAATGACATTCACTGCAGAGGGCTTTTTCCTGTTTTTTAAAACTATTTTTTGCATCAATACATGAATGTTTTGGTATTTTTCAGAGCACTCTGTGTGTGGGCCATATCTGTATGAGACATAGATGCAGAAAAGCAATTAACATAATCCCAAACACTGAGCAGATAGGAAAAAGATGGCAACACGGCATCCAGCCCTGGCACAGCATGCCTCATTATCTTGTAATTTTGTCAGAGAAGCTGCTTGTGGGATTGTTGGTGAGAACAGCCAGGCAGACAGGGGCAGAGACCAAAAAAAAGAGGAGTCAGAAAAAGGCTCACAGCCAATATCAAAGGTAAAAGCATTAAAATAACGGAGGAAAAGGAGATTGGACGGAGACATGGAATCAATGTTATGTGTTACCCAAGGGTGTTCAGAGCAAAGGAAGAAAAAGATAAACACAACAGACACATTAAGTGTCAGAAAAGAAAAAAGAGATAAGAACACGTTATGTAACCTTTCAGTTTCAAATCAAGAAAATAGAAAAACAAATATCAATATTCTTGCTGTCTACCATATTATAGACACAATCATTAGATTTGAAGTCTCAAAAGAGAAAAAAAGGAAAATGAATCCATGTTTAGACAAAACTTGACCCAGAATGTAAAGTGTTGTAATAAATTGTCTAACGGTAAAGAAAGTCTGACATTCTTGCAGGACTAAATAGTCAATTTCCTTATGAAATTGTTGCCCAAGTTCCTCGTTATTAATATTTTCAGGGCGTTCTTTGCTATCTTCAAACAAAAGTTTAGGTTTGATTGAAGATGAGAAACCATTCGAACAGCCTGACATTCTTTAAAAACACTCATCAAACTTAACTTTTGACATGCTAATAGTATGCCTGATCTTTTTGCATTGTCACCACAGCCTGAAGTAAAACCTGTCTTTCTGAAGAACTACTAAACACTGCTGCGTTATACTTTTATGCATCCTTCTCATGATGATTGATTAAAATGATAAATGAAGCAGTGGTGTTTGAAAACACTGCTTTCTGCTTCTCCCCATGTGTGCGCATTCACATTCACTGTTGTTATTATATATATATATATATATATATATATATATATATATATATATATTATATATAATAAGGCGAAGAAACATGGAATTGTTTTGATTTCATTCCACAATCACGTAAATCACCCGTAAACACCCAATGATTTCATTACCTTTTTCTGTTAGAATAAGATGTCATGCAGCCACGTCTTTCACACATATGTCCTGGTTTTCATATAGGAAGATACCACCCCTAAGGGAGTGGCGACCCATTAAGGAGTAGCCTATATTAGATTGCTAAAGCTCTGGTTAATCCGGGCCTATTTTTTGTACTCTGTACCATTTCTCTTCTTTTTATATATAAATCAGTTGCTGTGTCCTTGGGCAAGACACTCGTTGCTGCTAGCGATGGTCAGAGGGACCAGTGGTGCAGATTGTGTGGCAGCCTCACCTCTGTCAGTGGGCTCCAGGGCAGCTGTGGCTACAATGTAGCTTATCACCATCTGTGATTGAATGTGTATATAAATGATTGAACCGAAAAGCTCTTTGGACTCCCTGACTTGTGCTCTACAAATATAAAATATAAAGGAGACGGTGGAGGACGTCAGAAAGAGAGCTTCAAATCCATTCCCATCACAAAGCTTTTTCAATTACAACAATTAGAGCAGCCAAACCTAACTTAGAGCCTGTTCACATGGCAGGATAATCTTGGTGATATTTGACCCAATCCCTCCTTCTAACAATCTTAAGGACGTGCCTGATTACCGTAATGGCTCAAATAATCTTATCAGATATTCCTGCCATGTGTTGTGTGTTAAGGGTGCTCTGGTCTGCTCGGAAGCACGTCGGGACTGCTCGTAGGGAGATCAAACATGGTGGATTGTCTTGGTCTGGTTTTCAGGGACTAATGAACATGCTGCTTGTTGAATGTTACGTGTAGCCAGTCAAAAACAGAGTTGCAGAAGCACGTTGCATGCTCCTCCTTGGCTACATTTGTTTAATCCAGTCATATTTGATTCCACAAGATTTCCTGTTTGGTCAGGGATTATTTGTGTGTGAAATCGGTTGGTGTGTTGTTGTGGCCGTGTCTGGACAGCACACACCGTAGGATCAAACCTGGTATTCCTGTAATATTTTTTCTTGCCACCTGTGTGATATCTCATGTTTTGCAAATCGTCCAATAATTTTAAAATCCTGCCGTGTGAACCGAGCCTTAGTCCGTGTTTCTCCTTATCCCCACAGATTTATAGCTTTCTCCTCACTACCTCATATCATTCTTTCTGGTTTATTGGGTGCAGATGAAACTCCTAATCTGGCTTAGTGTTTCCATGATCAAAGACAACAGCAGTCCTAAACACACTATTGTATTTTCTTAGAGAGTGATGAAAGTGAATTCAGATCGGTCTTTGCTACCTTCCTTCTCTACTTTTAATTTTTAATCCCTCTTCCTATCAGTAGCTGCCAGTCTGAGCTGGCTGTTTTCATGCAGATCAGGATGAAGTAAAGGCAAAGAGCAGCATGATAAATAGGGTGGATGTAGGGAACGGTACTGGAGGTGTGCTGTGACTCTGAAACACACACAGGCCAGAACTCAACAGGGATCGTGTCAGCTGGTCTGGATTTTTATGATCCTTTACAGAATGAGCTGGTAACACTTTCATTTCATTAGATTTTTTCTTACACTTTCTTTTCTTTTAATAAACCTAAAAGTCTGTTCTTGTTACATTTTTCCAGGGCAGTTATGGTCTATCAATGCTCCTTTTAGCTGTT
The DNA here is from genome assembly GCA_006937985.1 of Aphyosemion australe. Classification (NCBI taxonomy): domain Eukaryota; kingdom Metazoa; phylum Chordata; class Actinopteri; order Cyprinodontiformes; family Nothobranchiidae; genus Aphyosemion; species Aphyosemion australe. The sequence goes on along the minus strand of SSNS01000513.1, from coordinate 168,746 downwards.
GTTGGTTAAAGCCATGCATGAATATTACCACAGAATTTAAAAACAAAACCAAACAATGCACTCTGAATTTTACGAGGTTGGTTATGAAAAGCTAACAGTGATCCACTTTGGTCTTGGCTGTGATCTTCATCAAGAAAACCTCTGAAACTCAGAGATTGAGATGCAAACACCAGGGATGGGAAATGTGGTCCTTGACCAAATATTGTAATTTATCATGATTTTTATCCAAAGGTGCTGCCTCATAAAAATTGGAAAAACAAAAGCCCATAAATACATTTTTTCATGCTTTTAGAATCAGTTCATGCTATCTGAGCTGTGATCGTTCCCCCTAATAGCTCTGAGTCATTGCCCCAAGTGAAGCATTAAACTCGTACAATAGAGCACTAATCAGGGAGAAACCGGTGAGGAATTACAGCTATTGGCAACCTAATAATTAGTCTGCAACATCGGTATCGAACAACACTACAAGCTCAGGATTAAATTCAGTGAGGGTCTGCATGTTCACTGCAAGTGTCACCCAACTGCCCAAGTTAATTTGATTTTAATTACAGTAGCAAGTGTTAGTATTTCAGGAAATGCTCTTGAGCAGCATTACTGTTATCATCAGGAAGATGATCAGCATTGACTGGACTGCAACCTGATCTGATCTTACTCCACAACAACAGCAGGCTGCAGTGCAGAAGGTTTTCCTCGTTAGTTTGAGGCGCCTGCAGCACCTCGTCTAGCAGCTAGCAGTACTACCTCTTGCTCTTACATTAGTCTCTTAGATTACTTGTTAAAGTCATTGTAGTTTATTGTCATTCCCTGCAGTAAACTGTTTTTCTAGTATATGCTTTACAGTATGACTCACTGTTGTAGAATAATATAAAGTAAGTCAATGGATTGTGTTTCAAGAGATTAAAGGTTGAATGTGGAACAATTTAATAAAAAGCTATATTTAAAAAATAAAAATATAAAAACCTCCACGGGGAGTTTAGAGGTGTGTAGAATGAAGGTACAGTAGTTCCTTTAAAAGCTATATTTTAATTAAAAGAATAATCAAATATTTATTTTGACGGCACGACACTGGGTTTATGTTTACATCTACCAGCCAATAGAGGGCACCATTGCGGGTTGCCAAATACGTAAACACTCCGCTCGGCACAGCGAGGCTGGCACTGTGGAAAATGTTGGACTCTGCAAGTCGAGCAGCTGCTTCTGAGCCCAGAAGATGTTGTTATCCTTCTCATAAGAGGAGCGACCATAAAAGATCTAAAACCAAAGTGAGTTTAGGTGAAGCCTACAACAGATGGACCCACATAAAACATTTTCACAGCATCAAAACGCACATGGAAATGGTGAATATTCTCCTGGATAGGTAAGCTGTTGTTGCAACTACAACCTCCACACACTAGATGTCGCTTTAGTGTTTGTGTTCTATAGTCCACCTTTAAATAGTCAGAACATTTCTGTTTTGAGATTAGGTTTAAAGAGGTACTTTACCAATATGTATTAATACATTTGCTGTAGTAGAAATTTACTCTAGTAGAAATTAATGCCTTGTAAGATGTACTGGGGTGGGGTGGGGGGGCTCAGATGCACTTGTTTCAGCACTGAGAAGTCCACCAGAGGACAAAGTAGTTTCAGATGACAGGATCTGGACTCTTATTTTGTGATATTTGGACATCTCTCCTCTGATTGGCTAACAGCAACATGACCCTTCCACTGACTCTGTTTGTTTTATCTCCACACATAACACAAGCCTGGAGGAGTCCTGCTGTGTGGTGGAGCTGCTAATGCTAATGGTTAGCGTCTGCTAGTCGAAACATTCTCTGCTGTTTCCTGGACGCCAAAATCCAACAACAGCTAAACCAGAAGCTAATGCAGGGGATAGGTGTAGGAGACTATTTTCATGTTTAGCCTGCATGACAAACTCAGAGTGACTGATTATAATCAGAAATCATAATAAAAATATTTTTTCAGTGAAAAACCACTTTAAAGTTTTTCATTTCCATAGAAATTTGACATTACCATGCAGGTTGTTTGGCCCTGGACCATCTTTTAGCACTTTTTATACACATTTAATGAAGCCACTTAATGTTAATATCTGCTATACATTTATTGTCTTTAAAATTTGCTTTATATTGTTTCTATCCACTTTTCTTCACATAGCTCTAATTCAATGGTTGCATTTATTATACATTATTATACATTATATTAGACTATTTTACAGCGTGTTTATTAAAGTCTGAAAGCGTAACATTTTTCAGATCAGCTCAGATCAGATTTGCATGCTCTTTCTGTAGGCTTTGACCTGCCTTGCATGTTCAGACCACTTGCTCGAGGGAGCCTAATATGAATGAAAATGACTAAGGAATTTTTATGCCAGGAGTTACTTGTGTGTGCTTCCACATTAGGGAGAAATTGCTGCAATTACCCCAACTAGAGGAAGCAGATGGCTGTCTGGCTGATTCGGTTCAGTTAGAATTTTCTGCCTTTGAAAAAGAACTTTTTCATCACTTTTTGGGAGAAAGAAGAAACTACGAATGATGTTGAGGTCAATTAAAACAAAGAGTAGCCATGCCTATAAGTGTGTCTTTAAAAGTGATTTAAAAACAGACACGGAGGGAGCCCATAGTGCAAAGGCAGCTCACTCCATTATCTAGGTGTCGCACATTAGGCTCGATCACCTCTGAGCTTCCGATAAGCCCTGTGTACACTGAGGAGAGGTTGGTCTGCTGACCTGAGAGACCAAGAAGGTGATTAGGGATGAAAAAGCTCAAAAAAGTACATTGAAGCAACACCAGATAGACATTTAAAAACAAGTAAAGCAGCTTAAAATGGAACCTAAAATACACAGATGGCTAGTGTAGATAAATTAAAATCATGGTGATGTGCTCATGTTTATGAGTGACTGTTAAAAGATGTGCAGCTGCATTCTGAATAAGCTGTAGTAGAAATCAGGGATTTACTCACACCTAAATCAAATGAACTACAGTAGTCCAGCCAGTTCACTGTTTGGTCTTTGCTCCTGTGATTTCTGCTCTGTTCTAGTTAGGTTTTCATTTCATTTCATTTTTACCTACCTGGTGCTGCCTTGCCTGCACCCTTTTGCCCTACCTGGTCCACCAACTATTCCATGTGTGAATTAAACTTTGTAGGTTTTCATATCTGTTTTGATGGAATCAGGCTGAGGTCTTCAATCATAACATTTATCCATATAATCTCACCATTCAGCAACTGGACGTAATAATATTCAATTAGTTACAAAAGCTACAAAAATATTTTTGCAAAGTTTTATTTACTGCCATTCAAATCATAGGGTTTGTTTTTGCTTGATGAGACGTGTGACCATTGTCCAAAGGCTAAGTATGCAAATGATCTAGCGTAGCAAAGTGCTTCAGAAAAACAAATAACCCTTTATTTAATATTATAACCTCTTTTATATTACTACAATTTGCTTGAGGGGGCACCACTTGGCACTATAAGTATAGCTGATGAAACTGAACAGTGAGACTATAATTAATAGTGAGGGACTCTATTGGATAATGTGCAAGTCTCATTTCCCTTAAGTCAATCATTTTGCTCTCTAAACTGTCTCCAGATGTGAAGTTACAGGCTACACTGCAAGGATGAAAGTTTTAGGAAAATACTTTCACAAATATGTTTGATGAATGTTGATCACTGTTTAGTGTTTAGTCACTAAAATACCTGGAAAACTGGGATTTTGTAAAATAACCAGATTATTAAAGGTTCCTCTAGAATTTAGTCCCAGCTGGTGTTGGAAGACTTACTGAGTGCTGGAAAAATGATCGACACAATAAAGTCATGCTATAAAGCATCTGAGGTCATTTTAGGAAGAATCAGTCATGAACATTGCATATGTTCTTTTTCCACATCTTAAGACTTTATGTACAATTTACACAAACTTTCATCCAATCATTTGTTGAACCCCCCCCCCCCCCTACATATTCTTATTATACTTTTTTCTGCTCTCAGTCTGAAAGACAGATGGTAAGAAATAAGTTTAAACAGAATTACACAAAATCCCTGCTAAAGCTTGTCAGATGAGTGCCTTATCTATGCAGTCTCATTTATCATTGTTGTGGCATTTTCACTGGTCTGCCAACACATTTGTGCAAGATGCTTTTTTTAACTTCTGCAAAAATACTTTGTTTAAATAACTTATCAATCAAAGGAAGGCATAGAAAACGTCTGAGTCATGCAGTGTTGATCAGTGACCAGTTTTACGCATGTATTAAAAGTGGCTTTTATAGAAACAAATCTTTTCAGGAAAGAGACAAAGTACTGAAGATATCATATAATAAAAGTCCACTGCAGAGATAAAAGAAAAAATCAACATTTTTTACAAATGTATTTACTTATTAAACCATTTAAAGCATTTCTATTTAGACGGCTAAAAATCTAAGAGTGAATAAAAACAGCAAACAGAGAAACACTCATGTTTCTGGTCAAAACACCAAGCACATATAATTCTGTCTGTTTAGGCTGTTACGTTTGGCAAATTGCATTGATGAGGGTTTTACATTTTGAAACACCTTGCTGTTGTCTTACTGGAATTTTGAATATGATCAAATGAAATTTGCAAGAAAAACTTCCTCAAACAGTAACTGAATTTTTGTGGATATGCAGAATCTGCCTCAAGTTAGAAAGTGAGACAAGTTTGAGAAAACTTTGAGAGGACTTGGTGACCACTACAATCAAACGGAGATGAAAAAATTAGCATGGTAGTAGCAATTTGTTGGCAATCATGTCAAAGAATGTCATATGACCAACCCTTGTGTCAAATCTTTTGCAAAATTGTTGTACGTACCAATTTAGTTTGATTCAAAATGTAAATCTGCTTTATTTGTTGGAATTTCACCAACAGAAAGAAGTAGCCTAGAATCTAGACCGTCATTTGCCAAAGCAAAATAATTTTACTTTGTAAGTCATCTAGCCATGCTACATTGGAACAGCGCGTTTGTTTAGAAACGTCGTGTATTTTTGTCTTCTTTCATGATGTATGGTGGACTGTCCCGTTCGCTGACATCCATAGTGGTCCAATCACAGTACTCTATTGGTTTGGTGGGCCAATCACAGTGCTCAGTCAGGTGGGCAGGATGTTAGTGCGACTGAGCGAAACTAAGATGGTGACGGCTCCATAGCAGTCCAATCACAGTGCTTTATTAGTGAGCGGGATGTTACTACACAAACAAAGATGGTGACGGCTTATTTGAAATGGCTTTGACATCAACTTTGGACTATTTAGACTTGGGCTTTTCTTTGAGTCAAGAGCAGATAGAGGTACTTATGTTTATTTAGAAAACGGATGTATTTGCAGCTTCTTTGATGGAGTCTGGCGGACTGCCTCGTTGACTGACATCCGTAGTGGTGAGTATGTCATGTTGCTTGTTGTCCAATAGCATGTGGAGACAGTTTGAAAGACAACCGTAGATCCCGCCCCATAACTGAGAGCCGTCAATGGACCATGGCTAGACTATATATTCACATGTATAGGATGGCTTGCCAGGCTAAGACAGGAGACTTAAAAACACAAAACAAATCTACCCAAAACCTGAAGATGCACTTGGCATGAATGACAGGGAGAAAGTTAATAACAACTAGTATGAGCTGGAAAGTGGGACAGAAGGATCCGCAAAAAACAGAGAAGGATTTGTAGGGACTGATTGCAGAGCTGAGGTAGTGAGAGGAAAATACAAGCCAGGAGGTCATTAAGCAGAATCAGTTTACAAGAGCAACGCTCAGACAGGGGGACAAGACAAGAATTTATCAAACACAGATTTACTGAGTTGGTGCCAAAACAAAATATGTGAACTGGCTGGAGTGTGACTAGCCACCAGGTTGCATGGTGCAGCAGTAAGTCACGTTGCCTTGCAACAAGAAGGTCACAAGTTCAAATCCTAGCTGTGGCCTTTCTTTGTGGAATTTGGATGTTCTCCCCATGTGTGTGTGGATTTTCTCACCTCCCACAAACTAAAAACATGCATGTTAGGTTAAAACTGCAAGTCACTTTGGAGAGAAACATCTGCTAAATGAATAAACGTAAACAAAGGCAAGCGACAAGTTGGAGGCAGATTTTCCAAGAGGTTCAACTCAAATAAGAGCTGGTTATTATTTGTGTCCACACTTGTAATCAGTAGGGGACAAACAAGGAAAGGGCATTTCATAAACAGGACAAAACGAACTCTCATCCATCCATATACTGAGTGGAAGAGAAATAACATTAAAACACTGAGCATGAACTTTTTCATTCTTTTTTCTTATGAGAACACAAGTTTGTGGATCAATGTTCTATTAAACCATCTTTATGTACAAAGCTGTATACCACCATTTATTATGTTTTTAAGCACTGTGACTGCATGCTTTTGTTTTCTTATTTCAGGTGAATTTTTGGTCAATGTGTGCACATCCTTAGCACATTTTTCAAAAAGATGCATGCATGCAATGAAGGAAATGCACGATAATAGTCAGGTGAAATTATTCACTCCCAAACTAGGCTGCCTCAAGGGTTTGCCACAGGAATAAAACTGCAGCTGGCTTTTAACGACAGACGTTTTCAGTCAGCCTAGGAAACGAAAGCACAATTTTGCTTAATTAAAACCTAAAATAAATGAATTACAGACCGAGCCAACCCTCTTATATAACACAATGGTATATTTGTTGGATTTATTCCACCTATTTATTTGTATGAAAAAGTTTCTTGGATGGGAACCAAAACATAGAGCCGACTATATTAAATATCAAACACCTGTGTTATTTTCAAAGGTTAAATAACTAACAACAATTATTTTAGTTCAGTAATTTTTAGTTTTTACAAAGTTTAATTTAAACAAAAGTGATAAGCAAGAAGTACAAAAATACTTATAAAAAGCTCTAACATCTAATAAGTGAAGTGCGGTAAAACACCCTCCTAAAGTCCTTGATGAGTTTCGTAAAACAATACGTCACATTAAGAAAGTTTATGACCTTCATTAGATAAATTTAAATGCATCAAGCGTAAAACACAAGAGTTGAGGAGAGATTCTAAGTTTATCGTGGGACATTCCCTCTAAAACCAAAATATGCAGCATCACAATTTCAGCGATCGTTCAAGGTCATCCGTCAGCACCAACTATTAGCCTTAACGTAAGAACGTTTCTGACCTAAGCTTAAAGATAGAGAAGAAATTGGCCTCTAAAAGCCACACTGAGACAGAATTCCTGAGAATTTGCTGACGGCTGCTACCCGAGAAACCCAAAGTAAGCCTGAACTCTGGGAGCAAAGTGCTATCTGGGATAACAAGGTCTGAGAGATATATGATGGAGTTTTGGTCATTGGGGGGGGGGGGGGGGGGGGGGGTTGTATGGGAATGAAATAATCTGGCTTTCACCTGAAGCCAGTGTGGAAAAGTGGAAATCTGTGAAACAAGGTTTTTCATGTTCGCATCAGAATTCCTGCTGCACGATGCATCGCTTACTTATTGAGACGTTGGAGCCACAATATTTAAACGTTATAATAGGATGGAATTGCAGGAATTAAGAAACTTCTGTTTTTTACTCAGACGGGTTCTATTTATGTGTCCAATTTGAATTAGGAACATTGTAATTAAAAATCTGTGAGCTCAATAAAAACGGACGTTTATAGCTGATATTTTTACAATTATTTAACTAGAAATTATTTCACTTCAGCTTTGTTGTGAGGCATAGTTTTCTATTTTAACAGTGTTTAGTCCTTATCAAATTATTGTTAATTTAACTGCTGATAATGTTATAATAGAAATTTATTAAAAAGAATAAAAAGTTTTATTTAGCTGTGGGCTTTTTGACTAGAAATTAATTCATCTGGCATCAGAACAAGGTGAACATGGTGGCAAATAATTCCTAAAATGTCGTTTTTGTGCGGAACAAATAACCAAACCTTTTACTCTAACATTTTAAATATGAAGTGAGCCTTCATACTTTCTCTTTTAATCTTTCTGTTGGTCAATCAGCCTCAATCTTGACTTTTTTAAAGATAACTTTAGCTATTTGGATCATTGCAGCAACTGAATGACTGGTGATCAACTTTGCTATATTGATTTGTATGTTAGAACTTTTAAATTTAAGGTGCATGATGTACGAGTGAAGTGCGACTGGCATCCTATGGTCAAACTTGGGTATTGCAGTTTATTTTTCTAAGCAAAGAGTGACTCTATCTCTACCGTTCCATGAGTTTGATGGCAGTTGCTATTTATGAGTCATACACAGTAAGATGATAAGTAGATAAATACATTTCACTGTAATATCGAGTTGTTGGTAAGTGAAAAAGTAGCTTGAGGTGACTATTTGTTTCTAATTCACAGTTAGCATTGTTAGCTCAACATTAACATCTAGCCTTCTTTGCCTGATATTAGAGTAAAACAAAAAAGATTCTTTGGCTTCTTAGGGGTACAAGAATTAACGTCTGGGTTGCTCCTATTACTGGCTTTGGATCTTTCCAAAATGCAACCACCAATTAAAAATGCTGGTGAAGCAGCGTTAGCCGGTGCAGACTCAGCAACCCCGCGGGCTCACCGATTGTAAACAGTGACTACGTCCCTCTTTGGCTTTTTTGAAAGGAGAAAAACTGACAACCCCCAGCTGGCTGAGTAGGAAATCTGTTTTAATGTAACCTTCCTTCAACATGATTGAGTCATCAGATGTTTTTGTTATTATTTCACTGTAGAATTCTTACATATTGTACCTTTAATATGTTTGGCCCGTAGTGAATCTTTGGAAGGGGTGGGCCATGATGGACACAGCAGACCCATCCTTCAAAACCAGTGAAGATAAGGACATGTATTTTGATAAGCTTTGGAAGTTTGGACAGCCTTTATTGCATTGCTGTGTTGTAATCGGCCTTCAAATGCAGCATTTGAAGGATGCAGCCCTTGAATTTGGACACAGCAAGTCGAATCAAGAAGAGACTGTGCTCACACCAGCTTGAAATGAATAATTTGAATTTATACCAAAGTAAATTTAGCTGAAGCTAATAAGGGTTGCACCAAGACTACAGCAGCCTACAGAGCCTGTTTTGGGGACTGGGATGAGACACTCGTCTTCACTTCAGGGTGTGATCTTTAGAGATCAGAGGTGCAACTTTGTGCTACCATGCAAATGTGCACTCTGCAACAATGAAAGCTTGTTACACTGACTGTAACTGCCTTGAAGGATCGCACTTGCACAAAGAAAACTAAGCTAAGAGCCACCAATGGCTCAAGGGTAATGCCTGGATTTTTATTGCTAAACCATTGTTTGGCCAAATCTGGCCATTGAATAAGCAGGGCCACATTTTATTGCATATTTTTTTATTTCAAAAATAACACAGTAGTTAATTTTCCTGGTAACTAGTTACTTTTATAATATTGTAACTTTTTTGAACACGTAATTAGTAACTAACTACTTTGCCAACACTGGTGTTTATCTGCATCAGCAGTAGGCCTACATTTTACCATTTGTTAATTCCAGTCATGGACCTCACAAAAGTCAAAGCAAGAGGCAAAAACCTTCTTGTGATCACACCTAATGCTTGCATTAATGGCATTTTGTTGTCCACTTATCACTTTTATCATTTCAGAGAAACTGAATTCCTCACAGGAAATATAAATCTGCAGCATGCATGACTTTGTGAAGAGATATTTCTTTGCCAGATGTTTTAAAGTGAAAGAACTCCAGCAAAGGTCTGCTCTAACCTCACATAAAACTCCGCTCTGAAAAAGACATCAAAAGGTAAGTCCGAACGAGTGGAGGAGGCAGGCAGAGCAGACAAAGGAGCATAATCCCATCCCCTCCGTCACAGCCACAGCTGCAGCTTGAAAATCGATTTAAGGTGCTTACTCCGGATTCATCTCCCGACCGTCATTCTCGCCACTTCACAATCAAACCTTTTTCACCGTGGTTGCTGGGGATTCAATTGTAGAGGAGGTCTTGCTCTCCTCTCACGGGTTTTCTGCGGCGCTCGACGGTTCCTCTGAAGCCCGTGTGCTGGATCTCAACACAAAGCTTTCAGCTATGTTTGGAAAATACGTAAACATGAATCCAGCAGTTTGACACGTCGTATTGTACATCAGAAACGCTAACCTACATTCATGAGGTAATTCAGCTGTGCAATTTTCCTGAATGTATGCATTTATAGACAATTATGACAAACATATCATCACTTTAGTTTCTTCTGGGGCCTCCCTGCATTTTCCTACTCCGCTGCTCGTCAACAACACCGAGTCATGTGTTCCACTCTGACCATGTAAACTATATCAGTCAGGATAAATAGTGCAGAAACGTTCAGTAAAACAGAGGAGCTATTTATCAGTCATAACTCACTTTCTCAGTTTTATTTTGCCTCTGTAGATTTTTTAAATCAAGTTCACACCCGAGTGTCAAGAGGCCGGGATGAGTGAGCTCCAACGCTGTGGTTCTTTACCAGAAAAGGGTGGAATTCTCCCTCTAGGTAGGGGGTGATTCTCTGCCTCAAGCAGAGGAGATGAAATATCTTCTGTAGTAATGAGATATGGATTATTACCAAAAGAACAAGGTTCCAGATGCAAACAGCATGAGGAGCTCTTTCATCCAGGAGCTCAGAGTACAGCTGATGCTCCTCATCAAACGGAGTCAATGGGTTCCCTTTGGCTGGGGGCTGTTGCCCTGATATCCTCTGGCTGTTCCCTTTCTTCCCTGGGTTTGGGTCGCCCTGGCGCTAGTGGGACATGGGCTGCTGTGGGCAGACCCTCCCTCATCACATACATGACATTTAAAAAAGTAATCAAAACAACGCTCTTGGTGACAAATCCACTTTCAAACACCCACAAACACATAGCTTAGACTTGCACACATAGATAACCACATAAACACACACATGAACATATTCTATAAGATAAGATACAGACACACACACAAAAACACATGCTACTACAAAGGACAATAACCTCTTAACAGTTCCTATTCCATTTAGTTTTGTAGATTTTTCAAATTATTTATTTTTATTATGACGACCCCACTGTTTTGTCTTGCATGTTTGTTTGTTGTGTACTGTTGTTCCTCTATTCCCCTCGCCCTCTCTTTCCCTGTTTGTGTTGTATGTCTCTTTTCTCCCTGCCTGTTCACTCTGGTGCGTAAGCGAATGCGGTCTAACATGCCACTAACATAATAAAGAATTTTGCAACTAGAGGAATATCCCACATCCCTGTTGCTGTAGAGTAAAACTGCTCTGGCATATTATGGCACCCAGATCAACCATTCTGTACAACTGCCAGGACAGGAAGGGTTAAACAAAAAAGGAGTCAATGGAGGTGGGTCAGTCGTCTATTTGGAATGCTGCTGGGTTGCCTTCTTTTGGAGGGTTTCTGGGCACATACAACTGGGAGAAGACTCTGTGGCAGATCTAGAGCTCACCGGAGGGATTGTACATCCTCTTAGACTGGGGAACACCTTGGGTTCCCCTGGTGGAGCTGGAGAGTGAGATGTCTGGGTTTATTTTGGGCTTTTTTTTGTGAACAAACAATGGAATAGAGGCTTAAATGGATGAATGGGTGGATAGATTTTGATTGCACTTGATTAAAGTGTTATGATAGACTCGGTGGACCACCACGTCCTTTTAGATGGTTTCTCTAAAGATGTAAGAAAGATTTTTGCTTCTCTAAATAGCTCTTTTTAAATAACAGTACAAGTGATCTGTGGTGTGGTGTACCTCAGGGGTATATCAAAAGTAGATTTTTTTCATTTGTGCTCAGATTTACATGCACTGCTTTGTTTCTGCTAACCTAAGATGCTGTTTGGTCATCAGGTTAAAAATCAGATCAAAGCATATTCAGTGTATATTGTGTGTTTATGTGTACAATGTAACTGTAACTTAATCCAGAATGAGTTGATGAAATACTTAACAGCCTTCTCACATCAATCATTTGCTTTATCTATTATTTAAGGCTCCCCATAGGAAGCACAATGAATTCCAGCTCCTCACTCTATCCTAATTTGTAAGCCCTACGCTCCCCTAATATTTTATAAGCCCTCTTTTTATGTGATACAAGCTTTTTTTCAAAAATCAATTTGTACATGCATACAGACTAGAATTGTGGTAAATGAATTTTTCCCTGCAGCTGAGGGCTGAACCGTCTTGCTGTGGTGGGAAAGGGCTGTGCACTAACATGTCCCCTGTGCACAACGGTGACAAAACAGCAGGTGTTCAGGCATAGCCATGGACAGGAGGAGAAAGGCAGCAGTACATGATGAGATTCCTAATGCTTAGAGCTTTTATAGAGGCTTTTTTTTCTTTTGTGAGAAAGTTATGAACAATTAGTGTGTTTCAAACTCAGTAAAGAGAAACAGGCTGAGTCTGAGCAGACATGGAAGCTATACACTAGTAGTGATGTGACGTTTACTAACGAATCCATTCTTTTGAACCAGTAACACACACACACACCCCCGGCTCACTTCAAAGAGTCATCACTATACGTTAGTCACGCTGACGCCACATCCAGACATCAACAACTCCAATTAAAAATAAAATTAAAGGTTTTACTTTTGCATTAAATTAATAATCTAGCAAACAGTTTATGAAGTCACACCCTAAACTGGAATTGCTAACTCCAGTGACACTTCCATTATAAATAAGCACAGATTTGTGTAAATACCTGTTGGTGTTCGTAATAGTGTAAGAAAAGGTGAAGTTCTATCCACTATTCTTTTTAATTTGTAAATTAATGATCTGTCCAGGCAGCTGAAAGTGTGCAATACAGGATGTGTGATTAATAATGACTGTGAACCGTCTTATGTATGCAGATGGCCTTGTAGTTTTAGCCCAAGTAGTTCTGGTCTCCAGCAGCGGTTAAAGGTTTGTTCTGTGTATGAGGATGACCACAACATCAAGTATAATGTAAAAAAAAAAGAAAAAGTATGGTGTTAATTTGTCGCACCGAAGACTATCAGGCACTTCCCAGTTTTTAAATTAGCAGGTAATGTTCTGGAGGTTTGTAGCAAGGTAAAATATCTTGGGCTTATTATTAATGAGACATTGTCTTACGATGGGGACATCTTTGGACAGTTTCATTGCTTGTATGTGCAAGCAAACACCTTAGGTTTGGTATGAGAGGTTTGGTGGTTTGATAGAATTAAGATATTCTTGTTCTGAGCATTTTGTACGCCTATGTATACTGCATATTGTGGTCTCGCTAAAAGACAGCTGCAGAAACTGCAGGTAGCATACAATGATGCTTTGAGAATTCTACTTAAGAAGCCAAGATGGTGTAGTGCCATTGAAATGTGTGTATGAGCATGAGTTAATACATTACAAGCAGCTTTAAGGAATTTTATGTATACATTTATTTGTTGGTTGGATAGTTCTAAAAATAGGATTCTTAGGATCCTGTCCAACATGAGTCAGTGTTGTCTGTTATCAGTCTCATTTATGGCAGCACTAGTATAGTTGTACCTTTTTGTAGTTTTGTGTGTGTGTATGTGTGTGTGTGTGATCATAGGTGTTGCTTATTTATGAATGTAGTGTTTATAAATCTCTGTGGTGTGTGTTATGCACATCGTGTTGTCATTGTTTGCTGGAATATGAGTCTGTAATAAAGTATATGAATAATTTTATTAAAATCCATCCAGCCATCCATTCAGTCACTCATTTCCAAGGTCTACTAGGATTCATGAATATGAATTCAAATCAAACGCTCTTACGGCAGTCAGAGGTTGTCTGCTATAAATATTCAAACGTCGTGACCTCTTCCTGATCAGATTTTCAGAGCAGGTTGTAATCAGCTCCATGGGATCACCAGTGTGAGGAAACAGCATCAAAACAAAACAATGAGATGACAGCTGGTGTGAAAGCAAGAGACATCCAACACTAAACGTCTCTTCTCAGTGATGTCTTGTACATAAAACTAAAAAGTGCCAACAGTCAAAGGTTCTGAGTTTTAAATACTCTGCCACCAAAAGCAACAGCATGCCTGCTTTTCAGGTTCTATTTAAAAAGACTGCATGTCGAATAGACAACAGACAGGTTGATGCACCACGTCGCTGCCTGAAGGCTGACAGTCATGAAGCAGCTTCACCAAAGAGCAGGCAGGAGTGTGAGGGAGATGGAAAGGGCAGCTTGTGAAGTACCCAGTTGTCATGACTGAACACTTCACCAACAATAATCGAACTTCCACAGCCTTGTGGCGTAATTCTCCTCTTTCTGATTTTACATCAGTGGTTGCCCCCATGCATCCCCTCTCCCTGAGCCATCTAGCAGATCTCAGACTTATTAGACGCCAAACTCCGTGTGCTTCATCATCACAGCTAGTCTTGTTTCCTTTGTGTCATTTTGAAAAATGAAAGAAGGAAAATACAGACCTGAGTTTATTCTGGAAGATTTATTCTGCCACCGCTGCTTATGTTAAAGGCTCAGGACAGGCTGACAGACGGACTCCCTGTAGGCGCTGGTGATTACAATATTTCCAGTGTTTGTTCATTTTTCCCCCCCCATGTGTTCATGCTCTCAACATTTTGTCACCATGAGGCTAACAGAAATGTGTTGATGAATGATGGATTTAACCAAATGTTCTTCATGTTTGAAGTTTATCAACCTGTGAGTTTTATTTTAGTTGCACTTGCTTTTTTTTTTAAAGAAAATAAGCACTTACAAATTTGTTTGAGTTCACTAAAATGTATTCAATATTCTTAAATGGACTTTTCTATGATTCCAACTTTCCCAAAGACCATGAAAAAGATTTTCATGGTCCTCTGCTGTCAACACATTTTTATTTTGTACTTGCAGTCTTTGTGTTTTCTTTTCTGGGTCTGGATCAGGGGGTCAGCAGTTCCAGCCACTTTCACCAGCTCCTCTGATGGGACCCAAAGGAGGTTCACAGGACAGCCCTGACATACAATCCCTCTAACTTATCCTGGGTTGGCCCTTGAGCCTCCTGCCAGCAGGACATGCCTGAAACACCTCACCTGGGGGGTGTCCAGAAGGCATCCTGACCAGATGCCCAAATCACCTCAACTGGTTCCTTGTGATGAGGAGGACCAGCAGCTCCTTACCCCATATCTGAGACTGGGCTGCGTTGTCTCCCGTATCTCCCCTCTACTCTACACAACCCTGTGGTGCTTGAACCAGCTTTGCAGATAACAATGTCAACAATGTGGACAGATTGTTGTATTTTGCATGTAAGCCCAAAACTGTAATTATATTTCCATCTTCAGGTTAAAACTCTGCTCCACATTGATTTAGAATCAGCCACAGCTGATGGCTATAGAGGTGAATGGTGACATTACTATGTGGCTGCACTCCACTGGACTCCAGCTGAGTCTCAGCTGCACCTCCAGCCGGCTCAACCACTCACCTGCTGATATGAAATGATACGGCTCAGAGCCGCTCACCTCTTTAAAATAACATCCTCCTCACCCTTTCTTCTAGTGATCGCGGTGGACAGGAAATCCTCCAGCCTGCTGCAGTTTCTGTGTCTGCTCGTTCTCCTGAGCTCTGCTCCTGAGTCTGCTGTGTGTGTGTGCTTGTGCATGCGCGAGTGTGCGCTGCTCCCTGTGTGTTTGTCTTTCTAACACCTTAATCTAACTGCTGAAATGTCTCCTCAGCCTTCATTAGTGTCTACAGGAGTGGTTCATCACTAAATCAAACAAATCATCTGTGTTCATGATCTGAAACATGCTGGAAGCAGACTGCAGTCCAACAGGGACCGGACCGCCACTCTGAAGTTGCAAGTGGGCGGTGGGGGTCTGAGTGACATTTCATTAACCCTGTAAAGAGTCATTTTAGCACATACTGGCTCAAGAAAATGATTTAAAAATATGAAAAATTTGCATAGTATGGCTTTAAAACTCTCCCCCTGCTCCACTTGAGGTGGGAACTCTCCTTTGACCTAGACAAAAATATGTTAATAATTGAAAGAATGTTTTGTTTTGCTAAACTAAATACTTTAGTATGACAAATGTACATTTTTTTAATTCATATACCCCTCAAAACGTCAGAAAAACGAGTAAAATAAACAACAACAAATCTGCTAACAAGAAAATGCTTTAAAAATAGTCGGATTTTCAGCTTATTTATGTAAAATACTTGAATTTCCCATCCTGAAGGCTGATTGTGTAAAAGAAGCTGTTCTGAAGCTAAAATAAACACTTAAGTCTAAAGTATCACCACTGCTCATTTCTGAATGTTACTGGATCCAATAAAAAACCTACGCCAAACAAACACGTCTAATTATAACGTGTCCCAAACTTCATTTTATAAGAAACAAATGAGCTGCCTGAAATTCATGGTAAGAGCTTTATAACTTTGTCTCAGCTTCTTCAACAGTTATTTATTTTTATTGAAATATTTGGCTAATTGTGTGCCTTTCAGTTTAATTACTGAAAATCCAGAGTGAAAAATCACTGCTGCAAGTCGCCCCAGCTCTCATAGATCACATGATTCCTGGGAGAAAAAAAAACAGGCCTGTTTGTCTAATTCTAATGTATGAAGTTTATTCATATGAACCATGTACAGTAGCATTAATCACAAAGGTACATATGTTCTGAGACAGATTATCGCCCACTGAGCTCATTTTCATCTGAAGTCCCAGAAACTTACAGACATAAAATGAATAAAATTGAGAAATAATTTAGTAACTGAACTTGCCCTGCAGCTCTGAGCTTTGGCGCACATGCTCCATTATTTTTGGTTCCTCATCAGTAAACCTACCAGCCTGTTGCTACTGTTTTTGCCTGCGCCCTCCTTACCTCATCAATCATTAAAGGTGCAGTGTGAGTTGTTTTTCTGGAGCATTGTTTGCCATATTGCTTGAAATGCTCTTCACTAATGGCAACCAATGAATTAAAGCAGACATGTTGTGCAAAACTCACCTTTTGAATCCTTCTGTGAAGAAAAAGAAACATTTTTTTATATAGCGCCTCTGAAGATAAAGTCATGAGGTGCTTCACAAGAACAAAAAATAAACAAATATATATGTCAACTGACCACTACCTGGTGGTGAGTTGGCTTCAATGGTGGGGGAAGATGCCAGTCAGACCTGGCAGACCCAAACGTGTTGTGAGGGTCTGCTGGGAACGTCTGGCAGAGTTTCCTGTCAGAAGGAGCTTCAATTCCCACCTCTGACAGAACTTCGAACACGTCCCGGGGGAGGCGAGGGACATTGAGTCCAAATGGGCCATGTTTCGTGACTCCATTGTCGAGGCGGCTGACCGCAGCTGTGGCCGCAGGGTGGCTGGTGCCTGTCGTGGCGGCAATCCCTGAACCTGCTGGTGGACACCGGCGGTTAGGGATGCTGTCAAGCTGAAGAAAGAGTCCTATCAGGTCCTTTTGGCCTGTGGGACTCCGGAGGCAGCTGATAGGTACCGGCAGTCCAAGCAGAATGCGGCTCGGGTGGTCTCGAAGGCAAAAACCCGGGCATGGGAAGAGTTCGGTGAGACCATGGAACAAGACTTCCGTACGGCTTCGAAGAGATTCTGGTCCCCTCAGGAGGGGAAAGCAGTGCACTACCAACACTGTTTACAGTGGGGAGGGTGTGCTGCTGACCTCGACTCGGGACGTTGTGAATCAGTGGGCCGAGTACTTCGAAGACCTCCTCAATCTCACCGGTACATCTTCCAGGATGGAAGCAGAGTCTGGGGACTTTGGGTTGGGCTCTCCAATCTCTGGAGCCGAGGTCACTGAGGTGGTCAAAAAACTCCTCGGTGGAAAGGCTCCAGGGGTGGATGAGATCCGCCCGGTATCCTTAAGGCTCTGGATGTTGTGAGGCTGTGTTGGTTGACGCGGCTCTGCAATATCGTGTGGACATCGGGGGAGAATCAACTCCTCTAAATCCCAGACCATGGTCTTGAGTCGGAAAAGGGTAGAATGCCTTCTCCAGGTCAGGGACGAGGTCCTGCCCCAAGTGGAGGAGTTTAAGTATCTCGGGGTCTTGTTCACGAGTGAGGGAAGGGTGGAGCGTGAGATCAACAGGCGGATTGGTGCTGCGTCTGCAGTGATGCGGGCGTTGTACCGGTCTGTCGTGGTGAAGAGAGAGCTGAGTCAAAAGGCAAAGCTCTCAATTTACCGGTCGATCTACGTTCCTACCCTCACCTATGGTCAATACGTAAAACGATAATGGAGATTTGAAAACAAATATTTTATTTAATTTTAATGCTAAACAGAATTAGTGTGGTGACAAGAAGCAAAATAGCTTCACTGTCCTTATTTTAATACTGCAAAGCAAACCTATTGATTGTGTCAAATCATGCTTTTACAAGCAAGCTGCTGTAAGACTTTGATAATCTCAGGAAAACAACTTAAAGTCTAAAAAAGGAATGAGAAGGATTAGTTCACTGGAAAACAGAAAAAATGTTCCTTCTCAGTTTTCTTGAACATTAAAATTTCTCTGCTTCTTCAAGGCTTTGAAATCAAATGTTAAACAGTAAAAATTTGTCTTTTTTTCTATTTATATCATTTTCTACCTATCTTTCACTGAATGCCATCTATATTGTGTTTTTCCTGTTTTATTCTAACACCATTTGTTTTACGACATCACTGCTCTGGAATAACAAGATAGGAGGGGAGACTGAAGGATTTATTGGAGAGCGTTCCTATATCCCCTCAGTATTATGTTCTGCTTCTCCTGTAGCTCTGAGCAGATGGTACTCCTATTGCCTCTGGGCCCAGACAGAGCCTGGGGACTGTGGCTCCACACAAACACCATTATATCCTCCTTGACTTCTCCACTCATCTTCTTATCCCATTCTTTTCTCCTTTTCACCCCTGTTCCTGCCTCTCCTGTCTTCTCATCCTTCCCAGCCCAGGTGGTGACTTCTGGAATCAAATCCTCATTATTGGTCCATCTATATGATGCCTCGCGGCGTTCTGGGCCAATACACGGATGTGATCATTCCTCACAAGCGGACGAAGAGCAGAAAGATGTGAGGCTGAGATTAATGTTCTCAAAGTATCTCGTATCTGTGCCTGTCAGAGTTACTCCAGAACTGAATGGAGAGAATAATTTGCCTTACTGTTTAGACAAAGCAGTGCAGCAAACAAATTGCAATGCATAACAAATTACCAACACCACTGGGCAACATTATGGTATGACAAAGCATGTTAGCTGAACAAACTGGGAGACCAACAATGAGACACATGGAGGCAAAATACCAAATTAACTTGAAACAACAAAGTCCAATTTACTCATCAGGGCAAATTGAAAAGCCAGGGATGAGAGGCAACTTCTCATGATACACATGAGTACAAACCCAAGAAGAAAACCAACTTGACTTTATCATTCTTTCACTTTGGGCAACTGATTTAGATTCAAATTCAATTTCTAAAAGGCTGCAACTCCATAAAAAGACAGACTGTTGACTCATTTGAGATGCATTAAAGTCCAATTGTTTTCTAATCAGTCAAACCTGTGAATGGCCACCTCGCTATAGTTCAAATGTGATCAATTTGCCCCTGAATGAGGTGAACACATTCGTTTTAAAGGTTGAGATTGGGACTTCAGTTCTTTAGGACCTTGGCTATGTTTGGGTCACTAACATTGAATTTTGTAAATTGATAAAAATAAACAACCATTATTTATATTTCTGAAGGCATTCTTTGTTTACAACATTTTTCCACAAAACTTTTGCCCATTATTGTGTTAAGTTCTTTTTCTCAAACAGTTAAAAAAGATCATCTTAAAATCAAAATGTTAATAACAAGTTTGATACTAGTTCTTGCATTCTGCAACGTGCATCACACTGAACATCTCTAACCTATAGCAGCTTTAGAACAACAACTTTATCTGTCATGTGGTGGCGGTTGTTATAGGACCCAATATGCAGATAATCCAGGAGGCAGCCAGGTATGCATGAAAAACTGAAAAAAGGTTTATTAAAGTAACCGTGGTCTGGAGCAGGAACAAAAAATGCAGGAGCAACAAGGATGCAGGCAACACAGGGATGATGGCAACATACACACATGACAGAAGGAACTGACCAACATGGACCCAGCAAATTATCCAACTCATCAGCCATCAACCACCACCATCCATCAACCCCCGGAAAGGTATGAAGGAGACCCTTCACCCAGCAGAGAATTTATCAGAGACTGTGCACATTGTTTGACAGAACCATCCCTCACGGACTATGAAAAGCTCTCCTTCATGGTCCTCTGCCTGGGTGATGACGCCCTAATGTGGGCTTACTATTATTTTGAAAGACAACCCATGGAAACAGTTAAATTTTGGACTTTTGCCCATGATTTATTAAGGACTTTTGGCCACAACTCACCTCCACCAGCTCTACAGACACCCACATCCTCCTCTGGTCTTATCGGCACCTCCTCATCACCCCTGGCGGGCCGATCCACCTCCGCCTCCTCATCACCACGTACCCACAGGAAGTCTTACCACGAACATACTGAGGTACCCACCATCAGAACCGGCTTCCTCTCATTCTCCTCTGCTCCTGTTGGCGCCACCTCGTCTCCTCTGGTGGGCCAATCCTCCACTCCTGCTACCATCACCCCCACTGCGGCTGATGCCATCCCCTCTTCAGTGGGTCAGCCGGGCCCTTCCACTCCTCCCACTGCAAAATGCCATTACCAGGGTGCTTATAGGGTCCGAGTTGTGCCGCCCAAGGTCCAGCCTATCCCAGAGGCTCCGCCCGAGGTCCAGCCTATCCCAGTGGCTCCGCCCGAGGCCCTGCCGTCTTGTCTACCTGTTGGATCACCACCTACCATTATTCATATTAAACAGTTCTTTTGCCTGCCAGTCTGCCTCCTGTTTACCTGCATTTTGGGTCCTACAACCACCACCACATGACAATATCGTCCACGAACACACCCATAAAAACTGTCTTTTGGTTATTTCTGCATCTTTATTTTTCTGCACTTTTGTGGTAAAAGCTGAGTCTTTCAAAAAAATTAACACAAAGATGTTGTTTTGGAATGATGATGTAGGGAAAAAAAATTCATGTTAGAAAGAAAAGAAGTCTTCCAGTTTAAAAGCTCAAAGGTCTTCAGTAATGTTATAGGGAGATGCCACATTTAGCTTAAAACAGGACTGAACCCTAAACAAACCTGAGAGCTCAGCGTTAAATGGGCAGGTTTTCAAAGCTCTCATATAAACAGAGAATATTTTTATGCTGCTGGGAAAGCTCTCGATTTGTGGAGCTGTTGGACGTCATCTTTAAAAAGTGCATCTGTATCAGTAAAAGAACATAATGGAGCTCTTGCTCTATCCCAGCCTGTGAGATGGAATAAAGAGTTCCAGCAATGTGTGTGCGTGCATGCATGCATGTGTACACACAAACTAGGCAAGACACTTTGTATTTTGTTGTTTTAGTTCTCCTTTACTTATTCTACCCTTTTAGTTCCAGTATTTTTACATTGGTTTTTGTTTGTTATTTTATTAATTAGTTCCTTTATTATTTATTTTTCCACCCTTCCTGTTTAATTTTATTTTGTACTCTCTCCCAGCCGTTTCAGTTTTGTTTTACAGTGGTTTTGTTTGGTTCAGGTATTAGTTCTCCTCCTCATGTCTTGAATTTACTCCCACTCCATAGTTTATTGTCACACCTGAAGGTCCTTGTCATCAGTAATCATCTCACCTGTTCCATTGTCTTTGTACTCACTTCCCAGTCTATTTAAGCCCCACCGTTCCCTGTTGGTTCCTCATGTTATTGATCCGTGTTCTGCTCCAGACCATGCTCTTTAAATAAAAATACCTTTTATTTTTTTTACATGGCTGCCTCCTGGATCTCCTCTCTCACCTGCATTGTGGTCCTTACATCAGCGTTTCATGACAGAATATTGCGAAAAGGTTCAATATTATAGAGTCAAAGTGTCACACTCTAATCATCTAATGACTCCAAAACACCTGCAAAGGGTTCCTGAGCCTTTAAATGGTCTCTAGTCTAAGCTGAACTACTGAAATAAATGGAGTTTAGCACCATATTCTATTTTCTAGTCTCAGATGTATATTCCTCCTCACATAAAAGGATTCTAGGAAGTTTTAACTGCTCTTGAACTATCCTTAACGTTAAGCCGACACCATTGTCTGTCTCTGTTTCTACGACCGCTGAGCGACTGTTCAGTTTGACTTGAGTTGTTTTTATTGTGAAAAAGATCTCTGCTTTGAGCCGAGCATACCTCACTGGTCTCCCAAGTGTTTATATACCATTAGCACAGGTATACACAATCAGGGCTCGTATGCCAGTCTGCTTCCTGTCTCCATTCATCTGCTGCTCCATTTGTTTGTTGTCTCCTTCTATTGTTCATTTCACCCTGCGTATTTGCCTTTCTGTCTCTGTCTATTTCTCATTTCCCTTCCTCTCTTCTACCTTTTCTCCATCTTCCAAATGATACCATTCTTGTGAGTGGAAATCAATAACACAACACAATTGCAATTACAGATAATCTTTCACAACATACCCGTTTGGCATTTTATGATATAACCAAATTTTCTGCTCATTAGAGGCTGTCTGTCAGTTAAAAGTGCTGCAGTTGTCTGTGTAATCGTAAACAATTTTTACGACAATGAAATACCTCGGACCTGCTGCACGGGGGAATGAAATGTCAAGCCTTGGCTTGGTGATAGCATCTATACATCCTGAGGCAGCGGTCGGGATAAAATGGGCTTTACTCAGCACCAATTTAATCCTGCTAAGAGCTGCTGTCTAGCAGCCTTTCAATCCTTCATGGGAAAAGGCCACAGGAGAAGGTTGATACACCAAGAAAATGTCATGCTTATTATGAAAATGGTTACATCTCAGCAGTTGAGATGATGGTAGACAACAGAACTTTAGACTTTTCTTTTGACCTCTTTTAAATGGAGCTGGTATTTATTAATTAAACAGCTTTGTAGGGGGCAGGAATCATAATGTTTAGTAGATAATATTAACATTTGTGTAGTTGTTTCTTGCAAATGCATTCCCCCATGGCCTGGTGTTTCAATTATACATTGTGGGAGATGCAGCTTAGAATATTAGCCATCTTCTGCATTTTTGTAGGCTTATAATTAAACCTCATTATGAAACCTTCCCGAAAGCCTTGATAGCAGTGATAAGATGCTGAAAATGCTAAATGTGTCATTGGTGTTATTTAATCAATGCACTGATCTCTTTCTCATTATGGACACCTGAGATACATACAGCCTGGAAGACCAAACACAAAACATCAAATCGGCTTCGCCTCCGCAAACAAAATCCAGCTGGATTAGTGGGGTTTCATTAGGAAAGCCATTAATATTTATACATTAATTTCACACATTGTTTAACATGAGTCTGTAAAATGGTTGTCTCCTGAGTTAAATAATCACTGGTGCCTAGGAGGTTCATTAAACCTCAGAGTAATCCCAATGAATCCACCACAACTCTATTATTCAAACACTCCTAAATTATGGCGACACCTGGAGCACAAACACAGCTGCCATTGTTGTCCCATAGATCACATAAAGGCTTACTTCACCTACAACAAGGATAAACAAGTCAAGATTTAGTTTCTGCTGCGCTTTATGCAAATGAGGCTCATTTCATTGATAAACGTCTATTAAAGATGATCTCCCTCATAATTCAACATTTACACAAGCCCTGGAATCAGAAAAATACAAAGAAAAAAGTATTTTAAAATATCGATTTTACCATGAATGTGTTAACCCATTTAACTTGTATGTAGATAAATGCATGCTCTATATTGTTCTAAAACACTGAACTTACCTGAAAACAGTTACTAAACACAAAAAAATCCACAAAATGAATAAATGTTTGAATAAAATGTTAAATACCACTCCATTCTGTTTCATTACTTCATATTAACAATACATCGTATATTATGTACACCATATATTATACCCGAGTGGCCCAAATAAATAAAAAAATGCAAAAAAAATGACA
Organism: Aphyosemion australe; assembly: GCA_006937985.1. Lineage (NCBI taxonomy): Eukaryota > Metazoa > Chordata > Actinopteri > Cyprinodontiformes > Nothobranchiidae > Aphyosemion > Aphyosemion australe. The sequence continues at coordinate 144,912 of SSNS01000513.1, read as the reverse complement.
TTTTTCATTGATATTTTCTTGACCTGGAATTTAGATGGTTAATAATTTTAAGGTTTTATTGGTTTCTGTCTGCTGCTAATTTTTCACTTGATTTTTCTTTTTCACTGATTTTTCTTTTTTGCTGCAAATTTCTCTTGTGTTCCATGAAAGGTGCTTATAAATAAAAAGTATTATTATTATTGGTAGTAGTACAAGTACATTTTTGCCTAAATTGATTTGGTGCAGTTTGATGCAGGAGTCAACATTTATTGATCATTGATTTAAGGTTGCAGATTTGAGCCCCACTCAGTCTGTCGCTGTTGGTGTGTCTTTGGGCAAAACGCTCAACCCACATTACCTGTTGGTGGTGGATGAAGGGAACGGTGGCGCCAGTCCTCAGCAGCCTTGCCTCTGTCAGTGCGCCCCAGGGCAGCTGTGGCTACACTGTAGCTCATCACCACCAGGGTGTGAATGTGTGAATCACTGATTGTGTTGTAAATCACCTTGGGGGGTTCTAGGACACAGGTAGGTGCTATATCAAATACAGGTGATTTAAAATTTACCATTGATTTGGGTTTTACATATACAATGCAATGGCAAACTATATGCCAAACAATATATTTTATATTTGTGAACACATTAATGTGTTCAGTTCACAAGAATACAACCTAAATCACTTTTTACCTCTAAAACGGACATTTGAGGTTTGGTTGTGAATGAAACAAATATGAGATTGTCCTGTTTTATGGCTACACTTACACTGCCCAGCCCCCCCAAAAATGTTGTCACCAAAAAAAGGTCACACACACTAATATTTTGTTGGACTGCCTTTAGCGTTGATTACAGCACATATTCGCTGTGGCATTGTTTCAATAAGCTTTTGCAATGTCACCAGATTTATTTCCATCCAGTGTTGCATTAATGTTTCACCAAGATCTTGCATTGATGATGGTAGAGTCTGACCGCTGCACAAAGCCTTCTCCAGCACATCCCAAAGATTCTCAATGGGGTTAAGGTCTGGACTCTGTGGTGGCCAATCCATGTGTGAAAATGATGTCTCATGCTCCCTGAGCCACTCTTTCACTATTGGCACTTACACACTAGCACCGGGTCGGCTCCGATCGGTCGGCCTCAGTCGGCCCCGGCCCCGCCAGGTTGTTTACACACGTCTTCCAGGACACCCTTTGGAATGCGGACGTGATAGGCGGACTCAGAAATGCGCGCGAAAATTTGGCGCGAATATATCAGTGATGTGGGCGGGTCAAAGGAATGCGGAGAAGTCTGCCCGGTGTCTGCGCTCATCACAGCAGACGGGAACAGAGAAACGGCTGGGTGGGTCACCGCGAAGTCCGCGGTCTCTTCCTTATTAAACAAAAAGCTGCGTGGCAGCAGTGTGTGTGTGTGTGTGTGTGTGTGTGTGCGCGCGCGCGCGCGCTGCGCTCATCACAGCAGACAGGAACAGAGAAACGGCTGGGTGGGTCAAAGGAGCGCGGATAATTCTGCGGTCTCTTCCTTATTAAACAAAAAGCTGCGTGGCGTCAGTGTGTGTGCGCGCGCGCTGCGCTCATCACAGCTGACGGAAACAGATAAAACAGCTTCAGTCAGAGGCTTGTTAACTCCTCCGCATTCAGAGTGATAATGAAGCGCGCATGGGGGAAGCCCCCGCTGGCGGATTCTATCCGCTAATCGGAGGTTCCCCCTAAAGGTAGGCGTGAATTTGAGCCGACCAATGAGTCGGCAGTGGGTGTGTTGGCCCGGTTTCGACAAAAAGCAGACCACCTTCAGATGAGGGCCGAAAACACGTACGGTTCAGCCCCAAAAATCCCCGGGCCACCCGGATGTGAAAGGAACATACCCAATCCCGCCCGGTCCGAGCCGGTGCTAGTGTGTAAGTGCCATATTTGAGCCCGATGAATGCTGGCATTGTCATCTTGGAATATGGCCGTGCCATCAGGGAAGAACAAATCCATTGATGGAATAACCTGGTCATTCAGTATATTCAGTTAGTCAGCTGACCTCATTCTTGGAGCACATCCTGTTGCTGAACCTAGACCTGACCAACTGCAGCAACCCCAGGTCATAGCACTGCTCCCACAGGCTTGTGCAGTAGGCACTAGGCATGATGGGTGCATCACTTCATCCTTTCAGTATCTGATTCTGACAGCAAACCAGAAGAAAAGCACCACTCTATTTGAAAACATCTGTTGTTGTATTGACCCATCTGTCCACCATGACCTTAAGACTGTCCAGATTTTGTTACTCATTGATCTCATTTGGTTTTTAATGAACATCTTTGTCTTTTCCCACCTTTGCTTGGCTGATGGATAGTCCTCTTTCAAATCTTGTTTTGTATCTCACCTTGAGAAAATGGCTTTTTGTGTTCGTAGTCATGGACACAACACTCAACAAATCGGGTAAGACTATGGCCTGCTGCTGGGATTCCCCATTATTTGCTTAGCAAATCGTATTTAATAGATATTTCTTTCTCCTTTTGCTGCCATAAAAATTAAACTGCAACAGCTCAGCAAACATCTGACTGGATAATCTAAGCAGCCTGTGCTTGCTGCACAAACCAACCCCTCTTTGTTAGTGTCACCTGATGCCAGTTGACAGGAGAGGGGAGATCATTAGTGTGCAAGAAGTGGGTGTCTGACGAAAAGCAATATGTTTCAAAACAAATCTCATTCTCGTACCTTGACTGACCCCAGTTTAGAACATTCTAATTAATGAAGCGTTATGTTTGGTTGAGTACAAGTAAAGTTTGATGGAATATAAAAGATATAAATGAGTCCAAAAGCTTTACCAGTGTTTAAGTTGAGCATCAAACAACTAATTAAAACGAAATGTATAACAAAAATGAATACAAAATTTGGAGCAGCATTGTAAAAAAATACTCAATACAAATAACCTAGAAACAATCATCTGAGGTGTTTTTTTATTCTTCTTAGGCAGACAATGTTTTATTTGTTTGAACGGAGAGGATTGAACTTTGTACTGATACTGCTGCCAGCCACATGGGGGCGCATAAGCTCACTATTGGCCTCAACTTCTGCATTACATTGTTCTGTCTATTTTGTTTTATGAGTCAACGATTTAAGATTTTTAGTGTATAAACTAAATGAGTGTCACTAGAACAGATCCCTGAGGAATTCCTTTGGCTCCAAAACAAACAAACAAAAAAAAGCTAGAAATATTTCTTCCTTCCCACACTGAAATCTGTCCATTACTATCATTTTTTTTAGTATAATGCAAATCACTTGGAAAGATTGATTAAAACAGACTAAAATGGCTCACATTTGTACACTAAACCCATCTATGACTCTGGATTCTCTTGGAACCAATGGTATCTGAAGGTTTGCATTTCCCAGTTTCCCTGCCACAGAATGCTAAAGGCTGCAGATTCCTCTGCTGAGACTTGGGGGATTTATATTTATCCCCTCAAAGGCAGATCTATCTAATGACAATTTAATCCTCTTAGAGAGAGTATTAAATGTGATCAAAGAAAATACTTCAGCATTCACATTTTTTGTTTGTTCCTGCGACTGTCGAGTGCCTCTTTACGGGAAGCATAACCACACAGCTGATGTTATTTTACCTTGGTGATGCAACCAGGCAGAAAATGTGTTTCATATTAGTACATCCAGGGGCATAGCACCAAATTCTGGGCCCTAGGTACAAGCCATCTAGGTGGGCCCCCATGCTCACTTGTTTAATATCTCTCGTGCACATTTTTTGTCATGCTATAAGACAAGTTAATAAACATGATCTTAGTTTAACCTCTATATTGAGCAAATACAAATGCCAGCATAATAAAAGTGAAATCTCAGTGCTATCTGGAGACAATGAGGGCCCTGCTGCTGCTGCTGCTACTGCATCTAAAAGGCCATGTGGTTCATGATGTTAAGCTTTGCTAATACTGATATATATTGTTACAATAATGAAAGGTTAAATTGACCAAGCACATGAAGGAGTACTTCTACAGGTATTCTGTAGTCAGTCTCTCTATCAGGGAGGAAATTATTCCTGAAATTCCTCTTGTACTGTTTTACCACTGATTCTGAGTCAGCAACTGTTTTATTTGTTAGGCTTAAAATCTCTCTGACCAAGTCAATAAAAATCCTCTAACATATAAGCTGCCATGTTTGTTATCAACCTGAGCCTTGCTCACTGATTTTGATGGGCAAGGTTGACAGATAAAACAAAATCATGATGAACAAACCATGAAATAATGAAATAAATTATGAAATATCTATAAATTTATTTTAATGAATTAAATATTTTTATGGTTTATGTAATTACATTTTTAAAATATTTAATGATACATTTATGAAATTAATTAATGCTTTAGCTATTTATTGAATTGTGTCACTTTTGGCTCTCCATACCTTGCAACAAGAACTCATGTAATAATTAGACTATGCCCTTTTCCAGCTTTCATTACGGGCCATCATTTATGGCCTAAAGTCAGTTACCTCCACTGTGGGCAACTTTACCTTACTAGAGTTAAAGTAGCTCATCTGGGATTAGCAAGAAAGTTTTTGAGGTCTGGTGCATTCAGGTTTTCGTATAGCATGATCAAGGCTGTATCCAGAGTTTCAAAATTACAGAGGTCCAACTTCCGTTATCTCGAGCACATTAATTGCAACGAAAAGACCAAAACTGATTCCAGTTACATTAGTTATTTAAAATTAAAGTTACTTGTATGTGTATGATGTTCTTGTGAGTGTGAGAGAGAGAGAGAGAGAGAGAGAGAGAGAGAGAGAGAGAGAGAGAGAGAGAGAGAGAGAGAGAGAGAGAGAGAGAGAGAATAAATGTTGGTGGTACGATTATAGTCTGAGAGATAATGGTTTCACGATTACTTTACATGAATTGATTTCACATCTGTAATAACAGATATAAATCACAAACACATTTTATAAAGTATTGATAACGTGCATGAGTACATTTTATAAAGGTTTTAAACTCCTGAGGATATTTATTGGTGCTTTTCAGAGATTCTGCTTAGAAAAATTCATTAGTAAAATCAAAGTAATCTCTGTAATTTTTAAATTACAGTTTAAAACTTTTAAAATACCCTTAATTAGATTTGCCTAGCCTGTTTTTAGTTTCTGTAAAAAGACAAAAAAGGTTTAACTGTTGACACCTGGTCAAGGTTAACACGTTTATTCAACACTGAAAGATGGACACACCTTCATGAAATGAGATGCTAAATTCCTACTAGTGCATTTGTTATTATGAATATACACTTAAACATCATTTCGACTTGTTCATATCTGTATTTTCAAAATTGACTAGTAAGGATATTATTTGGACAAGGATAAATGATATTATTGCTATGTAACATAGGAATAAAAAAAGAGGTGTTAGATTAAATGTTAAAATGGCTTGCTGTACTGGCTCGTTACAGACAAATACAGGGGAAAGGTAGTGCAGACTACTAAATGAACCCAAATGTTACGTGTTAAACCTTTTTTCTGCAAGGTCTGCGGGAGCGGGTGAATGGGGGGGCTCAAGTCTATTTTGCCTTGGCCCCCAAATCCCTCGAAACGGCCCTGGGCTGATCTGTCTGCTGCTGGACATCCATCCTTCTCATCCTCCTTTATACATAAAAAAACCCCACTAAACTACAGAGAAGTAACTATCTATCTGTCACAGATCGCTCCAATATCTAAACTTTTACCGTAAATGTCTGTCTCAGTGTTTACTCCGCTCCGTGACAGCGCCTCAGCGCACCTTTTGACACCTGCTGTCAGATCACGCAGCCATCCTCTGTCCCTCAGCAACAAAACGCTACTGAACCCATTCTTAGTTTAATTATTTTAGTGTAATTCCGGTTTAATTTGGGCTATTAACAAAAATAAAAACTGGTGTGCATTAAAGAAGTTCCAGTGCTTAGCCCAGGGGAGTGATAGGTTTTATTAGTTTGTGCAAAACAATTTTTATTTTTAAATGTTTAGAGCAGACGTGCATCAGCCAGCATGTCCGACGAGTTTAAGTTTTTTGTCAGACAATATTAAAATACGTCTGTAGTTTTCCAACTGTCCAACATGTTTTCACAAACACTGTCTATAGTTCTTCCCCATTGTTCTGTAATAAAGGCTGTATAAAAAACACTGAATCATTGCAAACCCAAGTACGTCTACCTAAGTAATCATCTTGCACAGAAAAAACACATACATTCAGCTTCAACTATAAACTGCTTCTTTTGGACGTTTGACTGGTTGTGCAAAAACTCTGTGAAGCTATTTTATTTTTTCATCCATCCATCCATTGTCTGTACCCGCTTATCCACGCAGGGTTGCGTGGGGCTGGTGCCTAGCTCCAACACAGAGACACACAGGACAAACAACCAAGCGCACACACACTCACACCTAAGGACAATTTACGCAACGCAACACAGTTTTATTTATATAGCGCATTTCCTACCCGAAGGCAACTCAAAGCGCTTTACAAACAAATAAGACATTACATAACAGAACATACAAAAAATAGACAATGGACAACTAAAGCTAGAAACTCTTAACATAATACTAACAGAACTTCATTTAGACTAACAGAGCTTCGCTTGGACAATAAGGACCAAGAAATTATTATTATAGAACTAACAGAACTTGAGTGAGACTAAATGTAGCTGAGATCAGTGGTGGTACNCATCAGTCGGAGAACCAGAGGGCTTTAACCCCGCCACCAGATCAGTGAGCAAAGAAAGAGAAATAGGCTCGAAGTGATCCAATGAAAACCGAGGGGAGTCACATCCAGGAGAAGCATCCAACGAGGGTGAGATCAAGGCTCTGATGTTGACGATCTTAGAAACAAAAAAACTAAGAAATCTAGAACAAAGATCATCTGAAGCATCAGAAAGAGAAGGCTCAGAGGAAAGAAATGAATTTAACACAGAAAACAAAACCCGTTGATTACCAGAATGATTACTGATAATGTCAGAAAAATAATTCTTCCGAGCCGTCTTTACCACTCGCTGGAAGCGTCTCCAGGACTCCTTCAATAGAATTAAACAGGCTGGATCCCTGTCCTGTATATATATATATATATATATAAATATAGTGGCGGCCCTGCCCGCTGCTAGGCAGGGGTAGCGGCCACAAGGCATTATGGGGGTAAGTTCGGGGTTAATTTTGTCCGTTTTGTGGTGTTCTGGGGGGGGTTCTATTGTTCAGGGTTGTGTTAATGTTGTTTTACTTTTGTTTAGTGTTAATTTTGTGTCCTTTTTAGTTGGTGTCATTCCGCACCGTAACTCACTGTTTGTTGTCGGGAGGTGAAGAAGGGCTGCTCGGCAGCGAATAAAGTGTTGTTGACTTGCTGCTGGTGTGTCTCCTTGGATACCGCTGCATCCACTCCCTGCTAGGCAGCGACAGAGGCCGTCACAATATATATATATATGAATCATGTTTTTTTCTCATTTAGGGGACACTTTGTCTGAAGGACACAGCTGTACCTACAATTTTCCCTTCCTTTAAGGGCAAAAAACATTTTCCATGAGGGAAAGTACAGGTAGGTGGGAATGACAAGGTAAGTGACAACATTTGTTTTGTGAGAAGGTTGCAGATGTAGATGCAGGGGAAGACAGCTCCATAAACCTTGCTGCCGATCAGAGCAACATCATGATGTGTGAAGACTCACCTCCAGAGGCCTTTGTTACTCAAAATGTCACACATGATGACGTTCTTCTGCAAGCAATTGAGTGTGATAATGCTTGTTTTGGTGGCAGTGTTCAACACCAAGATGACTCAGAATCTGGTCTTACACTGTGCCATCACATCTAAATAGCATCCAGAGTGAACATTGCTACATAATCACAGAGTCTCCAAGAACGCTTAAAAGGAGAGTTCTGTCAGTAAATGAAAAGCTACGTGTAATTCAGAAAAAGCTTCGTTTGACATCCCAGCAGACAAGGAGATTGAAGGCAAGAATTTCTTCCTTGAAAAGTGACACCAAAGTCCTTCAGAAGAAACTAATATCAATTGAATGTGCCTCTCTTCTTGATGGTTTGGATGATGTTCCAAAAGAGTTGTTTCAGAAAACGAATCAGAAGAAAATGTAATCTTTTTCAGAAAATTTGAAGCAATTTGCGACTACACTGCACTTTTACTCTCCTAAGGCTTATGACTATGCTAGGAGAAACTTTCACTTGGCTTTGCCTCATCCTCAGACCATTCACAAATGGTACAGTAGTGTCTCTGCAAATCCTGGTTTTACTCTTTCTTCATTTACAGCTTTAAAAAGTCATGTTGCTGAGAAGAAGGAAGGAAAAGAAACAGTTTGCTCTTTAATGTTAGATGAAATGTATATTCATAAGCAAACTGAGTTTGATGGGAACCAGATTCATGCTATGTTGACATTGGTGCTGGTGAGATGGCAACATACATAAAAGTTGCAACATATAAGATGCATATGCAACCTTCTCAATTTTCTGTAGATATTTATTGACATAGTTCTTGATGTAAAGAAAAACAAAGTATCTTAAAACTCTAAAAAAATATAATAACACTAAAAGACTGCAAAAAGGAAACCGATTTACCTTGGGAAAAGTAAGTAAACAAACTTAATTGTAGAAAGTATTGTGAAATTATTACATGTGAATGAGCTGTACTTTTTTTGAAGTTGAGACTACATAATAAATCTCAGTATAGTTAAATTTTAATCAAGTTGCTACAACCTTAATACTTTACTTTGAGTCACAAGAACTTAACATATTCAGCCAAGATAAGTGGGCATTACTTGAAATTTAGTATACTTTAAACCATTATGAAAACNTGGGGGGGGGGGCAACATATATAGACAGACATGGGTCTCCAAGAGGTGGGTGGGAGGGGCCTCGGAACCTCCTCGCTCCAGGGAGAGAGTGCGCAGCCTCAGTGAGCATTCTCGATTTCTGACGTTCAGAGGTGGGAGGGAGATAGAGGGTACGCAGAGCACATTGACTCCTTCAGTACGGTGTCCTTGGCAGGCCAGGCCACAGTTCCAAAGGCGAGGGGGTAGGGCGGGTTTCACAGCATCTGTCTGTATTCCTTCTGTGGGGGTTGATATTCTTTGCAGCTCAAGGCTGCAAGGGCGCCAGATTCAGATAAGAAAGGTTGTTTAGGAACAGGCAGAGATAATCTTCTCTCTGCCTTGCAGTTTTTAGCTGGACTTCAGTCCCTCAGTGAATCCAAAAATTGGGTTTAAATTTGCCCACACCGTGCTGAACCTTCTCCAAGATCACATCCATTTTGCGCGCTAACACCGGAACCTCTAGCTTGCGATTCACCTCGAGCAATGTCTGAGTCTGAGTGGTCTCTGCCCAGCTGAGACTATCCTTGAGTTCAGGTGCCATTCCAATCGCCCCTGACTTTCCAAATTTCCGAAATACCAGAAATCCTCCAACTCGAATAAGAAGAGATCCAGAAATCATAATTCCAAATATCCATGTGTCTTCTATGTCCTCCATGGACAGCTGGGAGAGGCATATAATCTTCCACTCCTTCCAGGAATCCAAAATATACCCCACCGGGTGCGTTCTGTCCGGACAGGATGGAGCCCCCTGCCCCGTTCTCGTTGTTGAAAAAATCTTGTCAATCGCGTTGAATGTCCAGCTTACCAAATTCATGATTTAATATAAAATTGAGTTTTCAGGAGGAATTCAGAGAAATGCTCTGGTAGACAGACAGGACAAGAGCCTTGGGAAAAGATAAGGGAGAGAAGAGAAAAAGTGTCTGTGCTCTCCGAGTGCCGGAAGAAGAAAAACAATTTAGAGAGACCAATCAACCTGACAGTCATATTTTTAGACTATGCGAGGAAGCCAGAGTACCGGGAGAGAACCCACACGTGCACAGGGAGAACATGCAAACTCCATGCAGATACTCTAGGCTGGGATGCGAACCCAGGACCTCCTTGCTGCAAGGCAACAGCGCTAACCACTGCAGCACTGTGCAGCCCTATTTTATTTTTTACAAACCAAATATTAAACCACTGAGTACATCTGACTATTCTGAAAAACATTAGAAACTTTCCTGCCTTGAGCTGAAATTCTCAACAGTAAAATGATAATATTTAAATTTTTTTCTATGCACTGAACAGTTGAGAGTAGCATCGTTACTGTGGGCTGCCCTCTTTCAAAACTGATACTCAGAGGTTGCAGAAGTTTTTTTTTATAAAACAAAGATCAAAAGCTTTTAAAGGCAGTTATTTAGCATGATTGGTTATGCAAAGACAATAATTGTTTGGTGTGTATTTGCATTTAAAATAAAACGTCACACATTGAGTTAAATGCAGATTGATATTATTAAAACAATGTTCAGGGCTTGAAACACTGACCCATTAAAATTACTTCTGGTCCATCAAGGTAAATGTTGATAGTGACACTAAAACTGCCTGAACTGGTCACACGTTACTGCTGCTCTCTTGTGTGGGTCTGCTGGAGATGTTTCAGGCTCCCTGAGGTGGTAAAGCCTTTCCCACACTGCTCACAGGTAAATGGCTTCTCTCCGATGTGGATCCGCTGGTGTTTTTTCAGATTCCCGGACTCACTAAAGCATTTCCCACACTGGTCACAGGGAAATGGCTTCTCTCCGGTGTGGATCCGCTGGTGTTTTTTCAGAGTCCCTGACTGACTAAAGCGTTTCCCACACTGGCCACAGGGAAATGGCTTCTCTCCGGTGTGGATCCGCTGGTGTTCTTTCAGATGCCCTGACTGACTAAAGCATTTCCCACACTGGTCACAGGGAAATGGCTTTTCTCCGGTGTGGATCCGCTGGTGTTTTTTCAGATTCCCGGACTCACTAAAGCATTTCCCACACTGGTCACAGGGAAATGGCTTTTCTCCGGTGTGAACACGTTGGTGACGCTTTAACTTTGATGGTAAATCAAAGCTCTTGTCACAATGGTCACAGCGGTAATGCTTCTTGGTCTTGTCGGTAGGCTGAAATAAAGAAAAAGTAAACAAAAAACTTTTAATACAAGTGCTTCCATAAATGTGCTCTCACAAACTGATGTTTACTTTTGGAAAACTATAAGCAGATAAACTAAGTTCTATCATAATACATTTACATAATAGTTGTGTACCAGACACCACATTTATAAAGTCAAAGTCAAGTTAAAGTCCCAAGTATTCATCACACAATGGTGAAATTACATCTCCGCATTTGACCCATCCCCATGGTGGGGAGCGGTGAGCTGCAGCTGTGGCTGCGCTCGGGAACTATTTGGTGGTTTAACCCCCCAATCCAACCCCTTAGTGCTGAGTGTCAAGCGAGGAGGCATTGGGTCCCATTTTTACAAAGTCTTTGGTATGACCCGACCGGGAATCGAACCCTGATCTCCCAGTCCCGGGGTGGACACTCTACCACTAGGCCACCGGAGCTGGCTAAGTACAACTTTCTATAAAAAATTACACTTTTGTCAAATGCTTCAGATGTTTCCTAGCATCAGAGTTCATGTTTATGTTTATGCAACACTTTTGACCAAAATCTCAGCTCTACAAGTGAAATCAACCCACCTCTTCCAGTGACGACATTTTTCTATCGGTGATGCTTCACTCCTCTCCTCGATCCAGGAATCTCCTCTGGAATTTTCAAAAGAACACAACATATCTGAGGAAATGCTGTGGAAATTAGCTATTAAAAGATGCAGCTATGTTTAACTAATTCTGGTGAAGATATGACAGGCAGCTATGCAAACAGTACTTTTATAATTATTAAAATGTATTGATTTCCATTTAAAGATCTCCCTGGCAGCCCAAATCACCTTTATTATTAATATGATTCTGCTGCATTCATGCAATAATAGCAAAGAGTTTGATGACAAAACTGCTCAAATCCAAATTTTCCAAAAATCAAAGTTTCAAAAAGCTACTGCAGAGGGACAGAGGAGCATAAAACCTTCCAAAAAGTGACAGAAGCTTTATTTTTCGTACCGTTTCTGTGAAGATGTTGAGCTATCCTCTGGAGGTTGAAAATGTCCTCTAACAAGTCACAGAATCAGGGATTTAAACAGTGCAGCATTGTTTTCATGGTAACCAATGGAGACGCCAGCTGAAAAATTCCAGAATCGATTTTAAAATGAAACAAATCAATAATTCTATCAGAACCTTTCAACTTTGGCTTTGTTTTAGTAAAAAAGAAAAAAACAATGACAAGGTGGAATTTGTTGTGTTTTTGTACCTCAAACAGATTTGAACAAACACAGAATGATTTGTTTTAAATCCTGAAGTGTTAAAACATACAACTGGACGTATGTGTGTGTGTGTGTGTGTGTGTGTGTGTACATACAAGCATTTTTTTACACTTGTAACAGAAACATTTAGATTCGGGGCTTTTCGGAAAACATCCAGGGCTTGAGCCCAAGTAGCCACCCCCTAACCCCGCCCCTGGTGTGTAGTTTATAATCCGCATTTTAAGCATAAATTGAAACGGAAACTCAGAGAGGCGGAGTCTTGCTGCAGCGGCGTCCCAAAGGTTTCCATTGGTCAACTGCAGACAGGAGTCGTAGGTTTATAAGCAGCGCTTCAAGACTGTTGGAGGGTGTCTTCTTTCTAATAATGAGACTCATATAAATGTGTATAGTACACGTAGGCTGGAGTTGAGCGCAGCTGAGCTTTTTTTTTTTCAGCACCCCCAGCTGAAAATATGTTCCCACGGCTATGATCATAAACATTAAGTTCGGCTGCCTCTCGTTGTTTTAGCGCCTCCCCCGTCATAGGCTGTTTGAGATAATATTTTTTTTAAATATTCTGCAGAAAAATACCGAGGTCCGGACCTCGGTGTCCTCAATGGTAGATACGGCCTTGAGCATGATGACACTGGCAGCTTCACATTCCTGAGATTACCAGGAGTCCATGGATACCAAGTTTGTCCTGATCCATGAGTGGGAAGGAGCTGAAATATCCACACAGAGAGAACCTGTTTTTACTGCGAGGTCCGCGAATTTATTGGCGGCGGCCGCGGTAATAATTCTAATAATACTAATGAATTTATAACTGATCTTGATGGTGAAACTAAAGGCGTTTAACACTGAACACTTAACATGAATGCAGCTTTCAGTCTGAGAGCTAATATCAGCTCAAACTGGGTTCTGTGCTGCTGCTCACCTCTCTTCTTGAAAATCCCATACTTGCTTCTGTTCAATTAACTTTTTCTCCTTCTTTTCTTTTTCTTTTCTTTTCTGGAAGCCAGGTTTCCCTTTCTTGAGGAAACACATGACTTTCTCCTGCCTCCAGCTCTGGCTGTCAGTGATATCAGTGTCTCATAGCTGTAGATGTGGGGTGCAGCCCCTGGCAGCAGGTGTGGACTAAACCACTTTGCACATTTTTAAGGGGTGATAGATGCCTCAGAGACAATTCAGTTATTACTTTAAAGGCAAAATTCTGTCTTTTAATCTCTTTATCCACAGGTAAAGAGACGTTTATAAAGACATTAAGTTAACCAGGTGAAAAAAACCCACAATAAAACATTTTTATTCAAGGCTGTCTCAGGGCCCCTCCCTGCAGTGGGCCCTGGGTAAACAGTACCCTTTTCCCCCCAGTCCGACGCCCCTGAGTACATCTATAAATGCGCATTAGCAAAAAATAAATAAAATGAGATGGAAAAATGAAAACGGCTGAGAGAGTTGATAAAGCATCCTTTCAATTACAAAACATATTACTTTTCACATTGCACGAAAATGTCAACATAGAATCATCAAACTGTAAAAGCCGTTCAGTTTCATCTGAATTTTTGATTGTTTATGAGAATTAGAATACTAATGTTAAAAATGGAGGCTGAAACTAATCTGCAAGCTTATCAGAAAGAAGAGAAACGAAGATGATTTTTTTTTGTAATGAGACAACCAAATGGAGCATGGTGGATGAGGTATAAATGATGCATCCTGATTTTGTTCAGTGATGCCTAATCTTTCTTACGTAGATTTAAGGCACAGAAATTTCCACCCAAAGGAAACAAATGATATCAAAAATTGGGAAAGTTGTTTGTGACCTTTACTATATTTCATGATCAGTCACAGCAGTATGTGCTGGAAAATAAAAATCCAAACACTTCAGTCGCGTAACAAAGTGTCTAATGACAAGTGGAAACAAAAGGACTGAATATAATTTCTTTTTATTAAATTCCAGAACCTTCTCGATCCTCTGGTGTTATGTGATCATTAAATTAGTTAATTAAATTCATTGTGTTAGTGTTTGAATCATTATCCTTCCAATCAGAGGGTGCATTTCTTCATCAGGAGTGTCACAAGCTCTTTGTTTTTTTATCAGCACAAGAAACGATCCCAGGGAGACTGTTTGTCAGCGTCTCTCTGATTAGAACTGACCATCAGGGACAAGATACGACAAAAAGAAAAGTATTTTCTTTGGTTTTGGCAAGATTCACCTTTTTTGTATATAAAAAATGTTTAATCTGACTCATGTCATTTATTCTANTTTTCAGTAAAAACTAAGAGGACTCCCGCTATCTAAAATCAACCCACTAACTAACTCCCCCCTAGTCTTCATGGGGACGGAAAGGCGGGCGTATTAAACACAAATAACCAGGGATTTGGGGAGGGGCTCTCTCCCAGAGCACACCTCCCCAGCACCAAGGGTGTTCCCGAGATGGTCGGGATTGAACGACCAACACTAACCTCCATGGCCCCCAACACTACCAAAACAAAAAAAGGAACTCCACCTAAAGAGGTGAAGTTCATTAAGCCTACAAGGGAGTTTAAGTCCTCAAACACTGCGAGATAAGGCGTCAGCAAAGACGTTGTCGGAGCCCTTCTTGTGGCGGATGTCCAGGGAGAATTCTTGCAGAAACAGGGCCCACCGCATCAATCTTTGGTTGTGGTTGAACATCTGGCTGAGAAATGTTAATGGATTGTGATCTGTGAAAACAAGAGTGGTAAAAGTACTGCTGCCAACGTAAACATGAAAATGTTGTAGGGACCAAATAAGGGCTAATGTTTCCTTCTCGATGGTTGAGTAGTTCAGCTGAGCATGGTTGAACTTCCTGGAAAAATAACAAACAGGGTGATCAATCCCATTGGTATCTTCCTGGAGCAGAACGGCTCCAGCCCCGGTGTTGCTGGCGTCGACTTCCAGCTTAAACGGCCGGGTGAGGTCTGGAGCTGCTAGAACTGGAGCACAGCAGAGCAGATTTTGAAGTGAAACAAAAGCGGTTTGACAGTCAGTGGTCCAAGAAAATGGCAGGCGAGTACTTAGCATGTCGGTGAGAGGCTTTGCAACAGTGGAAAAGTTTCTGCAGAAGCACCTGTAAAAACCAGCCATGCCTAGAAATCGGCGGAGCTCTCGCCGGGTGGAAGGAGGAGGAAAAGCGACCATGGCCTGGATTTTATCAGCTAAAGCTCTTACTTGTCCATGACCCTTAGAGGGAGAGTTAGCATCCACTAATGCAAAACAGGCTTGCAGAGACTTGTCCGATTTCTGGGCCTCAGCTAAGGTTTCACAGTTGATAGGTAAATCCCTGAGGGGACCTCTAGAGGGCACATCAGGACCTTCACTTGGGTCTGGAACAGATCCAGAGGACCCATCATCTGATAAAAGAGGATATAAAACAGTGTCTTTAAGAGCAACGTCAGGATCTTTCCTAAGCTGAGCTCGAGTTAAAACACATGCCGGTAACAAATCTGAGCTTTCATCATGAACCTCTGGAGTAGAGATGAGCTCAGGAGGAGGTAGAACTAGTCCACCTGCTGCATCGTTACCTAAAATCAGGTCCACACCTTGAGTAGGCAACTCCTCCAGTATGGCCACCACTAGGTCACCTGTAACTAGAGGGCAGGAAAGGTGGATATGATGCATGTCAGCAGGAATAGTACCCATCTCAATGCCCTGCAGAATGACTGAATAGCCGGCGCGGCTAACATCAGAAAAGGGAAGAATACTCTTCTTAATCAATGTTTGAGATGCTCCCGTGTCCCGTAAAATCACTATCTTGTGCTGTGTCTCACCACCACGCAGGGATACAAGTCCCGTGGATAAAAACGGTTTAAAACACGAATGAGGTTTCACACAAGTTGTAGCGTGATTAGCTGCTGGTGAACATAATGCTACGTCTTTAGCAGGGGGCGTGTTCCCATTTCGGCAGTTTTTCCGCTTTAACTGGCGGCATTCATGAATGGAATGTCCCCGGATGTGACAATAGGCACACTCGGGAGGCGCACTGTAACGGGGAGACTTCTCAGAAGGTCTCACCACTCTAACAGACTCTTGTCTCGGCTCTCGCGACCTGTGCGTCAGCGAGAACTCGTCGGCCAAAAGGGCCGCAGAAGAAAATGAAACAACTTTCTGTTCATTAAGGTAGAGGAGAAGCCTCTCGGGCACGTGTCTTTTAAACTCCTCTATTAAAATAAGCTCCTTGAGGTCACTTAAGGTTTTAACATTAGACGCAGCACACCACTTTTCAAATAGCACAGATTTATTGTGTGCGTATTCTACGTAGGACTGGTTAGGTTTGGGTTTTTCTGACCGGAAGCGTTGCCTGTAGGCTTCCGGGACAAGTTCATATGCGTTTAAGACAGCATTTTTCACACTCTCATAATTCGAACTGTCCGTTAAAGATAAAGCAGAAATAACCTGAAGGGCCTTACCTGTTAGCTTACACTGCAGGAGCAGGGGCCAGATCTCACGCGGCCACTGCAGAACCACCGCAATCCGCTCGAAAGCAAGGAAATACCCATCCACTTCAGTTTCTCTAAAAGGGGGAAGGAGGGCAAGGCACTTGCTGACGTCGATGGCCGGAATCCCCGGCACTGGAGAAGCAGCGCTCGGTGAAGGCGAAGCGGTGGATGTCTCATCCGATGGAAGAGGTAGGGTCACCTCCGTCCGGCGCTCGTCGGCGGGAGGCAAGACGACAGGAGACGGAGTGGAGACGGCTGCAGCGGCGAGTTTCTGGGCCTCCAGCTCCAGCTCTCGGAGGCGGACTTCCGTGTCNACAAGTGAAATCAACCCACCTCTTCCAGTGACGACATTTTTCTATCGGTGATGCTTCACTCCTCTCCTCGATCCAGGAATCTCCTCTGGAATTTTCAAAAGAACACAACATATCTGAGGAAATGCTGTGGAAATTAGCTATTAAAAGATGCAGCTATGTTTAACTAATTCTGGTGAAGATATGACAGGCAGCTATGCAAACAGTACTTTTATAATTATTAAAATGTATTGATTTCCATTTAAAGATCTCCCTGGCAGCCCAAATCACCTTTATTATTAATATGATTCTGCTGCATTCATGCAATAATAGCAAAGAGTTTGATGACAAAACTGCTCAAATCCAAATTTTCCAAAAATCAAAGTTTCAAAAAGCTACTGCAGAGGGACAGAGGAGCATAAAACCTTCCAAAAAGTGACAGAAGCTTTATTTTTCGTACCGTTTCTGTGAAGATGTTGAGCTATCCTCTGGAGGTTGAAAATGTCCTCTAACAAGTCACAGAATCAGGGATTTAAACAGTGCAGCATTGTTTTCATGGTAACCAATGGAGACGCCAGCTGAAAAATTCCAGAATCGATTTTAAAATGAAACAAATCAATAATTCTATCAGAACCTTTCAACTTTGGCTTTGTTTTAGTAAAAAAGAAAAAAACAATGACAAGGTGGAATTTGTTGTGTTTTTGTACCTCAAACAGATTTGAACAAACACAGAATGATTTGTTTTAAATCCTGAAGTGTTAAAACATACAACTGGACGTATGTGTGTGTGTGTGTGTGTGTGTGTGTGTACATACAAGCATTTTTTTACACTTGTAACAGAAACATTTAGATTCGGGGCTTTTCGGAAAACATCCAGGGCTTGAGCCCAAGTAGCCACCCCCTAACCCCGCCCCTGGTGTGTAGTTTATAATCCGCATTTTAAGCATAAATTGAAACGGAAACTCAGAGAGGCGGAGTCTTGCTGCAGCGGCGTCCCAAAGGTTTCCATTGGTCAACTGCAGACAGGAGTCGTAGGTTTATAAGCAGCGCTTCAAGACTGTTGGAGGGTGTCTTCTTTCTAATAATGAGACTCATATAAATGTGTATAGTACACGTAGGCTGGAGTTGAGCGCAGCTGAGCTTTTTTTTTTTCAGCACCCCCAGCTGAAAATATGTTCCCACGGCTATGATCATAAACATTAAGTTCGGCTGCCTCTCGTTGTTTTAGCGCCTCCCCCGTCATAGGCTGTTTGAGATAATATTTTTTTTAAATATTCTGCAGAAAAATACCGAGGTCCGGACCTCGGTGTCCTCAATGGTAGATACGGCCTTGAGCATGATGACACTGGCAGCTTCACATTCCTGAGATTACCAGGAGTCCATGGATACCAAGTTTGTCCTGATCCATGAGTGGGAAGGAGCTGAAATATCCACACAGAGAGAACCTGTTTTTACTGCGAGGTCCGCGAATTTATTGGCGGCGGCCGCGGTAATAATTCTAATAATACTAATGAATTTATAACTGATCTTGATGGTGAAACTAAAGGCGTTTAACACTGAACACTTAACATGAATGCAGCTTTCAGTCTGAGAGCTAATATCAGCTCAAACTGGGTTCTGTGCTGCTGCTCACCTCTCTTCTTGAAAATCCCATACTTGCTTCTGTTCAATTAACTTTTTCTCCTTCTTTTCTTTTTCTTTTCTTTTCTGGAAGCCAGGTTTCCCTTTCTTGAGGAAACACATGACTTTCTCCTGCCTCCAGCTCTGGCTGTCAGTGATATCAGTGTCTCATAGCTGTAGATGTGGGGTGCAGCCCCTGGCAGCAGGTGTGGACTAAACCACTTTGCACATTTTTAAGGGGTGATAGATGCCTCAGAGACAATTCAGTTATTACTTTAAAGGCAAAATTCTGTCTTTTAATCTCTTTATCCACAGGTAAAGAGACGTTTATAAAGACATTAAGTTAACCAGGTGAAAAAAACCCACAATAAAACATTTTTATTCAAGGCTGTCTCAGGGCCCCTCCCTGCAGTGGGCCCTGGGTAAACAGTACCCTTTTCCCCCCAGTCCGACGCCCCTGAGTACATCTATAAATGCGCATTAGCAAAAAATAAATAAAATGAGATGGAAAAATGAAAACGGCTGAGAGAGTTGATAAAGCATCCTTTCAATTACAAAACATATTACTTTTCACATTGCACGAAAATGTCAACATAGAATCATCAAACTGTAAAAGCCGTTCAGTTTCATCTGAATTTTTGATTGTTTATGAGAATTAGAATACTAATGTTAAAAATGGAGGCTGAAACTAATCTGCAAGCTTATCAGAAAGAAGAGAAACGAAGATGATTTTTTTTTGTAATGAGACAACCAAATGGAGCATGGTGGATGAGGTATAAATGATGCATCCTGATTTTGTTCAGTGATGCCTAATCTTTCTTACGTAGATTTAAGGCACAGAAATTTCCACCCAAAGGAAACAAATGATATCAAAAATTGGGAAAGTTGTTTGTGACCTTTACTATATTTCATGATCAGTCACAGCAGTATGTGCTGGAAAATAAAAATCCAAACACTTCAGTCGCGTAACAAAGTGTCTAATGACAAGTGGAAACAAAAGGACTGAATATAATTTCTTTTTATTAAATTCCAGAACCTTCTCGATCCTCTGGTGTTATGTGATCATTAAATTAGTTAATTAAATTCATTGTGTTAGTGTTTGAATCATTATCCTTCCAATCAGAGGGTGCATTTCTTCATCAGGAGTGTCACAAGCTCTTTGTTTTTTTATCAGCACAAGAAACGATCCCAGGGAGACTGTTTGTCAGCGTCTCTCTGATTAGAACTGACCATCAGGGACAAGATACGACAAAAAGAAAAGTATTTTCTTTGGTTTTGGCAAGATTCACCTTTTTTGTATATAAAAAATGTTTAATCTGACTCATGTCATTTATTCTATCTTTTTGAGTGATTTCACCCCTAAGACGTGACAGGAGGCACAAGGGCAGGCACGTTTGCTACCTGCATACCAAAGAAGCAAACATGTACGGTCTCCTAGGGGGGAAGGCTATTCTGCTTTGATTTACTGGAGTCTGTCATCTGCCATGTAGGTGAAATGTCTAATTAATTCCTGTGTCAAAGATTCCAGTCAGTGTTTTATTTGTTTAATATGTTAAAGTCAAAAGAAAACAAAAAGATCCTTGACTCAGCTGCCGATGGATGATTAAATGTACTCTTGTGGGTTGATAAAGATGCTGCTTACACTGTGACAAATTAAATTACTTTCTGTAAAGAAGTAGTCAGAGTAATGCAAACTTGACTAATAAGCATCACTGGTGGAAATGGTTCATGGCTTCATGGTGGCACAGTTTGAAAACTGAATTTCAAAATAAGATCACCGTATGTTGAAAAGCGATGGCATTTTTGCTATTTTGGTCAAATTCTGCAGAACAATATCGTGCATGATTTCATAAGGGTATTGAATGTAGGAAAATGATGTGTCTGGAATACAAAACTGCCAAATTGTTTCTCAAAATCTGCTAAACTGACTGAATTAAAGCCATATTTGAGTTTGATGATGGTGATTAGCTGTGGTGTCTTGACTCCTAAAACATCTGGTTGTAAATGTATACATTTAGTGAAGAAAGATAAGAAATAAGTTACTTTTTCACAACTGTTGAGACTCCCCGCTAGCTACTGGGAGAGACTGGGCGTTAATGTTTACAGTCCAGGGGAGGAGGGATCCGACACTGGATGGGGAGGAACAGGGCATGATGATGCAAACCCGCCACATCCAGACTTTTGCAATAGTAGCTGAAATGAAGCTGCAACTGATACAGGGAAATGCATGCATGAAGCCAAAAACTGCTTTGGGGTGTTTTTCATGAGGAAATAACAACATGACATGATCGAAAGCTCCAAAAGGTGGATTTTAAATGATATAGGACCTTTAAATGCCCACTAATGTTTGTAGTCTCCATTTTATACAACTGCAAATCACTTTTCACTTGTCTGAGCAAAACCTCCCTGAACCGTCTACAGGTGGTTCAGAAGGCCTGTGCTCGGCTGCTGACCAAATTGTCAAAGCACACCCACATCACCCCGCTTCTCTTCAGCTTCACTGGCTGCTGGTTAACTTCAGGGTTCATTTCAAGATCCTGGTTCTGGTTTTTAGGGCCTTACATGGACAAGCACCATCATACATTGGTGATCTTCTCAGTCCCTACACCCCCAGCAGGTCCCTGAGGTCCAGTGATCAAAGCCTACTGGTTGAGCAGCACACCAGGCTAAAAACAAAAAGTTAAGATTATTGGTTATTGGTCATACACTAATCAACATTTGTTATGAGCTATATTTATCTTTGACCAGGATGCAGACTGTACAGCTTCTAAATGCTAGATTTCACCACGATAACGATTGAATAAGATAAAACAGCTGTTGAATGTCGTAAACATACACCTCATAACATTAATGAAATCTGACATGGAGGGTGGTTGATCCAGAATCCAGACTTAGAGAAATGCTGCTGTAACACTTATAGACAGAAAACACAGAGTAATGCAAAGTGTGGTAAAATATGATTGGACTCAGTAATGTGACTGTGAGGTGATGGCAAACCTAAACTGTTTTCATGCTCTTCATCACTTGTATGATTGAACACAGCACACGTTACTCTAACTGTTGCATTTGCATTTTTTCAGTGGTGCACATTGGGTGGGTTACTAGTTTTTAAAGTACATACATCCCCTCCACTTCAATATGTTGACATGCACTACGGTGAACATGTCCCCCCCTGAGGGACAGGAAAATGTCATTACTTAGAAAAATGGAATTGCCTGAAAATCCACTGGGATTCCAGAAACGTCTGAAGCAAAAAGGGCATTTTGAACATTTCATTGTATTGGATGTTGTTAGGATAAAGACCCTGTGAAAGTCTACAGCAGTACTTTAGCTTCTCCAGGATGTGATATTAGCATTACATTCACAGATAAAAAATAAACTAACAAAACCACTGAGACCTCACTTTTATCTTCCATTTGATAGCACCAAGTTGCCAACAAAATGCCAAGGGTCCTGTGGGGAGATGGAGTTCATGAATTTTTCATGCGTTCCCTAATGTAAGACACTCACCAGTGGAGAGACTCGATCTTCGCTCTTCAAGAAAACCCTGTGATTAATTCTTTAACACTGCAGACTTCCAAATGCAACGTGAGCTATCTGTTTGAAGCCACGCGGTTGTAAAAATCAAAGGTCTCTCGTTTTAAACCACCAGCTATGAGTCGTGCTGTATCACTGGCCTCAGACAGTTGAGGCCATTCAAGGTCCTCCCCCCAGAGACCATGAAAAGTTGTTCAGTAACTGTTGCAGCCAAGATCACAAAGCCCTGCAGAGAGTGTTGTGCTTAGCAGAGCACATCTCCAGGACGGCTCTACCACTCCTGTACAACACTGACACCAGGAAATCTGGCTCAGGGGCAAAAATTATTAGAAATTTGACCAAATAGTGACTGTCTACTATGTCTGCTGCAGTCAGGCAACAATCTCCATCATAACAGCTGTCTCATAACTTTCTAATTTTGTTGAATATTGAATATGATGATCTGAGGAAATGATATATCAGTAGCGACAAACACTTTTTTACTCATGTTTTTCTTAGTTTTTATGGTTCTTACAAAACATCTCAGGTTATTTTACATCCTCTACACCCTGAATTTGCTGTAGACATTTAGGGCAGCAAAGGTTAAGCCTAGTTTATATTTCTCAGTCAGCAAATTTACGCTCTCTCTCTCTCTCTCTCTCTCTCTCTCTCTCTCTCTCTCTCTCTCTCTCTCTCTCTCTCTCACACACACATGTATTGACGGAGACGTTTTCCTTTTATACTTCTCTGATGGTGTGTCAGTGTTGTGAAGCAATTCTCCGCCAGCACAGCAGAGGGCGTACCTATTTTCTGGTGTATCCTGCCATCAATGCAGCCACTTCTCTAGTGTGTTTATGTATTTCAGAGACTTTTGAACACGGACAAATTTGTCCCTCATTCTCTTCCACCTCTTCATGCAGTCATCACCTCCCAAACCCACATTTCCCTTCATTTCTTTCGACGAATAAAACGTTTGCGGCACATCTTTGCACTCCTTCAGTCACGGTTGTATTAACGTTTATATCGTCAGACTTTTTCTGCAAGACATTCTTCAATCTGCTTCGTGTCTGCTGCTAGACATCTTCGGCTCTCATTTATTTTTCTGAGGAGGGATGGCGGTGCTGTTGACGAAGTTAAAGGAAACAGCATCTTAACCAATCAAATCATTTATAAAATCACAATAGTAAAATCAAAGCTCTGTTTAACAGCTGTATGTCTGTTTAAAGTTTTAAATTAATCACTTTAAAGGTGTGTATGCTGGCAGAAGTTGGGTTTGGGGGTCCTGGCTTATCTTGGACACAAGCAGGGGGGTCCTCAAGGAAAAAAGGTTGGGATCCACTGATTTAAACGAATCACCTTCTCCGGTAGTTCCGTTGAACGCTGTAAAGAAGATTTCCTCTGAGTTATTTTTCCATGTTGAAAGGTCCCTTCTGAAAAATGATGTTCTGAAACCACAGTATTCTTAAAGTTGTTACCATCAGCTCCCCGCTATCAGAACAAGTGTCTGGAAAAGGTCGTTATCTATTATTCATAAATGAGATGTGTTTAGGAGGAATACACGGACTTCTGGAGGTTACGTCTGTTCTCTGCTGGAGATTTATCAGAAACACTAAAGCAGTAAATAGAGTTCTCCGTACCGTGTGATTGAGCCGAGTTGTGATGAATATTAAAAGTCAGCAAAGCTAATTAAAAACATGAATTGACTGGTATTTGCTCATAAGATCAACGTGTTGATTTAGATGGACTGATACCGCTTATCTAAATTAAATCATAAATATCATCAAGGTTCTATTTTTAAGACGACATTTCATTTATGTGCTTTAACTCCTTCAGATCCCCATTTCGCCCTACATTGCTTCGGGTATTTTGCTCCATTTTGGGACCTATTCATTTTTTTTTCCTGCAAATGATTTTTTGTTTTTGTTTACTCTGTCTGACCTATTACACTTCATCTGGGGTTAAAAGCATCCTTGATTTTTCAGCTAAACTAATTCATCATTTGTTGACGGGCTGATCCTCTCCCACTGCTGCTCTTTGGGAGTTTGTTTCCCTGGAATCATGATAAATGGAGTGAATACATAATCCACTCAGTGTTTTTATTGCCATTGATTTTACTTTAGTTTGTGTCCTCACTAGAGAAGAGCTGATTTTAATATTTCAGATAACTGCACTTGTTACAAGGACTTTTTACTTTACTAATATGAAAGAAATAATCAGAACTCTACTTCTCTGAAAATACTCAAAATTTCATTTTCTACCACACAGGACCTCAAACACACTGATAACCAGCTACAGCTAATGAAAAGGTTCTCTTTAGTAAAAGAGAAACTCCATTTCAAGTCTCTGTTTGACACTCTTCATCTCCAAATTTACCCAAAAACCCTGCTGCCTGCAAATGAAAATTCACAATTGCTTTAGAATTACTTGGCTGGTTTCACCAATTTCATTTTTTTTACCTTTTCTTTTTATTTTGCTTTCACACTCCTGTATGACCATAAGAAAAATGCAATTTCATATGAAACTGAAATGACTTGTTTTCTCTGTTTTCTGTCCATTCATCCATTGTCTTCTGCTGATCCAAGGTAAAGTCACTGAGGTAACAGGTACAGGAGGGAGGCTCAGACATCCTTCTCTTTAGCAACACTCTCTAGCTTCTCCTGGATGATCCCCTAGGTCAGTGGTACTCACTCCTGGTCCTGGAGAGCCGGTATCCCATAGACATGAATACGTAGATGCCCCATTGGGCGCTGGAGAGTGTAACAGCGTCACCGCCATTTTGGATGGGTCTCCTCACTGTCCAAAGTCAACGCAGAGTGAGCAACTATGCCCGTTTTTGTGCAGCCTACAGTTGCAACAACCAGCATACTATTGAAAACAGATCACGTGGGATTACTATTGACTTTTCTAGCCTACCTGATGGGATTTTATATTTTAATTTAATTTGTTTAATTATGTTTATATTTTAATTATCATGCCATACCATGTGTCTGATTTTGTGAAAAAGCTTGATAAAATGTGTATTTTAGCTGGGTAAGCACCTTCCTCAGTAGAAATGAATGCACTGTGGCGAATGGAGACCAAACTAAGATGGCGACCGGCCACTACGGCAGCTCCTATAGGCAGCGCCAGTCCACGAGGCGTCTACATATATTATGTCTGTGCGGTATCCAGCATGTTTTAGTTTTAACTCTGCTTCAACACACCTGATTTCAATCAGCAGGTGATTAACAGACTTCTGAAGAGCCTGATGAGCTGCTGTACAGGTGAGTCAACCACTGAATTAGGTGTGTTGAAGTAGCGGAACAACAAAAACATGCTGGATACCGGCTCTCGAGGACCAGGAGTGACTGTAGGTGTTCCTTGCCCAGGGGATGTATATACATACCTCCATCCAGTTCTGGGTCTCCTCCCAGGATGCTCTGAATGAAAGTGACCTGGAGACTTTACACTAAACCACCTCTACCGACACCCTTTGAGGTGAAAGAATTGTACAATTAGCCCAAGTTCCTCCCAGATGATGGCACTCATCATCTCATCTCTAAAGGTAAATCCAGCCACCTAAGGAGGGACATCATTTAGTGTTATTGCACCCTCTGGATCTCATTCACCCAACAACATTTTGTTATTCATCCTTTGGCTCTGTTCTAATATTTTAACAGGTGAGTAGTGGAATGTAGATGGACCAGTAAATCCAGAGTTTAGATCTTTAGCTCAGCTCCTCCTACCTCACAGCAGATGAAACCTCAAACTCTTGGTCCATCTGTCGCTCCATCTTATCATCACTCCAAAATAAGACATCATGAGGCAGAGACTAACCCCAAACCCAAAGGGGGCGTTCCAACTTTTCTCAGTTGAGAACCAAACTCTTATTCCAGCCTCTGGTTTTGAATTGCCCCAGTGCACACTAAAGGTCACTGCTTGAAGACACAAGTTGAACCACAACATTGAACACCCTCCTTCCCACGACTGGTTCATGAACACCCCAACAGGGACGGGCAAACCTGGAGGAATCCTGCCTGCACTTAAAGCCGGGAATGTGGACACAGCTCTTGCTTCGATTGTTAGGAGGTGGTATAGCCCCTAAGAGTGACTCTAGTATCCGTTGCGATCACATTTATGCACATTTTATTTACACATGAAAAAATATCAAATTGCAATATGGAAAATCTAACTGAGAATTTCTGGAATAGAGTTTTGTTGAATAGCTGAGCCTACAAACATTTCCCACCCGAGTTAAATTAAAAAAGAACATCTACAAGCTTCCTAAATTTCTGTTTGTCAGAAACTCTGGGTTCAAATCTAAGTTCTGTTGAGGCTGAATGTTGATGCTGAAATGGACCCATTTCTTTTTTACTAAAGTCCCTTATTCATTTGCTGTGTCTACATTATATCACGACTCCCACCTGTCCTTAACAGACAGTTGTTTATTTTTGACAGCAGGGAGAATGGAGGTCTGCAGTCTTGAAGATAAAATGAGTATTCTCTATTTACAGACAGTTGCTTTTAAAATCCAGATAATTAAAACACTGGTCTGTCTTTTTACATCTAAACCATCTGTGTATAAGACTAGTTTCTTATTTTGTGTTGATTTATAAGTTCCCTTAATTACTGATGGTTTAGTTGAATTATATCCCATTGTTTACTGTTAGGTAAATAAGGTTTTATAGACTTTATCATTTATTGGAGGTGTTTATTCTTAGGTTCTGGCACTGAAAATTCATCCACAAACGGCTGTAATCAAATGTGGCCATGCCTTTTGTAAATCATATAAAACATGCCATCTTAAACAAAACACATAAAAAACTAATAGATTTCTGAGGGAGGTCCTTATTTATTTGTTTATTTATTTATTTTTATCAAGGGAAGTGTTTTTGTAAACGTTTCTAGTGAATAATAACAAAGTGATCCTTCTGTTTTGCTGTTTACTTTTCTGATTGAGGACTTCTCAAAAACAATACAAACCACTGACATAACACATATTGTCACTGTAGCAAAAACCTTTGATCTCCATCTGAGAAAAATCCTCTTTATTTTCATAAATAAGCTCTATGAGTCAGTGTTTACATCTGTTTTATGGCTTCATGAATGACAATTCAGAAAAAGTATTTAAAAGAGCTCTTGACTTGTGACCAATTGTTTTTTCTTCTATTATAAATGAATTATTTTTTAATTTTTGCAAAGTTAAACTTTCGGAGAATCAAGTTTTTGCTTCGATGGCAACAAACATCAGATTACCTTAATCACTTATGACTTTTATCCAATAAAAAGTGATTTATGCAGAAACCTTTCAAGAAAAGGAAATTTCAATGTGACACTGGAAAAAAAATCACGCACAAAATTCCACCAGCATGTTTGTCATAAAAGGAAAATTTAACCCTCCCTGCCTGCTGGTGGTGGTCGGAGGGACCGGTGGCACTTGTGCTCAGAAGCCTTGCCACTGTCAGTGTGTCCTTGGGCAGCTGTGGCTACACTGTAGCTCATCACCACCAGCGTATGAATGGATGAATGATACGCTGTAGTGTAAAGCGCTTTGGAGTCCTCTGACTCTGAAAGGTGCTATAAACGTGTGGGTCATTTACCATTTATGTTTTTATTTGATAAAGTAATTTAACATGCAAATTACAAAACAGTCAGAATGACTGCGATCACCATTCTAGTGTTAAAATGACTCTGGATTTTTTTACTGTGTAGATTTGAAGAAATCAAAACTACACAAATCTTCACTCAGGTGAAACAGAGTGCTGGATTCTCTAGGTTTCTGTTACTTTACATATTCAGATGGTTTAATTAGGATTAGGCATAAAGATTCCAATGTTAGGATTAGAAAACAAATGCATTAGGAGAAACGGCAAATGTAAAATAAACATATTTTTATTTGTTACAGTGAATACATTAGTCCTTGCTACATGAATCCACTGCTCTGACTTTACCTCGTATTTCACCAGACTTTGATCTTTCTGCATTCTTTCAAAAAAAACATTAGTGGTAGATTATACCAGCTTGACTTGTCGTTGCCACAGTGTGAAGCAGAGAATGGTCTGACTTACTTTGTCGCAGGATAAATGTCCCAGTGCCTGTGGGATTTGGTGTCTGATTTACAGTAAGCTTGTTTTGTCTCCAGCTGACAGTGATGGAGCTCCAGAGAGGAAAGAGAAACTCTGCAGGGAGAGAGGCTTACAGGGTGGAAGGATCAATGAGTGTCAGAGGAGCTCAGACTGAGCAGTCTGAGCTGAAACACAGTCAATCAGCTGCTGCACGCCAGGAAACTCATGGTACTTGATGCTCATTTAGAGAAGCTTTGTGTGGGGAACTTGACTTTTCTACTTTGAAAATCTCTGTTCTTGCATGTGTTGTAGATACCCAAAGAAAAGATCAAAATCAGGTCAAATAAACATCTGAATAGCTTCTACACATGAGCAATTGACCTTTTGTCTGCTCTGTCGGCTTTCCACATTTCACAACTTTGCAAAAGCATTTGTGATCTTGTGATATTGAATTGTTAGAAAACTGGAAACAGCTGGTCATACCATCCTACATCTTGTCACTTACTAGGAGGATTGATTGTTAAAATGTTCTGAATCACAGACAAATTGCACAGTAATTTTATTTTGTTAACTGTAACAACATAACAGTAATAAAGACAATAATATGTCCCTTCTACTTGTAGATCCTCCACCAGAGGACAGAAGACATGTATAGGACTGGATATGGCAGGTTTCTGATGAAATGATTCATCTTAACACTCCATCTGGATGCTTTAAGGCCAGAAGTTGTTTGATCTCTTCGAGGGGCTGAAAATGTCAACATTACAATTTTTTTCCCCCATTGACTTTTTATCGCTGCATTCTTTCAGTGCTGTAACTCGTGGTTAATGTTTTAAACTTCTGAAGTTTGACCCATATGTTAGGTGAATTTATGCAGGATGAAGCTCTATAAATGATAGCACTGATGACAACACCAGAAGAGAATTTCGCAACTTCATCACTCTGAGGTTGTCTTAGTTTCAATGAGGAATAGAACTACAGACAAAATAACATATAGTCTGAATTTTGTGGCTGCACTTTACTTTTCATAACTGATTTTAAAGGGGCAGTAGAATGTAAAGCCACATTTAAAGGTTGAATATGGAACAATTTAATAACAAGCTATATTTAAAAGAAAACAATACCTGCACGGGGCATTTAGAGGTGTGCAGAATGAAGGTACAGTACTTCCTTTAAAAGCTATATTTTAGATAAAAAAAATAATCAAATATTTATTTTGACGGGCACAACACTGGGTTTATGTTTACATCTACCAGCCAATAGAGGGCACTGTTGCGGGTTTCCAAATACGGTAAACAGTCTGCTCGGCACAGCGAGGCTGGCACTGTGAAAAATGGTGGCCTCGGCTAGCCAAGCAGCTGCTTCTGAGCCCAGAAGATGTCGTTATCCTTCTCAGAAGAGGAGCGACCATAAAAGATCTAAAACCAGAGTGAGTTTAGGTCGACACTGGATGTGGTGCTGGCTGCTCACTTCATGTATCAGCAGCAAACCTGGCATTCTGACGGCTGGAAACCTTGTTCTATTGTTGCAACTACAACCTCCACACACTAGATGTCGCTTTGGTGTTCGTGTTCCATATTCTACCTTTAAATTGTAGTTGAATAAAGGCAGCTTGGCTGGTCAAATGTAGCATACCAAAAAGTCAGAGCCGTGTCTGACCTGCTTTCTATGTAAATTAGTCATCTTGAAAAGGCGACTGAGAGACGGTTGGTTCTGAGAAAAGCTTGTGATAAGCCGCTCCTGGTTACATTTACATGTTCCAACCCACTTCAACATCAGCAATGTTTAAATGCTGACTGCAGTAATACTAACACCAGAACAACGCTAGGCTAAGCTACTGTTAACGCTAGCCTGCGCTGCTAACACGCTTGTTGGACCAGAGGGAGATGACAGAATAATGCTGGAGCACTTTCACCTTCCAGGATGCACTGGGATCGTCCAGGCTATGAAGGAATGTGAGATAAATCCATGGCTTGTGATACCGTCACTTTGTATCTTCCTCA
Organism: Aphyosemion australe; assembly: GCA_006937985.1. Classification (NCBI taxonomy): domain Eukaryota; kingdom Metazoa; phylum Chordata; class Actinopteri; order Cyprinodontiformes; family Nothobranchiidae; genus Aphyosemion; species Aphyosemion australe. The sequence goes on along the minus strand of SSNS01000513.1, from coordinate 114,858 downwards.
TCAACATTCCAGCACTGCACCCCTCAACCCCTCCACATCTGGTACTCAAACCTTGAGGCAGCTAAATAAAAACACTAAAACGTCTCAATCATAAATGCATGTGTTCTAATCTATTATCACTATGAGGCATAAAATCCAACAGCTACAAAGTAAACCGGACTCCAGGAAAAATTAACAACACAGAGATCAAACAGGAAGAGAAACTAACACAAAAATCTGGCATAGAGTTCAGGAAACTGGGCAAAAAGTACACTGAAAAACTAATTAAGAATAAAAGAAAGTGTGTAGCAGTAAACAAACTCAGACCCAAGGCCCCAGCATATAGGAGACGGAGCTACAGTGAGATCGGTTAGTCAGCCCAGGCTCTCTGATGCAGGGTATGTGCACATTCATGTGATGCAGGTGGAGCCGGCATCAGAAGACCATCAAGAATATCAAAAATGTATAAATTAATCAGCTCATCCCAATCGCTGACTCATTAAAGCACAACTAAAGGATGGATCTTCAGAATTGACCACGTTGCTGCAGCTGTTTTTTTTTACTCTAAACACAAGAGTAGTGCATTTTGTTTAGACACATCAACAAGGATAAACCCAGTAACACAATGCTCCACTGAACTCACAGTGAGTTAGGCGCTACACAATGTTTTTCCAACATTGAGCTCTTTGATGCATCCTCTGTTTTCAGTCTCTTTCACACCAACATAAATCTTAGCTGAGGTGCAATTGTCTTGCTGGCAAAGCATCCAGAGTTCGAAACTGTAAAAGCCAGCAGTTGCTGCTGGTTTTGTTCAGCATCCAGATTCAGGGGTGGCATTAGCATAGACCATATTTAACCTTCAAACTGACTGGATAATTTAATACGACAGATTTTTCACCTTATTCTAAATATTTAGAATTGTTTCTCCTATCCTTTCATTTTCATTACTTTAAAACATTTTTCTTTTTTATTTCTTATTTTCAGGTTTATGTTTAAATCTTTAACATTTATGTTTCAGTTTCTTGTGGAAAAAAAAAGAAATTCCATATTTTGTAAATTAAATGAGTTAAAATAAATACTCCAGCACTAATTCAATGATCACATTGCTCAGAACCGTTAAAGAACATTTTGTGATTATTTATGTAATTTTATTCACCATTTGCTCACATGTCCTGTTGCAGACACATTTTAATGCTTGATTATGCCTAAAACCTGACCACAACTCCAACTGCAGCTGTTCTGTTTCTGCTTTTGGAAAAATAAATTAATCTCATGGGTTCGGTTTGTGAAGAACAGATCAGATGGCTTCGTTTTGCCAACCTTTAAAGTGTGTTTTAATCAATGTCACAGGTCCCAGACCCACATGTGGGATTAACAGACCCCCCCCCCCCCCCCCCCTAATCTTTAAAGTATAGAGTGCACATCTGTCACTCTTTTTAAAATCAATCATCTGCCCCTAAGGCAGCGTTTTGTACACCTGCAGTGGCGGGTATTGTTTCCCCCACTGCGTGGTAGAAAATCACTGGTCAGTTGTTTATTTTTGTCACAAAATAGTGAGAAGAATACAGAACGCTCGACAGTGGAGTTTGAAAACTGAATTATTTTGTTTAAATAGGTTTCTTTATGTGTGTTGCGTTAAAACATGGTTGCCACCTATATGGCACCCAGCAAGCAACTTTTGGGTAGCAGTAGCTCAGGATGTAGAGCAGGTTGTCCAGTAACCAGAGGGTTGTAGCATCTATCCTGGCTCCTGGCAGAGGATGCTGCTGTTGTGTCCTTGGGCAAGATACTTAACCCACCTTGCCTGCTGGCGGTGGTCGGAGGGACTGGTGGCATCAGTGCTCAGCAGACTCGTTTCCATCAGTGTGCACCAGGGCAGCTGTGGCTACAATAGCTCATCATCATCAGGGTGTGAATGGGTGAATGAGTGATTGTGCTGTGAAGCACCTTGGGGGGTTGTGGAACCCTAGAAGGCGCTATACAAATACAGGCCATTTACTATTTTGGGGTTCAGCATCTTGCACAAGGACATTTCAACAAGTGGTCCAATGGTACTAGGGTTCCAGCGACTCACCTCCCGATCAGTAGACATCTACACTTCCCTCTTGAGCCACGGTCACCTCCAAATCCACAAACTTGATAGGAAGTCATTGGTCATGGCAGATGGCTGCTCATACTGAGCCAGGTTCTGTTGGAGGTTTCTTCCTGTTAACTCATTCACTGCCAGCCGTTTTCTGATCAGCGTTTTTTGAGCGTTTTTACCGGTTTTTGAAGAGTCACAGAACATTGTGCTCTATGATCATGTAAACGCCACAACTACCAAAAGAAAGAGTAGACTCACTTCTTACATCAGGAAGAATCACTGTATTTCTAGCATTATCCATTCTTTCACAATCTGTTGTTGAAGCGTGAGCTGCAGAAGCATTTCCGGTTGGCGCATTGCTTTTTTCACAGCAGCGTCCCAAAACGATCTCCTAATTCATTGATTTTCCGTTTCCTGATCACGTGATGTGTAACATACACGGATGAAGATCAGCTTTAGACACATGATATTTATTCTCACAGTGTGGGGGCTCTTTCCGACGCCCACCCTGTAAAAAAAATGCAATTGAAGACTAAAGTTGTCAATGGCAGTGAATGAGTTATAAGGGAGTTTTCCTCTCCACTGTCGCTACGTGCTTGCTTAGTATGAAGATTGCAGTTGATGCATTCTGCTGGGTTTTCTTATATAGGAAACTTTTAACTAATCAGAAATATGAACTGAACTCAATGCACTGATAAGTAGGTTCAATTGGAATGTTTGCTTTGTAAAGTGCCTTGAGATGGCTCTTGTTGTGAATTGGTACTATATAAATAAACTGAATTGAATATAAAATGCTGGATGCACACAACAAATTTGAAAGTAAAAGAGCACAAAGTTATATTTTTGCTTCAAGAAAAGACCACTTGTGTATTGAGAAGGTATAGTAGACACAATGTAAATTCCATCATATTTTAGTGTAAACAATGGACTTATTCAAAGGTTCTTCTGTGACCATTGAAGATATTTTCACACGCGTACATCTCTGAATTTACTGATCAGACAATAAACAGCACAGATTAGGACAGATGTGTTATCACTTTAAGGTGCGTCTTGAAGCTTTCTGTCCAACACAATAAGAGAGACAATCTAAAAGACGATAATTAAAATTACGCAAAAGTGACCAGATCCTCTGTCATAAAACGATGCTACTTTCTGGACTGTTTTGATGTCCCAGCTGCCTGTTTTTTTTTTTTTTTTTGACACAGTAAAATTATAATTACTTTTTTTTTCTTCAAAGTGAAGCAAATGGCTCTGCTTTAGAAGTCTAACAGAAACAGCCTTCAGTTCAAGGCCTGGATGACAAGGATCAGTTCCACAGAAGGTCCACATGAGAAAATTAGATATGCTTTGAAAGTGTGGCCTTGGCAATCGGCCATAACTGCTTTAAAACCTGTCAGTAACCATTAGACACTTGGACCCCGCGGGGGTTGATTCTCTCATTTAAATTCAAACAAATGGGAACTTGGAGCTCATTGAACATTCTGGTGTCACTCAGAAAATGTCTCTCCTCGCATCTTCAAACAAACTGCAATAAGATGTAATGTAGAGCTCGATACCAACAAGGTGTGTGTTTCTGTTTCTAGATGATAAAACAGGTCTTTTTGTGAGTCAGCTTAAAGTGTCGACTAGTTAAAATTATTTATTGACTCCATCTCACTTGCTGCCAGGAAATAGTTTAGACTCAGAAATGTTTAATTGGAAACTTCATCTGTGGTAATGCTGCAACGGAAAGTTATGAAAATAAACAGTCACTTTAGCTAATTGGAAATTAATCATGGGAGCATGTTTAGAAGAAGATCAATGCCCGTGTCTCCGTTTGGTCACGGCCAAGTTTGTGTCTGTGTCAGTCTGTCTTGGCTCCGATCCCCAACAGAGCTCATTATGGACCAAGATATTAAGGAGAGTCCTAAAGCAGATCAAGTACATTTACATTTTTTGGGTAAATCATGTCTTTCAGAAATGCCAGAGAAATGCATTCAGATTTGACTAAATACATTAGGCATAGAAATGCTAAATTTGTTAAAATACTAATAAAACGAATGAAATCTGGTTTTTCCCTTTCCCTTGAGTTTGATTGCCTCCCTCAGAAAGATGGATGTCTGTTTTTGTTAGCAAAATATCTAAGGGAACAAATACTTAAACTACCAAAGAAATCAGTAGATCTATTTATTTAGATCTATCCACAGCTGATTAACATTAGCAAATACTAAAAACAGAATATTGAATTAAACTGTGTGAGAACTTGGTATGAAAGCAGCTGAGAGTCATACCTAATTATTTGCATAAGCTAATTTTGCTATTAGCTTGTTTTTTTATTATTTTCACTGGCCAACTAAGTGTTTGATTTTTAAATATTCTCTTTAATATTCTGTTCTTTAGTTCCTCGTGTCCTTGAACCCCTCGGCTTCACATCCATTTGGCATCTTGCGCACCTGTCTTCCATCTATTAATCAGCCCAGCTGCCTTCACTCAGTGATTCACTCTTCCAGCTTTATTAAGACCGTGGTTACAATCATCTTGTTAATGAAACCCTCATAAAGTTCTCATTGAATGTACGTCTACAGCTGGTTCACTTTCAAGGTCGACAGCATTAAAGATGGCCCCCTCAGCTAATCCAACATGGTAAACACAAAAATGGCTACAAGTCAGCTACTGAGCCCCAATTTGACAAGGATGCAGCTTAGAGTCGTTTACACCACATACTCTGATTTCCTCAACTGTGCTTTTCAGAATACAATTGGATATTTTTAAACTAATGTTTTGCCTCCATTTACACACCCAGTCCACACTCAGGCAGAATTTTTGGTGGAAATTTTTTAAAAGACTTCTCAACTCAACTCAGAGATCGGAGTTGAGTTGAGTAAAAGACTTCTGAGGAGAGATTTTTTTTTTTTTTTTTTTTTTTTTCGTAAACTGCATTTTTAGTGCTCTAATACAGATAGAAGCTCCAGCACAGAAACAAAGAAACGGAAGCCTGGCCTGCTCTTACTGTTGGACTATTTGTGTATATATTGACCTGGGTCACTATGCTCCAGGGCTCTATCTGACCTTCGATAAACTAGTTAGAACTTGCTGGAATTGTCTTGATCTCATTTTATAGCCACTAATATAAGGCGCAGACACCACATAACTCACTATCTTTTCATTCAGCATCAGCATGATGCAGTCATGCTGGACACATAGTCTTTTGGTTTCTTATCCAATCAGAGAATGCCCTCACAGGGGGATATTAGATGATGTCAGCCATGTGAAGGGACTCTTTTGGAAACCTCCAAAGAGCCAGGAATTCCTGTTTTTGTGCTTTTACTATTTTCTCTGGTTTTTATATATAAACCAAGATAAAATTTAATCACTGCCTCGTTGTTTTTATTGAAGTATTGCTGTGTTAAAGTTAGAGTGAGTTGCCATAGCGTCTCTCCCCTGTGAGGAAAGATCCAGGAAGGTTCGGACCTGATCGGTACCAATCGAGCTGCTGCCAGCCGCGGACCGGATCACGGACTAAAAACCAACAAATTGGTGCACGAAACCCGGCTTCACAGGTCAAAAACCGAGGGAACAATCGGAAAACTGTTGTGTACTAGAAACAAAAACAACCATTTTATCTGTTCTTCTCTTTATTTCTTATTGGGACCTGTTGCCTTTATACTTTAATTCAAGGTAAAATGGATCATGTCTGATAAAGTCAAGCTGTGGTGGGCCAAGCATCGAACTAGATGACTAGATGATCAATTCTACACCTAAAAAGTTTATTTCAATCAATCAACCCCATTTCCATCTGTGATCCATGGTTCAGTCTACTTCCTGGTATCCTTTAAGCCTGCTCTATCCTTTTCCTCATCAATCCACTTATTTAAAATGACAAAACAATGTAAACTAAATCTGCACACCTCCATTAGAGAAACGTGGGATGAAGTTTAAACAAATTTGCACAATAGTAATTAGATAAATTGATCTGAAACCTAAAAGATGTTCTTTTTAAGATCTTAGTGTAAAACTTTGGCATGAAAGGTGGAGATTTGCATTCTTTCAAGAAAAGCCACCTTTTGAATTATATTCCTGCAAGTTTAAAGCAAGTTCAGAATATAAAACCAGTTATCTTCACTTCAATTTATTTTCCACATCCTTATCAGTGCAGGGACTTTAAATTTCCAGACGTCATTTATTCCATTAATTAATTAAAGGATGTCGTGCCAAGTATTAAAGGTGAAATAAAGACAACCACTGGTTTGGAGAAGGAAATATTTACAGGTGCATTCATCTTTTACGTTTAATCACCTCACGCTCATCTGTAAACCTGTCTGTTCGGTCTAATTAGTATGATTTAGAGCTCGGATGTGATCCAATTAGTAACTGTGTCATCAAGCATGCAGCCCTTTCCTTTATTAGTTTAAACTGTCGGCGGCGGCGTCAACAAATGTTTTTTGGGGTCTGTTGCTCAGCTGTAACTGTTACAGGTAGAATTTTAAGGGGGCAGTCACAGCTCAGTGCTCGAGTGGACATCTTTTAATTGGAACTTTGGAAATTTTATCCATTCGAAACATTAAACAACCCTATAACTACCAATAAGCTACTTCTGTTCTCTGTGGGAGAGAACTGCAAATACTGGGTGCAAGAAAGATCATCCAATAGTTCATAAAGGTTGTGCACCTTAAAAGGGTAAAGCAGGGTTATATTATAGAAGACAGTTTAGTTGTCTTTAGAAATATTTCCAAAAGTCTTTAATTTGAGAGGATTTCTTTGGGTTTCCTTTAGCTTAAAATTAAAGGAGAGATATTATGACTTATTTTCTTAAGTTATAACAGTTTTATGGTCTATACAAAAAAGGTTTTATGAAGGTTTTTGCACAAAATCCCTCTTAATAAAAGTGATTTCAACATTTTTATTCTTGGCAGTTTCAGTACCTTCCAGAATGAGCCATTTCAGGGCTCTGTCACTTTAAGTAAACAAGCTGGAACTGGCCACGCCCACCCATCTTCTCAGGCTGTTATAAGCTCAGAAGCTCCGATACCTGGGAGGGGCTTGGAGGAAAGCTGCTGCTCCTCCAGCAGCAGAGGCTCTCCTGCAGGTGAGGGGGGAAGCGTCTATGCTGATTTTCTATTTGTGACATCATAAACAGGGTCTTTTTGAAACGGCTCGTTTCAGGCTCATAATTCCTAAAAGCAAACATAAACAGAAAATGTATGGATGTTTTTTTTTTTATATTTTGAGTTATTTTTATAGAAGCAGTAGAAAACCACCTGGCAGCACAAAAGGATACAAAAGGTGAGTTTTACACAAGGGGAAACCCGAGGCTCCCAGACATGATGCCAACCAGGAAGTGACAAAAATTGCAGTTCCACTCTCATCCTCTAGGGGCTGCCACCAGCAAGGAGCAAGTTCCCATTGTCTCCCATGTTAAAAACACCAACTTCACTGCAGGGAAAAACATGTTTACAGCCTGGTTAAAAAAAGGGGGTTTCAGCCAAAGGGGAAACTCCACCAGCCGAAAGTGAAGCCAGCATGCCTCGTCCACTAGGGGCTTGCAGACAGGAGCAACTTACTCCCGTGTTAAAACACATCAGCTTCATAGCAGAAAGAAACATGTTTACAGCCTGGTTCAAGAATACATTTTAGGTTTAATAGGTCTAGTTTACAGTCATGACAACTCTGAGAGGGTTGAATATTTTTGAAACTCTTCCATTTAGGTGTAATAAATGCTTGAAATAATGAATAATTCGATTTGATTGACAGGTAGCATGAGCGGTCTGTCTTTTTCTTTTTTTATCCTCATTGGTTTTACATAATATGTCCCCTATAGATGAAACTCTTGCTTTTAAAGGGGAACGTAAATGTGATACCCTTTTATCACAATAAACGGTTAAAGTTATATATTTTTTTTATTTGAACAAGAGGTCCCATCTTCAATTATACCATATTTTATGTTTACAATTTTGGGGTAACTGCAGTTTCAGAGTTTACCAGTAGAGGGAGTTCCTCCCAAGGTGAGTCTTGGGTGTGGTTGTCTGCTCGGAGCTCAGACAAGAACCTGCCTGCCAACAGACAACATCCTAGTACTCATTCTTGTTGTTTCCTGCACAAATACAGGTCAGTATCATGATTATTTTAGACTCAGCTGCATGTCCAAGGTTCTCAAAACTCCTTTTGTGTTGTATGCGGTAACTTTTATGTTTAGAAACATAAGTTTGGGAGGGGAAAACAACGTTAATTGTGTGCCGTGTAATGGAGATACATTTACCGTTAGTGTGTATTGGGTAAAGATGGCGGACCTCCGTGTAATTAATTAAGTTACAACGTGGCTCCAGGAGGAATGTTACTTTGATAATATGACATTTAGTGAAAGTATAATATGTTAACAAGGTTCTGTGTGTTTTTCAAATGTATCTTTATAGAAAGTGTTTATTAATATAGTTGCTGTGAATGGATGTTTAATATATGGTACTGGATTATTGTTTAATGGTTGAATTAGCAGGTAAAATAGCATTTGATGTGCTTCATGTATATGTTGTTTAAAATAACTGTAAAAGAACAGAGTAAAAGGAATCACTCTACCCTAAAAAAATGGAAGTAAATTACATGGAGACATTTTATTTTCTTTATAAAATAAGTAACAGATGTTAAAATTGGAATGTTTAGAAGTATTAAGAAGAAATAACTGTGAAACTGAATGAAAATGTGAAATGTTAACTTTCTGTTAATAAATCAGACAAGAACCTGCCTGCCAACAGACAACATCCCAGTACTCATTCTTGTTGTTCCCTGCACAAATACAGACCCTTCGAAGGCCTGTAACATAAACAAATGCATTGTTCTTTCTTTGGGTTCCCTTAACATTACCTTTACTGGCAAAAAGAAAGTTTGAATCATAACTGAGATGAGAGGAATGTAAATATTGGCCAAAATCAGATTTGGGCCATGAAACAATAAATACTGGAGCAGCGTGAGTTGATTTCTCTCTGGGAGTCAAATATATAAAATTTCTCATGATGAGTTTCAGCGAAGAGCAGAGCAAAATGCAGTCAGAAAGTTTCTTCTTGTCACTTCCAAAGTGAAGAATGCAGCATGATTTGAATTTAAAGCTGAGAGGAGGTAAAGATAAAGTAGCTGAATAGTTTCAGTCGGAGCTAAAATGTGACAGTTTTCTCCTGCAGATCTGAACTTCTCGCTGAATGAGATATTTTCAAACCTAGAGGGCCAAAAAAGTGACAGGGTTGTGGTTTCTTTCAGCGTTTTTAAGTTTCTAATGAATTCAGACTCAAATTTGAGCTTCAAAAGCAGAAAATGTTCATTTATTCATAAAATGTCACTTTTTAAAGCTTTCTTTAGCTTATCTTGGTCCGTGAGATTTATTTTATTAATGTAGTGTTTTTAAATGGAATAAACATGAATAGTTTTACCGTACATTCATGACAGATTAGTGCTTTGTTTTATATAATGCTGTTAAGCATCTTTGGCTGAGAAAAGGATGATTTGATCTGTTGTTAAAGGGTCAGAAGAACACATCACCTGTCTCAGTGGGAGGTCGGTTTAATTACTCCATTTAAACCCACATGCTCTTTTAAAAAAGCACAACTTAATGCAGACTGACTAAAATAATCCTGCCCTTCTGCTGAGTGTAATACATGTATTTCTTTGCCACTTTCAAAAACTCATAGTTTTGTCACACTGTGAATGCTCATGTTTCCATTACTGAGTCTCTGCAAGGGTCTCTGTTGTCCTGCTGCGTGTGAGAAGCTGAGAGTCTCAACCATAAAGTCATGTCACAGCGCGTCTTTTCCTGGCATTTTCTACTCATACATGACTACTAATACTTCTCTATAGATATAACTTTAGCACTGCTGCTAAATGTAAATGTCACGTTCCCTCTAAGAAGTCAATATATTTTTTAATGTTTCTGTCTGAAATTTAGGACAAAAAAAGTTTTCCTTTGCTGTCCCTTCCCTTTTATTCACTATTAAGTAACAACATTTAGAGAAAAATGCACTGCCCGGCCAAAAAAACATAAGTAGGAGCCTCCTATTGGATAATTACTGCATGGGTGATTATCTTTCAGCTGCAACAAGTTATTTAACCCCAACTGGTGCAACGAGTTGCTTCTCATTTCTTAAACAACCATGTGGAAAGACACATCTGGTGGTCGTGGAAAAGATGTTAGTCTGTTTGAGAAGGGTCACGTCATTGGCATGCATCAAGCAGAGAAAACATCTAAGGAGATTGCAGAAACGACTAAAACTGGGTTCAGAACTGTCCAACGCATTATTAAAACCTGGTCTGATGAGTCCAGATGGACCCTGTTCCAGAGTGATGGGTGCATCAGGGTAAGAAGAGAGGCAGATGAAGTGATGCACCCATCATGCCTAGTGCCTACTGTACAAGCCTGTGGGGGCAGGGCTATGATCTGGGGTTGCTGCAGTTGGTCAGGTCTAGGTTCAGCAACAGGATGTGCTCCAAGAATGAGGTCAGCTGACTACCTGAATATACTGAATGACCAGGTTATTCCATCAATGGATTTGTTCTTCCCTGACGGCACGGCCATATTCCAAGATGACAATGCCAGAGTCCAGACCTTAACCCCATTGAGAATATTTGGGATGTGCTGGAGAAGGCTTTGTGCAGCGGTCAGACTCTACCATCATCAATGCAAGATCTTGGTGAAAAATTAATGCAACACTGGATGGACATAAATCTGGTTACATTGCAGAAGCTTATTGAAACAATGCCACAGTGAATGTGTGCTGTAATCAAAGCTAAAGGTGGTCCAATGAAATATTAGTGTGTGACCTTTTTTTGGTGGCGACATTTTTTGGCCGGGTGGTGTATAAGTGTGGTTTAAATTTAGAAACAGGACATTCTTTTAAAAACAAAGCAAGAAAACTGCTTTTCCTTGCCTGTCTGATGGTCTCTACCCAGGTCTCTGGAGGTTAATCTATAAATGTATTTTTCACATCCATGCAGCATAACTGAGAACCTAGGAACTCTCTCAGATGAGAGCCAAAGTTCATTCTGGACAAAACCACCACTTCAACAAAGAGCTTCTCCTGTTTTTACTGCAAATGTCAAACTCTGGAATATCTTATTTAACATTTTACTTAAAGATATCGAGACTTTGTGATTTTAAATAGTGGCATTTGCAATGATTTATAGTGATTTTATATTAAAACAAATTAGAATTTTTGGTGGCATCAGCCATCTTCTATGATGTGGTCTGTTGGAGTAGCCGCTTATCTAGTGCCGAGAGGCCAGTTCTGTCCTAGCCTAGTGAACTAGACCAAATTCTTGCCTTGCAAAGTTTGGTCTAGGGACGCTTCATTGGAAACCTCGCAGCCTGATCCACTGCTGTGGCTGTCCAATCACAGCTCGCTATAGTTTTGGTTGGGCCAATTACAGCGCTCTATATTGTGGGCCAATCACAGAGCAGGAGTAGCCGATGACGTCAGAGCTCCCAACGCGAACACAAACAACATGGCGGCAACGCAGGAACCACGTTCATTTGAAACGGCTTTGTCATCAACATTGGACGATTTAGACTCCAACGTGCGTAAGTCTGTCTGATATACTTAGCGGCTTCTTATTTTTATCAAACTAAGTAGTGCAATGTCCCAGTACACCTGATATTTGCATGTTTTTCATACAAAAACGACAGAAATCATTGATGTTAGACGCCATTGCTGCCTCCCTCTTTTTCGTCGCTGTGATTACGTCACGTTGTCCGTTACTCTGATTGGTCCTAGCGCTATCCAATTGCGTGCAGACAGTTTGAAAGACAACCGTAGATCCCGCCCCACGACTGAGAGCCGTCAATGTGTCGTGGCCAGACTATATATTCACATATATAGGATGGCTTGCCAGGCTAGTTCTGTCCTAGAATGTCCCCTTGACCCAGAGCAGGAGGTGGGAGACAGAAGGACTCTCATCACATGCATGAAGCTCTTGCAGGACTCTCCTTCAGTGACAGACTGCTGCATAGATGCACCCTGGAGCATTAGCATAGATCCTTCCTCCAAGCAGCTGTTAGACTTTATAACCATCACTGCTCCCAACAAACCCTAAAATCTNCAGGAGGAATGTTACTTTGATAATATGACATTTAGTGAAAGTATAATATGTTAACAAGGTTCTGTGTGTTTTTCAAATGTATCTTTATAGAAAGTGTTTATTAATATAGTTGCTGTGAATGGATGTTTAATATATGGTACTGGATTATTGTTTAATGGTTGAATTAGCAGGTAAAATAGCATTTGATGTGCTTCATGTATATGTTGTTTAAAATAACTGTAAAAGAACAGAGTAAAAGGAATCACTCTACCCTAAAAAAATGGAAGTAAATTACATGGAGACATTTTATTTTCTTTATAAAATAAGTAACAGATGTTAAAATTGGAATGTTTAGAAGTATTAAGAAGAAATAACTGTGAAACTGAATGAAAATGTGAAATGTTAACTTTCTGTTAATAAATCAGACAAGAACCTGCCTGCCAACAGACAACATCCCAGTACTCATTCTTGTTGTTCCCTGCACAAATACAGACCCTTCGAAGGCCTGTAACATAATTTTGGTGGCCCGTACGGGGATTGGCATGCCACGAGAGATGATGCTGATCCCATAACCAGTGAACCCGGAGGTGATATCACAGACGGCAGCAAGCAACAGACGTGCCACTGAGGGAGCCAGAGGTCCACAGATGGTGTGGGGACCACGGCTGGAGGAGTGACGTGCTGCTTGCTTGAGCTTACGGAACTGTGAGTAGTCGCTAACCGAAGGACATGATGGCAAATGCAGAAAGGCGAAATCTCACCTGGAAGATTAAGAAGAGTCTGCAGGAGCTGACAGCAGAGGAACTCTTTCAGGTTGCCACAAACATCACACCAGTACCAGATCTAGATTCTACTGACATTAAACTGGGTGATGAAGAGAGTTGTTTTGATTACATATATGCTTATTTGAGTTGTAAAACCCTGGTTGAATCTGAGGATCAGGGACTGTCACATTTATTGCTGCTTAGAGATGTGATTATGGATCTCATTAATAATCGGGTGTCCGATGTATCTGAACATGTGTCAGAGAGTGAGCCTGTCAGTGAAAATACTCTTCCATCTTCTTCTGCTTCACAGCAGGGTACTGTAATCAATGTAGCCCCATTACCTGTTAGCTCTGATGAAACAAGTTTAGCTGAGTATGAAAAGTTAAGCGCAAACTATGAAGCACTGGGAAGAAAGCTTGCTGAGTTAAAACCTTCTAGTACTGTACACACACACCAAGTCGGAGAAGGACATGCACCTACTCACACCTCATCCAAAGACTCTTCCCACTCCAAGCTTGATCATGTGGTTTCCCTGAAAGACCTGCCATTTCTGCCGCGGCGAGAGTTTAAAGTACACGGGGGTCAAATTGGAGACAACACCGCTGACATTAGTTACCATGGGCTGTGTAAGCAGATGGATGAGGGACTGCAGTCCAAGCACACGGAGGGAGAAATCATCCAGGGTGTGCTTCGTATCATCAAGCCCGGGCAATTTAAGGACATGCTGATCAGTAAAGATGATTTAACTGTCCGAGAGCTGAAGAGCCTACTACGATCACACTTGAGTGAAAAGAGTGGAAGTGAGCTATTTCAGGAGCTGATGAGCACAAAGCAACATGAGCATGAGTCCCCCCAACAGTTTCTATACAGACTGATTGGACTGAAACAGAAAGTCATGTTTGCTTCAAGACAAGATAATATGGATATTGAATATGAGCCACGAACCATCCAAAATGTGTTCCTGCGCACTATTCATCAGGGTCTTCTCCCAAAGTTCAGTGACATTCGGAATGATCTTAAATCACTGCTGTCGGACTGTACTGTCTCAGATGAAGCACTGATAAGAAAAGTTAATAAAATGTCAAGTGAAGAGAGTGAGAGACAAAGAAGGTTGGGACATTCAACTCGCCAGAAGGTAACTCATGCCCACACGGTCCAGCTTGAGACAGAAAAGGACACTGAAAAAAATGACAGTAAAGTAAAGAGCAAAAATAAAGTCATAGAAGAACTAAGCGATAAAGTGGAAAATCTGATGAAAGTGGTGGAGTCTCTCACAGCCCGACAGACAACTGAGTCAACTTGCCAGTGCATGTACTCAAAGCAAAGAACCAGGAAAGCAATGGGTCCACCAGGTTGCCCTAACTGCATAGAAAGAGGAGCCAGCTCTTGCAACCATTGCTTCATTTGTGGTGAGGCGGGTCACAGGGCAGTTGGATGTCTTAAGCGAGGACAAATAAAGAACAGTCGCCAGTTCTCTGGTACTGCACCGTCATTTGCTGAACATGGACAACCTTGCACAAACCCATTAAACATGCACACAGATGAACATGCCCACGTAAAAAGTAACCAAGTGACTCCACCAATGCAGAACAAAGACATTGAGACCGGAGATCGAATTGCTCAGTTGGTGGGAAAGAAATGTAGGATCAAGTGTTACATTCACAGTTATGCAGTAGACTGTTTACTTGACACTGGTGCCCAGGTTAGTCTTTTAGATCATCAATGGGTAAAGACATTTCTCCCTGACCACCAACTTCGACCACTTTCTGAACTAGTCGGAGATAAGGCTCTCAGTGTGCTAGCTGTGAATGGTCAGCCTTTGCCTTATGATGGCTGGGTGGGTGTAATGGTTAGCCTTCCCGAGAACAGTGATCCCAACTTAACAGTTAAGGTACCNGTAATTAATTAAGTTACAACGTGGCTCCAGGAGGAATGTTACTTTGATAATATGACATTTAGTGAAAGTATAATATGTTAACAAGGTTCTGTGTGTTTTTCAAATGTATCTTTATAGAAAGTGTTTATTAATATAGTTGCTGTGAATGGATGTTTAATATATGGTACTGGATTATTGTTTAATGGTTGAATTAGCAGGTAAAATAGCATTTGATGTGCTTCATGTATATGTTGTTTAAAATAACTGTAAAAGAACAGAGTAAAAGGAATCACTCTACCCTAAAAAAATGGAAGTAAATTACATGGAGACATTTTATTTTCTTTATAAAATAAGTAACAGATGTTAAAATTGGAATGTTTAGAAGTATTAAGAAGAAATAACTGTGAAACTGAATGAAAATGTGAAATGTTAACTTTCTGTTAATAAATCAGACAAGAACCTGCCTGCCAACAGACAACATCCCAGTACTCATTCTTGTTGTTCCCTGCACAAATACAGACCCTTCGAAGGCCTGTAACATAAACAAATGCATTGTTCTTTCTTTGGGTTCCCTTAACATTACCTTTACTGGCAAAAAGAAAGTTTGAATCATAACTGAGATGAGAGGAATGTAAATATTGGCCAAAATCAGATTTGGGCCATGAAACAATAAATACTGGAGCAGCGTGAGTTGATTTCTCTCTGGGAGTCAAATATATAAAATTTCTCATGATGAGTTTCAGCGAAGAGCAGAGCAAAATGCAGTCAGAAAGTTTCTTCTTGTCACTTCCAAAGTGAAGAATGCAGCATGATTTGAATTTAAAGCTGAGAGGAGGTAAAGATAAAGTAGCTGAATAGTTTCAGTCGGAGCTAAAATGTGACAGTTTTCTCCTGCAGATCTGAACTTCTCGCTGAATGAGATATTTTCAAACCTAGAGGGCCAAAAAAGTGACAGGGTTGTGGTTTCTTTCAGCGTTTTTAAGTTTCTAATGAATTCAGACTCAAATTTGAGCTTCAAAAGCAGAAAATGTTCATTTATTCATAAAATGTCACTTTTTAAAGCTTTCTTTAGCTTATCTTGGTCCGTGAGATTTATTTTATTAATGTAGTGTTTTTAAATGGAATAAACATGAATAGTTTTACCGTACATTCATGACAGATTAGTGCTTTGTTTTATATAATGCTGTTAAGCATCTTTGGCTGAGAAAAGGATGATTTGATCTGTTGTTAAAGGGTCAGAAGAACACATCACCTGTCTCAGTGGGAGGTCGGTTTAATTACTCCATTTAAACCCACATGCTCTTTTAAAAAAGCACAACTTAATGCAGACTGACTAAAATAATCCTGCCCTTCTGCTGAGTGTAATACATGTATTTCTTTGCCACTTTCAAAAACTCATAGTTTTGTCACACTGTGAATGCTCATGTTTCCATTACTGAGTCTCTGCAAGGGTCTCTGTTGTCCTGCTGCGTGTGAGAAGCTGAGAGTCTCAACCATAAAGTCATGTCACAGCGCGTCTTTTCCTGGCATTTTCTACTCATACATGACTACTAATACTTCTCTATAGATATAACTTTAGCACTGCTGCTAAATGTAAATGTCACGTTCCCTCTAAGAAGTCAATATATTTTTTAATGTTTCTGTCTGAAATTTAGGACAAAAAAAGTTTTCCTTTGCTGTCCCTTCCCTTTTATTCACTATTAAGTAACAACATTTAGAGAAAAATGCACTGCCCGGCCAAAAAAACATAAGTAGGAGCCTCCTATTGGATAATTACTGCATGGGTGATTATCTTTCAGCTGCAACAAGTTATTTAACCCCAACTGGTGCAACGAGTTGCTTCTCATTTCTTAAACAACCATGTGGAAAGACACATCTGGTGGTCGTGGAAAAGATGTTAGTCTGTTTGAGAAGGGTCACGTCATTGGCATGCATCAAGCAGAGAAAACATCTAAGGAGATTGCAGAAACGACTAAAACTGGGTTCAGAACTGTCCAACGCATTATTAAAACCTGGTCTGATGAGTCCAGATGGACCCTGTTCCAGAGTGATGGGTGCATCAGGGTAAGAAGAGAGGCAGATGAAGTGATGCACCCATCATGCCTAGTGCCTACTGTACAAGCCTGTGGGGGCAGGGCTATGATCTGGGGTTGCTGCAGTTGGTCAGGTCTAGGTTCAGCAACAGGATGTGCTCCAAGAATGAGGTCAGCTGACTACCTGAATATACTGAATGACCAGGTTATTCCATCAATGGATTTGTTCTTCCCTGACGGCACGGCCATATTCCAAGATGACAATGCCAGAGTCCAGACCTTAACCCCATTGAGAATATTTGGGATGTGCTGGAGAAGGCTTTGTGCAGCGGTCAGACTCTACCATCATCAATGCAAGATCTTGGTGAAAAATTAATGCAACACTGGATGGACATAAATCTGGTTACATTGCAGAAGCTTATTGAAACAATGCCACAGTGAATGTGTGCTGTAATCAAAGCTAAAGGTGGTCCAATGAAATATTAGTGTGTGACCTTTTTTTGGTGGCGACATTTTTTGGCCGGGTGGTGTATAAGTGTGGTTTAAATTTAGAAACAGGACATTCTTTTAAAAACAAAGCAAGAAAACTGCTTTTCCTTGCCTGTCTGATGGTCTCTACCCAGGTCTCTGGAGGTTAATCTATAAATGTATTTTTCACATCCATGCAGCATAACTGAGAACCTAGGAACTCTCTCAGATGAGAGCCAAAGTTCATTCTGGACAAAACCACCACTTCAACAAAGAGCTTCTCCTGTTTTTACTGCAAATGTCAAACTCTGGAATATCTTATTTAACATTTTACTTAAAGATATCGAGACTTTGTGATTTTAAATAGTGGCATTTGCAATGATTTATAGTGATTTTATATTAAAACAAATTAGAATTTTTGGTGGCATCAGCCATCTTCTATGATGTGGTCTGTTGGAGTAGCCGCTTATCTAGTGCCGAGAGGCCAGTTCTGTCCTAGCCTAGTGAACTAGACCAAATTCTTGCCTTGCAAAGTTTGGTCTAGGGACGCTTCATTGGAAACCTCGCAGCCTGATCCACTGCTGTGGCTGTCCAATCACAGCTCGCTATAGTTTTGGTTGGGCCAATTACAGCGCTCTATATTGTGGGCCAATCACAGAGCAGGAGTAGCCGATGACGTCAGAGCTCCCAACGCGAACACAAACAACATGGCGGCAACGCAGGAACCACGTTCATTTGAAACGGCTTTGTCATCAACATTGGACGATTTAGACTCCAACGTGCGTAAGTCTGTCTGATATACTTAGCGGCTTCTTATTTTTATCAAACTAAGTAGTGCAATGTCCCAGTACACCTGATATTTGCATGTTTTTCATACAAAAACGACAGAAATCATTGATGTTAGACGCCATTGCTGCCTCCCTCTTTTTCGTCGCTGTGATTACGTCACGTTGTCCGTTACTCTGATTGGTCCTAGCGCTATCCAATTGCGTGCAGACAGTTTGAAAGACAACCGTAGATCCCGCCCCACGACTGAGAGCCGTCAATGTGTCGTGGCCAGACTATATATTCACATATATAGGATGGCTTGCCAGGCTAGTTCTGTCCTAGAATGTCCCCTTGACCCAGAGCAGGAGGTGGGAGACAGAAGGACTCTCATCACATGCATGAAGCTCTTGCAGGACTCTCCTTCAGTGACAGACTGCTGCATAGATGCACCCTGGAGCATTAGCATAGATCCTTCCTCCAAGCAGCTGTTAGACTTTATAACCATCACTGCTCCCAACAAACCCTAAAATCTTACATTTATGCTGTTTTTACAGTTTTTTCATCTTTAATGTAAATAAGCTCTTTTTAATGCACAAATCCCTACTGTTTGTTCTTTCACCTTTGTGTTTGTGCATACTTGCATTTATCTGTAACTTGCTGTTGTTACACCAGAATTTCCCATTGTGTAACAATAAATGATGATTCTATTCTATTCTAATTCAACAGCAATTTATTAAGGATCAAAGACTCCTATGCAGTAGGGAATTATTGCAAATATTTGCTTTGAAGTGTGTCATAAAGGTAATACAAGCTGATGTGGCAACAATGAAGTACAAAAGAGGAGCATCACAGTAAAAAAGTCCTTGGTAACTATTTTCTGTTCTGTTTAACGTGATCAGTGATTAGCCTTGAATAAACAATCAGTTTTTCCTCCTCAGAATCATGCCATCTTCAGTGAAAAGAATTAGATATTGTCCTTGATGTGTTAAAAGTTTTCTCTCTCTGCCATGTGGTCATTTTCACGCTGAATATGGTGAATCTCAGCCACAGATGCACTGTATAACATTATTTCTGCTTTGCCAGACTTTCTAGAAAAAAAATAACACTTTTCTGTGTGACCAAATGCTTTTCTCGCTAATCTCTCAGAACGTGTGAGGTTTTGCTTTTGCACCTCATTTCTATACATTTTACATATCACTAACCGAGCGCCAAAGCAGAACACACCAGCTTTATTTGTCCATGTCAAAGAAATAAATTCTAAGCAGGTCTTGGAGGGTTTCTATAGGCATAATAAACAGGATGAAAGCTGTACAGTGGAGGTAATGCTGCACAGCGGTAATGAAGGCCTGGTGTTTATGTTGAGTGGCTTGTTGAGGGGGTGGAAGGGTGAAGGTGGCAAATGATAAACACATGACTAAAGAAAGATGATATGCTAGAGCTGGAAGGCGAGGACCAGAGAAGTATACCGTGTTAGGATGGAGGAAATCCCTGGAAAATAAAAGCGTCTGGCTGGTGTAGTGCTGTAGAGGCATCAAAAGCTGAGAGTTCAAACGATAAAAACAGAGAGGGTGATTTATCATGCCCCCAAACGTTTTGCACACTTGCACTTAAAAGCTGTTTCACTTTGATTCAAATGTTGTCCTCTGTGCTCAGATTCTCAACCACTGAAGTCCTGCATGTGCACAAACTGCCACTGCTTGCTCTCGGACTGTTTTTAATCTGGAGCGGTGCGTTACCACAGAACATCAGCTGGTGATAAATAACCGGGGACCATATTACAATAACTGAGCTGTTTCACTTGGTCTCTGCACAAAGTTAGCACTACTTTGTCTTTTCCTTCAGTTCCTTTGTGGAGTGGTTGTTTGAGTTACTTCATAGTAATCAGTCCCTCCAGTACACTCGTTGGACGTCAATGCGCCCATAAAGGCGGGCGGGCGTAATTACCACCATAGGAGTTAACTAATGCACTGTTGTGAATGTGTTAATCAGCTAAATGAATTCTGCTCCAACAAAAACAATCAAGCATTCAGGTATTTGTAAAGGCATCTTTTCTAATGCACAAGAAGTTGAAAGCATATTATTATCTACATTACCGACTTCAGAATCTGCATACTTTTACCCCTTCACAGATCAGAAACTTCAAGTGCTGATGTGAAATGCAGCATAATAATTATGGCATCTGAGAAAATTATAGGCTGTACAGAGTCAAGACACAAAGCAGTGATTTAAAGAATTATAACATAATTTACCATTTGTGTCACATCAGTACTAATAAATCTGTCCGCACCTCCTCATAACCCCCCAGTAGAAAGTCGGTAGCAGTGTCAGATGATTTTACCGCTTCCTCTTAATGAAGAGTGTGTGATGACAATTTCAACTTTTTCTGAAACAACAAAACTGGTGGCGGCGCGTTTGAAACAACTTTGGCATCAACTTTGGACAATTTAGACTTGGGCTTTTCTTTGAGTCAAGAGCAGATGGAGGTACTGAAGTCCTTTATTTAGAAAAAGGATGTAGTTGCGTCTTCTTCGACAGCGTATAGCGGACTGCCTCGTTGACTGACATCCATATAGCGGTGAGTACGTCACGTTGTTCCTTGTCCAATAGCATGTGGAGACAGTTTGACAGACAAGCCTTGATTCCGCCTTACAACTGGGTTGCTTCCAGTGGTGGAGTCTACATATTTGTAGTGGGTATACTGAGCCCAGTGACTTGGCCTCCAAAATGCCCTGGATGTGGGACTGAATTTTGAAGGTGATGTGATCTGAATTGTATCAAAGATATAAATATCACATGCTTATGAATTATTGCTTTATGAAGGTAAAACGGTGTAGTGGGATAAATCTACCTACATTTTCCTTTTCAAGAACTTTGTTTAGTTTTCTTGTTTTTATTTGAATATTTTTCTGTCCTGTCTGTCTCTGATCTCCCTGCTTCTCCTCTCCATACACCAGAAAAAACTGTTTCCTGGCTTCCTACTCTTTTACACCTCATAAGTTACTTTTGAACTAAGCAGTTCAAATGAATCTACCGGCTGAAAAATAGTGGATTGCACGCTGCGCGGCTGCGAGGGTGAGGCAAAATCACCGGAGCACGGGTGATGCGCTCCGCAGCAGCTCTCTAGCACCTGCAGCAGCGTCAGACACAAATAAATGACAGAAAATACCAGATTAGCAGTGCGCTGTGTTAGTGAGCAGTCTCTGGGAACAAAACCTAACAAAACCGACCAATCACAAGCATGCATTCTCCGTCTTGTTCAATGGATGTTTAGAAAAGTGGACTCCATCCGTCCTTGTGAACCTTTCGGCAAGCCCCCGCAACCTACGCTGCACGTTACGTATCATTGGCCACTTTTAAGTGGTTATACGGAAATTCTTCTGGGTCATGGCCAAACCCTAATCCTATATATTCACATATTTAGGATGACTTGCCAGGCTACAGACTGGTAGAATGTAAACACAATTTCGTTTGGGAAGCTATCTGCAACAAGTATGATAAGATGTAAAACCTTTACACAGAAACATGCTTCAAAGTGACCATAATATCCATTTAAACCAAGGAAATCATGGCTGGGGGTCTTTAAGTGTGGCCTTGTCCCCGGGTACTGCAGTTTCCTCCCACTACCCAAACACACGGATGTTCCATTAACTGGAAAGTCTAAATTGACCTTTTGTGAGTGGGCATGTTTTTGAGTCTCCGTGTTGTGTCATAGCACAGCCTTTCACACATTCGCCAGCTAAATGAAAGTGAGCCATGCGAATCAGTTTTTGCAGAAAAGAACACAGCCTAGCAGATCAACATATTTTATACAGATGCTGTTCACAAACAACCATGTTTTCTGCAGCACCTAAAATCTGAGCAACATGAAGTGTCTCCTGAGGGGTAGAGCTGGCTGACTAAAGCTTTTACATAAGCACTGCCTTCTGGCACACACATCTAAACAAGTAGTTGATGGTCTCACCATGCAAACTGCAGAGCTGAATCATCTCTTTGCAGGACAGACCATCAATAATATCTTTCTTCTCACAATGAAACTTGACCAAAGACTTTAATATATCAGAGCTAGAGAAAACAATGTGTACGACTACTGGAAAATTCATGAAAGATTAAGTATAAACACGGTTGCAACGCCGAGGTACTCTGAGCATTAGAGATCATCTACCTAAAGAAACTTGAGATTTTAAAAGCTCTGAACAGATGACGGTTTGTATCGCTGAGGTCATCTGGTGTTGTTCTCAAACTTGTTCCAAAAAAAGCCTCATTAATGATGAAGATGATGAAGATTTGGTGATTTCACCTTCTGCTTTACCCTTTTTGTAACTTTTCCTTGAGTTTTAATTACTTGTGCTTGCCTCATTACCCAGACCTTGTTTTTATGTTGTACTTGACTGAGTCCAATGTTCAATTCCT
The DNA here is from genome assembly GCA_006937985.1 of Aphyosemion australe. Lineage (NCBI taxonomy): Eukaryota > Metazoa > Chordata > Actinopteri > Cyprinodontiformes > Nothobranchiidae > Aphyosemion > Aphyosemion australe. Next base: position 92,442 of record SSNS01000513.1, on the reverse strand, counting down.
CCACACAGTGTTGGATTGGCTATCACAACTTACACAAAATTGTTTTAATTACAAACTTTACAAACTTTCCCCCTTCTTTAAAAAAACATCTAATTAACTTTGCTTTAAAAATGGCTTCCTTTCCCTTCCAGTTGGCTTAATTTCTTTCCTGTATCATAAAACTGCCATCCCCCCAGGTTAGTTGTTGAGCTTAAGTCCTCTGCAGGTATTTCTGCAGAGGGTTTATATTTATCTATTTTTTGCAGACAGGTTTTAAAGTTGCAAGCAAGCCACCGATACAGGCTATGTGAAGGCACTTCAATGATGTAGGGATAGGGACTTTGCTTTCTTTTTGCTATCAATGCAGTTTGCCAGCTAGGTGACCAAGCAAACAGTCTGCAGTGCTCTGCTGGTGATAAGTATAATGAAACTTTTGTGAAATGAGGAAAAATTCAGCATGCTGTAGCACTGCCAGCAAGGGAGTAAAAAGAGCTGCTGCACTGGATGAATTAGATTTAGATTTATGTGAATCCTGAATAAAGAACTTTTGGAATTTTTGTTAGAAAATGTTCTTGTTCTGTACTTTTTTATTTTAATTGGACACATTTTTAGTGTAGAACACAGCTCAATTGTTGTTTTAGTTTATCTAGAAAACAGATTGAGCCTATTAAAGTGCAGAACTGTGAGTGCAAACGGTGAAACGGTGAGCTGAGGCTTCATTTTAACAGCCACTGATCCACCTTTTGATCTCTTTGTCTTAAAGGAGACATTTTATGACTTCTATTTAAAATATGGTCAATACAAAACATGTTTATGAAGATTTTTTGCATAAAATCTCTCTCACATAAAGTGATTTCAGGGATCTGTCACTTTAAAAAAACAAGGTGGAACTGGCCACGCCCACTCATCCAATATCCAGGAGGAACATATAGTAGAGCCACTGCTTCTCCAGGGTCGACAGCCAGGTGAGGGAGGTTAACGCCAATCTTTCCCATTTGTGACATCACAATGAGGGACTTTTTGAAATGGTTTATTTTAGGCATGTAATTCCTAAAACAGATTAATGATTTTTTTCATGTCTGTGGTGTTTATAGAGGCAGTAAACAGCCACATGGCAGCACAAAATGATTCAAAAGGAGTCAATATGTCCTCTTAATGGTTGTTTGTGTGTGTGTGTGTGTGTGTGTGTGTGTGTGTGTGGTGGGGGGGGTTGTTGTTCCTCTGGGGTCAAACAACAGCACTGAAAGAATGATTCAATGAATATTTTAGTCTAGGGATGAAATCTCTCATTTGACCATGTGAAAAAAACAAAAGTGCCTAAATAATTTAGGGGTTTTATGAAATTTATCTTACATCACATCACCCATCAGTTCTCATTGTCTTTCTCTGCTACCAACACACATTTATTTAGCTATTTCATTCATTCTTAATTTTGTTTTTAATGAACCTGCCTGTGCAGCACTTTGGTCAGCTCTTATGCTGTATTTTAAATGTGCTATATAAATAAAGTGGTACGGTATGGTATTCTTTTATTTGTTCATTCATTCACCTTCTGATGCCACTTGGGGAGCTGGAGCCTATCTCCAGCAGTCATCATAGAGTTTACATGCAAACTGGTGATGCAGAAAAGCTGAAGACAGGATTTAAACCTGCAACCTTTTTGTTGTGAGCCAATAGTCGTGCCAACTGCACCACCTTGCAATTCAGTGCTTTGCTATTTCTTCTTTATAGTTTTTAGTCAAGTGTTCCAGGTTTAAATTGCTTGTGTGATTATTTTAAATTTGTATTTTAGACCCTGCTTGTTTATGTATTTGTCTCAACTTAAAAAAAAAAAACTTTCGAATTTTATTACAACACAGTCATGCCCGTAACTTCTCAGTGTCAGTGTTGTTTTTATCTCATAGTTTTGTTAAATTTTGATATTATGTCACTAAAAATCCCCTCATCAATACTCAGACTGCAATGAGTCCAAGCCCTTTCCTACATTAATAATTCATTTTATTTACAAACTGAATGTTCACAGCTCTCTGAGAGCAGATGTGCAGCTCTTCAACAGCTTCACATGTCTGCCACGGGACATCGACATGAAACTGTGGGCTCAGATTCAAATGCTTTTAGCTGTGTCCCTTATTCCTTTTCGATTTCATTTGAGTCAAATGGAGCACACTCTGAACATCACTGAGCAACAGAAAAGAGACATAGAAAATAAGTTACGGACTTTCTATTTAGGACAACGATTGTTGTAAGAAGGACCCCCCCGAGGTTCAGATATAAAAAAGCAATTCACTAGATTGTCTGGAATGAGCCGAGCTCAAGACAATGCAAGTCTCCAGATGCACAAAATCCATCACTGCCGAGACATTCTGATCGTGATTTTGTGCTACATCAGATGGAAAATTGGAAAGCAGAAAATAATGTGAAGTCTTGTGCATAATTGCAGGGCAGTGTGACACTGTGGCGTGTTTTGCGAGGTGAACTCACAATTACACGTACAATAAGTATATGTGGAAGAATGGATCGCACAATGGGATGAGCAGAAAACGGCATCCATGCACAAGTCTAAACTTTCAGCTTGTAAATGTCTGTCCAGCTTTGGAAATGGTGATAAAGATACAGACTTTCCTGTTCTTAAAGCTGTTACCACATCAGAATAATTGATGAGTGTTCCGAATAACCTTTGGTGTATATTTATATGTGTGTAGAGATATTTCCATCCATTTTTTATATCCACTTGCATGTTTTTGGGCAGTGGGAGAAAGACAACTTTAGTACATGGAGGAAGCAGAAACTTGCCCACGGAAATCATGCAAACTTCATGCAGAAAATCTTCAGTTGGAATTAAACTTTCCTCCAAACCAACCAGACCGCTGAGCAGCCATGAGGACTTTGTGATTCCACAATTTATTGTAAATGCACTGAGAAACACTTGACCAGTTGCAGAGCAATACAATTAACCTTTCAAAGTCAAATAATATTTCACTACTTCAGCTAAAACAAGACCAAAATTATTCTCTCCTTTTGACAAAACTGGAACATCTATAATCATCTCACCTGGTCTACATTTAGTTATCAACCTCCACAGCTCTCTGTTTCATGGTTGTTTCTTCTGTCCTCCTGTTGTATTTGTTTTTAACAAAGGATTTCCTGCTTGCTGCTGCTGCTTTGCTCACATCTTTGGGTCATAAGTAATATGAAATATTGGCAGTTTCGTTCACCAAGCTTTTTACTGTAATGCCAAAACGTTTTCAAATCCTAAGCAGGTTCAGTCTGAAAGGTTTTAGAAGTTATACCTCAAACAATGTGGCTTTGCTGATTGCAGCTATAAATAAATCACTGTTTTCCTTGTTGCTAAAGGTGTCAGAAATTCTGCAGCTGATAAATTGGTCACAATCCCAACTGGCTGTTAGTAAATTCAGACTATCACATGCACGACGAGATCTTTATTTCTGTTTGTTTAAAATCTGTCATTTCTGCTTGCCTTTAGAGAGCGAGTCTGTTTGCTGAGAGCAGGAATTAATTTGTGTTCCCACGTGTGCTTTTTTCTGAAGCTGTCAGTGACCTAAGACACAGATGTCCTCATTTATTTATTCTTTCCCGCCCTTTCGTCGTGACCTAGTTCTACTAGTTCTGTCTTTAAAGCGTTATACTTGTTTGGGTTTCTGGAAATATATTAGTTCATGTAATATTCGTACCTGTTTGCACTCTAACAGGAATCATAAGAATGGATTTACAGCTGCATGCACACGTACTTAAACACCCAGAAAGTGCTGCAAAATTGAGGGCAAAGCCTCAATTCGACTCTAAAATTGGAAATAGGCTGGACTGGCAGTTGCAGTTCAAACACCAGACCCCATGACTTCTTTTGTAGCAAACTCATACGCCAATAACCATTTTTTGTCAAGCGAGAAAACCAAAGAAAAGGAGGTGGCAATATGACTGAAATATTAACGTATTTTGTAAAATGACTTATTTTGTTCTTTATTCTTTCTCTTTTAAGCTTTTAAAGTCCACTACACCATTATTGTACAGTTTAAGACGTCTTGTAAGTCTCTAAATCTGTTATATTCAATATTCTAAGGTACTAACACGGAACAAAACTAGGGAATTATTCAAAGACTTGACAAGCCAAGAAATAGGTTTACGGGAAACCGTTCGCTGCACTAATTCCTGGCCACAGCCTCTGCAGCCCTTTAATTAGTTTATTTGTTTCTAAATGCAGACAGAAGATTTAAGAGTGTTCCCTTTACTTGCTTCCCTGACCTAAATGGAATAAATTGGGATGAGATTAGCTCTTGGCACAACACTCGTGATTGGTGAAAAAGCATTTCTCCCGGAGGATGCTGCAGAAGCCAAGATATGAAAAGCCAGAAGGTGAATGAGAAAGAAACCCTCATTTGTTAAATAAGAATTTCTTTATTTTATAGGTGTGATGGTGACAGAAAGTTGGCCATAATTGTTGTCCTATTAAATTTAAATGTGCTGTAACTCTGCTGCTCAGACATCATCTTATTACAGCAAAATAAAACCAGACTGATATTCATATGCAAATGAGTAAAGAGGATTCTTGGGGGATTTGTAACTTTTGTGTTGTGTGATTTGTAAGTCCATTATGTTTTATGCATTTTCTCATTGGGGCAGAACAAGTACAGTACATTTTCATGTAGTTTCATGATGCAAGCAGCACTATGTTTTCTTACTTAATAATTCAATGCTTAACACCTAACATCACCTGTGTGTCATTAATGCTTCACTGAATGTGTTTAAGGTATAAATAAGCTACATAGTGTCAAGGATTATTGCAATTGAAACATTATTTCTAATAAATGGATTCAATAAAACTGTGGCTTGATACTCAGCTGTTAAATGTTTTCTTTTAATTCATGATTTTTTTTGACACACTTATGTTTCAGATTAGAAAACAAATTTCATTACCAAACAAACATCAACTTGAGTAAATACAAAATTCAGTTTTCAAAGGATGATTTCATTTATTAGGGGGATAGAAGCCATCCAGACCAACCTGCTATGTGAAAACCGATGACACCCCACCATTTAAAGGTTTGTGTTATTCAGCCATATTAGAGGTTTTCCAGCAACAATTGCCCGTTAAAGATCAAAGGTCAGACTTTCTCCTTCAGGATTTTCTGGTGGAGCAGAATGGATGGTTCCATCGACTACCATGAGTTTTTCAGGTCCAGCAAAGCAGCCTCAGAACATCACACCACCATTGATGTTTTTCTGAAATGCTGTCAGTTTTACATCAACTTGGTGGCGATAGATTCGCTCTGACCATCCAATCAGAGGACAAAAAAAAACCACTGACATCGCATGAGCCAGCTAGCTGGCTCAGGGACATGAATCTGAAAGCTGATTGGTTAAAAACAGTTCCCTTGTTATATAGTTTTACTAACGAAGCCCTGCTCTACTGATTCTGAAGGTACACATAGAGATTGGACAAAATGATAAAAATCTGTTAGCGTCTCGATTCTTCAATGTAGAATCCTCGAGCAGGGTAGGTTGAGGGGTTAAGGGTGTACATACGAGGAAATGTACGGCAGAACAGTCTGAAGGGAGATAGAGGCCCCCATCAGGGAGTGCGAGTTGGCCAACTCAGTTGCAGTCAAATGACAATTTTTGCCGTCTCACTGCTGTTGTGGTTCTGACTTCAAAGTTTGTCAGCCCTCTGGGGCCCCCTTGTGGCCTGGGGGCCCCAAGCAATTTTCTGCCCTGACTGTGGCATGCTGCGTCTCTGCAGGCAGGATCTATTGAAGTCATTTCTCGGTTCAACAGGTCTGGCTGTAATCAGGCCTGGGTGTGGCTGGTGAAACTGAACTCAGCTTTTCAACTAAGGTGATTAATCCCAGTTAATTTATGTTTTAACAAGAGGGCACTTCCTTTTTTGCACAGGACCTGGTTGGTTTGGATAACGTTTTCTCTGAATAGATGAATTCAAGCATTTAAAAACTGCACTTTGAAGTCATTTGTGTTGTTTTTGTCTCATGATGATATTTTTTGCTGAACTGAAACATTTACATGTTACAAATATGCAAAAAAAAACAACCTTTGTGTTTCCAAACTTTGAGATGAACTGTCCCTCCTTCCAGCTAAAATGCTGCTATCAGCTTATTGAGGGTTTTCTTGGTGCATAGGTAGATCTGTAATGGAAAAACGTCTGGGAAAGAATGACTGGTGGGTTTGTCGGTCCAATCATCCAAGCCAAAGGATGAATGATGACCTGTTTCTACAACTGTAATTATAAGAGTCTGCCTGTGTGAGGTTTGTGTAACTGCTGTACTCCTGAGATCAATGTGGATTTTTTTATATGAACAGCTTTGGTGTGTCGCCTTGTTTCCTTGTATTCTCTGTGATGCAGCTTTGCGGTTTAAACCGACTGGGCCGTATGCCTGCCACGCTCTGTTACAGGCAGCAAGGCTCAGTCCTTTTGGGAGAAATGTCATCCCTGCATAGGCAGCTTTACACCGAGGCCTCGAGGTTTTGGCAGCCTGCTTTAACATCTTGACATAACTCAGCCAGCTAATGAACACCATTAGAGACCCATGGGGTAACACAAACACACACATTTGCACCCAAGAAAACTTGTTTTCTTCTCCTTGCATCTCCCAGTCTCAGTAGCTAAACACTGTTGCAGCTTTGCATAAAGTTAATAAGGAATTAGGAGCTAAGGTCTTGATATTATTGCATTTTCTCTGTTCTGTATTCATTTTCATCTCAGACCAGTCATTTCATTTGGTCTCTCCCTCAGGACTTGACCAAGGTCACTTCAGCTATTAATCAACTATATATGTGGCTAGACAAGTTTTATTATTTGTTCAGGCAGGCAGAGACATAAATCTCTCTTATTTGCTGACCTCAATCAGGCTGTTAGGTGGAACCACGTAGAGAGAGCCTTAAAAGACGGATGAGTTGAGGCATTGTAAGCACTGACTTAATATTTGTTCAAAGTGGCAAAGGTATTCAACCGCAAACTCATTTTTTTACATATTTTTCCATCTCATTTATTGTTGAACATAAGGTAACACTTAGATGGTTAATTTCTCATTTATTAAATAAAAAATGAAGTAACTTGAGCTGATTTTTGCACTTTTCATAGAAAACATTGACTTGTACCTTGAAACTGAAAGGCATATTTTGAAGGCATTTTCTTTGAATCATTCTTTTTAAACAATAAAAAAGCACCAACATACACCAATGCTGCAGAAACAACCCAAAAGGTCGAATTTAAGTAATCTGCAGAGTTTGATGCAATAACACACCATTGGTTCAACTGGTTAACTGCATGTGAGCTTTTTTCTATTTCCAGGCATTCATACTTTAAATTGAAATTCCTCATTTGCATGAACGTCAGACATACAAACTACTGGAGCCCTTAGGAGGCAAACAAACTGAAACTGCCTCAGTTAATTTGTTTGATAGTAAAGCATGGCCATTCAGAGTTGTTCACTGTAATCACACCCTAATTTAATTGGAGGGTCAGTGGATAATTCTAAGATGCAAACCATTTAGCTGTCTGTCAAACCCAACTAATTACTGAGTAATAAAATAGGGGTGGCAGTGCTTGGTAGGATGCAAATGGTTCTGGTCTGTGTGGCTATCTTTGCTTTTGGCAGAAATGATGGTGCTATCTGAAATAAAGAGGCATTGTGCTTAATAACTTTCTTGCAACAGATTATGATTTTTGTGAATAATGGTCGTGGCTACGTAAAAGATGATCCACATCAGATTTTCTGGTTTTAGATATTCTAGAGATGTTTTTTGAAGGGTTAGTTTAGGTGATTTTCTGTTTTCTGTGATTTTCAGCAGTTTACACATAGTTGAAATCACACTTCTGCATTTACCTGGGTCCTCCACTCATTACCCGCTCACACATTTTGCAACAGAACACCACTTGTGTGAGAGTTTCGCTGCTCAATAATGTCAGAGAAGGAGAAACATATGCTATCACTTAAACTTTAGGCCAAACTACCAAAAAGAGTCCCAAAAAAAAACACCATTTGAAGTTACGGACAACAAAAGACGTTTGGACTTAGAAAACGGTGACTGGTGTTTAGCCTTCTCTTGTTTACTGTGGCAATGTGGATTCCCATATCATGGGGGCCTGGCCTATAAGGATGATAGCCGATGGGAGTGGTGAGAGTTCTGTAAATGTGTTTAGGTTGAAAAGCTACAGATTTAACCACTGCAGCTTTCATTTTTTTAAGTCTATTTTTTTATTTACACTGAAGACTTATTTATCTGTGGGTACTAACAAGGTTTGGTCCATGTGAAACCAATCAGAGTAACTTATGTGCATGCCTAACCCAGGTTTTCCACCAGATGTGTAATTGTTGCATAACATACGCGAAACGTAATACATAACTAATAGCCGCTGTTATAGTCAATGGGTGTGTTTTTAATGGTGTGTCTCAGATGCATCCCAGAAGCGTAGTGTCGCAGCTCTCCGCTACATTTACACTTAGGGTCTATTTTTCCTGAGTGCCACTTAGGTTGCGAGATAAACACATCTGTTACGTTACACACCACTTATGCATCCAGTGGAAAGCCCAGGTAAGACTGACAAGTAACCTAGCATGCATGTGTTTTAGAATGCTACAGTACACGTTGAAAGACCTCACATTCATCCTCTACCTATCCATGATTGGGTCGTGAAGGTAACAGATCAGCACACTCCACCTCGTCCTGGGGGATCCCAATTTTTTTTTTCAAGTCAGAGAGTGTATTTGACCCCTCCAGAAAGATCTGGGTCCAGTGGGACAGGCTTAAAAAACTTCCAGAGAAAGATGACCAGGAGGCATTCTAGTAAGGGTCCTAAAACACCTCAGCTGACTCCCTTTGATGAGAAGGATTAGTGGCTTTATTTTGGGCACTCCTTACCATAGCAGAGGTGTAGTCACTCACTTGTATCCAATATCCATTCTTTCATTCATCCATCCATTCATCCATTCTCTTCCGCTTATCTGGAGTTTGGTGGCGGGGGCAGCAATGTAAGTAGGGAGGCCCAGACTTCCCTCTCCCCAGCCACCTGGGCCAGCTCTTCCAGGGGAATCCCAAGGCATTCCCCAGCTAGCCGAGAGACATAGTCCCTCCAGCGTGTCCTGGGTCTTTCTTTGGGTCTCCTCCTGGTTGTTTGTGGCTGGAAAACCTCAACAGGGAGAAGTCCGGAAGGCATCCTAACTAGCCACCCTTCTTTCATTGATCTAAGGCTAGATTAAAATTGGAACATGGAGTGACCACGGAGTGAGCTCCTACAGACAAAAGCAACACCCCCATTACTGAAGACAAGGTTTCTATCTTTCCCTTCATCACACCATCACCAAGACACTCCCATCCCTCCCATCTTAGAAGCACAAGGAAAACAAACTCAGAAAAACATCAAACCAAAGACATAATGCCATGAGGGGACAGCATAACCGCTGGGAGAGCACGCCATTCCATGGTCATTTCAGGTTTTTCGTATTCTTACCTTGTAATTTTCTGAGAACAGACCGAGGAAGATCAGACTACTTTCACAAAAAAAAAGGTTTAGAGATATTTAAAACTGCATTATGATCTGGCTTTTTGGTTAGAAGAGACTGAGCCGCTAATGGTCTGTAAGTGGTTCACTCATTTTTTTTAATTCCCTAATTACAGGCTGACAAAGAATCTAATCTGTGACGCAATGTCTGTAAGGCCTTAAAATTAGAGACAGTCTAGTTCGTCACTGACGTAGAAGTCATACATCTGTCAGACATAATCACTGCAACTTTAAGGTTTTCTCACAGTAAAGAGTGCAGGTTGGTGGGAGGAACTGCAGAAATAGTTTGTGACTCTCAGTAGACATTAGCTCAGAGACATTATAATGGAGCATATAATGTTCTTTTAGCTGATCATTCATCCTTGGGGATCTTTTGTCAGGATTAATTGTCTCAGTTTTACAGGGAGCTGTAATATCAAACGGTAAGTCGCAGACGTGATTAAAATCACACAGTAGCCCAGCAGGACTGTTTCCCTCCTCAAACTTCACATACGTTTGAGTTTTAAACGAACGTGTTCGGTATGTAGGTGAAAATATTTGTTCTTGTGTGCTGGCCTCATTATTGTTGTGAGAGAAAACCCTGGGAGAAATAATAATCTTGAATAAAATGAAAACAAGCTGTTTGACAGTACACAGCAAGAAGCAAATAGCTACAAAAACCAGTTTTGTTGTATTTTATGGTTGGTGTTGTAATCGAATCAAATCAAACTTTATTTATAAAGCGCTTTTCCAACACAAAGTGCAACTCAAAGTGCTTTACAGGTTAAAATGACCCTATATAACCCTCATTCCCACTCCTCCCACACCAGTTTAAAAGCATTGGCATATTCATTACAACCCCCCCACCCACACACACACACACACACCTAACTCCCATACACAGACACTTAAGAACATCAGTAAAATGATATTTGGCTGAGTTCAGATGAGCCAGATATGGTAGGGCAAGGAAACGCCATCAGAGGAGCCGTCTGCCCCGGCGACTGTAGGTCAACTGCAGCAGCTGAGGTACCGACACAGGGTGCAACGGAGAGGGAGGGCACAGACCCCGCCTCCACCCAAGCACTACCCAGAGAGCACCCAGGCAGCAACAGTCGACCACCGCCCCCGAGACAGAGGGCCCCCCCCACAGAGGAAACACTGGAAGAAAGATTAAAAGACTAATATAAGATGAATATAAAAATAACATGTGCCAATATAATAGTACTCAGTACCAATAACTAAAACTTCAGTTTTGTCCTGATTGAGCTGGAGAAAGTTTTCTGCCATCCAGGATTTGATGTCTAAAATGCAGTTAAAAAGTGCATCCATTGGCTGTGTGTCATCAGGAGACACGGAGATGTACAACTGTGTATCATCAGCATAACTGTGAAAGTTCACTCCATGTCTCCTGATGACACCACCAAGTGGGAGCATGTAAAGGTTAAAAAGCACTGGGCCTAAAATAGAACCCTGGGGCACACCACATGTAATCCTATGAGCCCCAGAGAAACAGGTATCTAAACGTACCATAAAGGTCCTGTCTGTGAGATAAGATGTGAACCATCTGTGAGCAGCACCAGAGAGGCCGATCTGTTTTAAACGGGTTAAAAGAATAGTGTGGTCTACTGTGTCAAAGGCAGCACTTAGATCCAGTAGAACCAACACTGTCACTCTCCGTTCATCATAATTTAATCTAAAATCATTTAAAATCTTCAGAAGGGCCGTCTCTGTGCTGTGGTTCACCCTAAAACCAGACTGAAATTTCTACAGGACATTATGAGTAATTATAAAATCATTGAGTTGAGTTAAAACAAGCTTTTCTAAAATTTTGCTTAAAAATGGTAAGTTAGACACCGGTCTAAAATTGTTAAAATCATAGAAATCTATGTTGTTTTTCTTCAACAGAGGTCTCACCACCACCCCTTTAAAGGCGGCAGGAAAGACCCCCGTCTGAAGTGAACAATTCATCAGGGTTAAAATCTCATCTCTACAAGATCCATAAAACTATTTAAAAAATGCAGTGGGAACTGGGTCCAGAACACATGTGGTGGGCCTCACTGAGGAGAAACCTTTATCAAGCGTCTCAGCCTCTACCAGGACAAAACCGTCCAGCGTTTCCTCTGGTGAAGACACACATTCAGATTTGTCTAAAACCATGTTACTATGAGAGGATAAAATATTGCTTCTGATGGTGTCTACCTTCCCCCTGGAGTGGTCTGCAAACTCCTCACAGAGAGCGTTAGATGGGGTTCTCTCAAATGTATTATTTGCGCTGTTTAAAATATTAGAAAAAAAGTTTTATTCTGGTAGGCACAGGGTATTAGCAAGAGAAATTTGTTTAAATCTCTTTTACCTGCCAACAGTTTCGACTTCTGGTTTCATTTCGATGTTTAAAATATTGTTTATGGTGGAGAAGAGAATTTTGGGATTATGTTTATTGTCTGAAATAAATTTGGAAAAGTAAGCATTTCTTGAGTTTCTCACTGCGTTGTTATATGATTTAAGTAGTTCTGTGTATATTTGATGGTGTATTGAAATTTTATTTTTCCTCCATTATTACGTCCCCCAGCTCGCTAGGAGTGATGCCTAGAGGGAGTAATGCAATAAATAAAAATAAATAACTAAACTTGTAAGGCCAGGTGCAAGAACCAGAGTCTGTGTGTTGCTTTTAAGAGGATTTTATTTAAAGAACCCCCGTTTAAACTCCCAGAGGGAGGAAACGCCCCTAAATCAAGGGGAAGACTGGCAGAGAAAAAAATAATAACCAAACGCCAAACCGAAAACACCAGCCCAGAAGAGGCAGGGGAGCTAAAACACAAAGGAGAGGTCCCTTTTACAGGGACGCCCAGAAGGGAGAGGAGGTTAGGCCTCCGAAGAGCCTGAGCTCTGATTAACTCAGAGAATTAAATAAATGAGAAAACAAAGACCAGAGCCTTCTAAAAACAGGGCTCAGGAAAGAGCTCTCAGTAAAGAGCCTGCAGCAGTCTGACAATTGAAGCACTAAGCTTTAAGTAAAATAAAGAAAAAGGCTAAAGCCTAGTAAATATTCCACTGAGGAATAGCAAACCCACAAGGAGCAGTAAATAAGCCCAGCACGAGGAGAGAGAGAGCAGTGAAGGCACCTCCGTGTCACCAATGCTCAGTGAAAGTTCTCTCCCCCTTTGCATGTGCCAGGTGAGTCCTTTTATCAGGAGGACTCCTAATTAAAATGTCCCACAGGTGTGGAACCAGCAGAGGAGCTGTGGACAGGGCGTGGTAGAGGTGTGTCTGAGGGCCTCTGGTGGACGAAGTGAGGGACGTCCGTAACATCCATCTTCTCTCTGCCGCCCTGCAATCTCTCTTTAGTTTCTTTAGCTTTTCATTTCTCCACAGTGATGCATGTTTTGACTGTAACTTTTTAACTCTGAGTGGAGCAAGCAGGTTGAGAGTGGATTGAAGTCTACTGTTAAAATCATTCACAGTAAGATTACAAGATGCAGGTACCGGAATAGGAGGGATCTTTCTGAAAACTTCAAGAAAACCAGCAGCCACTTCAGGGGTGAGATGACGTTTCCTTACAGTTCTCACAGAGGGCTCCCGCTGGGTAAAACTAGTGATGCTAAAAAACACACAGTAGTGGTCAGAGACAGCCAAGTCAACAACAGAGGACACACTGGTGGACAGGCCATGCGTGATGACCAAGTCCAGGGTGTGCCCTCTGTTGTGAGTCGGCTGTGTGACATGTTGACTAAAATCCGTATAATTCAGAATATTTAAGAAATCTTTTGATAAAGGATCTAAAAGATTATCCACATGTAGATTAAAATCACCAGCTAAAATGATCCTTTCAAAGTTGTTGTGCAGAATTGATAAAAACTCTGAAAATTCTTAAATAAAAAGTGCACTCTGCTTAGGAGGCCTATAAACTGTGACACATAAAATCTGAGGAGAGCTAAAAACAGTTGCTGTATATTCAAAGCTTTAAAATGATCAAATAAAACAGGTTTGGCGGTAAGTGTTGATGAACCTATAAAAGCAGTACCGCCACCCTTCTTGCTGCTCCTCGTCGAATAAGTGAAATTAAAATTTGGCGGGGAGGCCTCTGTGAGAACAGC
>SSNS01000513.1:50157-74723 GCA_006937985.1 Aphyosemion australe | reverse complement strand
TGATGAGCTGTCGGAGTTCATCTTTCAACAGCTTTTCAGGGGCATCTAAACTGAAGTGGGCGGCAACCTGCTGCAGGTCGGATTTGAGGCAGCTCTCCAGCAGCCGGCGAGAAGGGGCCGCCACAAAAGCAGCCAAGTCAAAGGTAGGCATCTGCTCAGTCTCTAAGGAACACACAAAACAATGTTAGAGCACGCACTTACATTTAAAATGATTAGAACGGGCAAATATATCCCGGACGAGCCCCCACTCTATTACGTCCCCCAGCTCGCTAGGAGTGATGCCTAGAGGGAGTAATGCAATAAATAAAAATAAATAACTAAACTTGTAAGGCCAGGTGCAAGAACCAGAGTCTGTGTGTTGCTTTTAAGAGGATTTTATTTAAAGAACCCCCGTTTAAACTCCCAGAGGGAGGAAACGCCCCTAAATCAAGGGGAAGACTGGCAGAGAAAAAAATAATAACCAAACGCCAAACCGAAAACCACCTGCCCAGAAGAGGCAGGGAAGCTAAAACACCAAGGAGCGGTCCCTTTTAGCAGGGACGCTCAAAAAGAAGAGGAGGTTAGGCCTCTGAAGAGCCTGAGCTCTGAGTAACTCAGGGAATTAACTAAACAATATAACCTAAAGGCCGGGGCCTTCTAAACAAAACAGGGCTCAGGAAAGCTCACAATTAAGAGCCTGCAGCAGTCACACAATTAAAGCTAAACGCTTTAAGTTAAATAAAGAAAAAGGCTAAAGCCTTGTAAACATTCCACTGAGGAATAGAAAAAANTGCGTGTGTGCGTGTGTGTGTGTGTGTGTGTGTGTGTGTGTGTATGTGTGTGTGTGTGTGTGAGAAGGTTTGCTGTAAAGTCTCTGACAAAAGTCATTGATTTAATCTGCTGGGTTCCTTCTATGGGAAACTCTTGACTAATTGGAATGTTTACTTTGTGAAGTGCCTTGAGACGACACTCGTTGTGATTTGGTGCTTTATAAATAAATTGAATTGAACACCTTTTGGCCATTTTTGCTCTTCATTTTTTTGCCCCGTCGGGGGCCACAGCCACAACAGCTTGGTGCCTCCTCCTAATGGTGGTCTCCATTCTCACATCTTACAGCAGAATGGCATCCCACACAAAGCATTGTTGTTGGTCAACCTGCATGGTGGAGTTGGTCACATAGCACCAAGAGCTGTCAGTCAAACACCTGTGACGGACACACACCTGGCAGCACTTTGAGCTCAACACAACAATGAACAACAGGAGGAAATTGCAGCGGATTGTGTCAAACTTTAAGACACGTGTTGTACTGTGTCTCTCATTTCTTTGATGCACAGTCCTTACAAGTTAAAGTAAGTAATCAGGCTTTTCAACTAAATAAGAAATACAAAGAAACAGTAAAATAAGGAAACAATCAACCAGAAATAAAATTCCTCTACTTTTTATGCTGATATAATTTAGAAATCCTTGCTTCTGACATTTTGCACTATCAGATGCAATGTAGCTTATATGGCTCTTGTAAACACAAGCAGCAACAGCTAGCTATAGCACATCTGGAAGGGATAATAGAAGATTTCTGCAGCTTGCATTAAACAAAGTTGCAGTTATGTTCTGCTTTTTAACACTTGTGCTTAACGCGTCTGTCAGGGTTTGATTCTTGTTCCTCACAAAAGATACTTAAGGATAATTTATCTGTTCTTATAAAATTAAACATTTTTGGTCATTTGTGAGATATCTGGTTTTAAGCGGCGGCGGTAGGATTAACTCTCCATTTCTAACAAAAGGAGAATCACAGCAAAGTCTTTTTTGATTTCTTNCCACAAGGAGCAGTAAATAAGCCCAGCACGAGGAGAGAGAGAGCAGTGAAGGCACCTCCGTGTCACCAATGCTCAGTGAAAGTTCTCTCCCCCTTTGCATGTGCCAGGTGAGTCCTTTTATCAGGAGGACTCCTAATTAAAATGTCCCACAGGTGTGGAACCAGCAGAGGAGCTGTGGACAGGGCGTGGTAGAGGTGTGTCTGAGGGCCTCTGGTGGACGAAGTGAGGGACGTCCGTAACACATCCCCCCTTAAGAGAAAACAAATGAGGAGATGTTAGAACATAAAAATGATTTGTTTTCAGTAAAAACTAAGAGGACTCCCGCTATCTAAAATCAACCCACTAACTAACTCCCCCCTAGTCTTCATGGGGACGGAAAGGCGGGCGTATTAAACACAAATAACCAGGGATTTGGGGAGGGGCTCTCTCCCAGAGCACACCTCCCCAGCACCAAGGGTGTTCCCGAGATGGTCGGGATTGAACGACCAACACTAACCTCCATGGCCCCCAACACTACCAAAACAAAAAAAGGAACTCCACCTAAAGAGGTGAAGTTCATTAAGCCTACAAGGGAGTTTAAGTCCTCAAACACTGCGAGATAAGGCGTCAGCAAAGACGTTGTCGGAGCCCTTCTTGTGGCGGATGTCCAGGGAGAATTCTTGCAGAAACAGGGCCCACCGCATCAATCTTTGGTTGTGGTTGAACATCTGGCTGAGAAATGTTAATGGATTGTGATCTGTGAAAACAAGAGTGGTAAAAGTACTGCTGCCAACGTAAACATGAAAATGTTGTAGGGACCAAATAAGGGCTAATGTTTCCTTCTCGATGGTTGAGTAGTTCAGCTGAGCATGGTTGAACTTCCTGGAAAAATAACAAACAGGGTGATCAATCCCATTGGTATCTTCCTGGAGCAGAACGGCTCCAGCCCCGGTGTTGCTGGCGTCGACTTCCAGCTTAAACGGCCGGGTAAGGTCTGGAGCTGCTAGAACTGGAGCACAGCAGAGCAGTTTTTGAAGTGAAACAAAAGCAGTTTGACAGTCAGTGGTCCAAGAAAATGGCAGGCGAGTACTTAGCATGTCGGTGAGAGGTTTTGCAACAGTGGAAAAGTTTCGGCAAAAGCACCTATAAAAACCAGCCATGCCTAGAAATCGGCGGAGCTCTCGCCGGGTGGAAGGAGGAGGAAAAGCGACCATGGCCTGGATTTTATCAGATAAAGCTCTTACTTGTCCATGGCCCACTTCTTTACCCAGGTAACGAACTGTGGCTTTCACAAACTCACACTTGGCCAGATTTAAGGTGAGGTTAGCCGACTTCAACCGGTCAAAGACACCTTGAAGTGTCTGTAAATGCAGATCCCAAGACGAGGTAAAAACAACAATGTCGTCAAGATATGCACTACAATGCGGAATCCCATATAAAACCTGATTGACGAGCCTCTGGAAAGTTGCGGGGGCGTTTCGTAAGCCAAAAGGAAGCACAGTGTATTGTAGGAGGTTGTCAGGTGTCACAAAAGCCGACACTTTGGAAGCAAAAGGAGTTAGCGGAACCTGCCAATAACCTTTTAACAGGTCCAGTTTGGTGACAAAGCAGGCGGCACCGACGCTGTCCACACAGTCATCTACACGAGGCAAGGGAAATGAATCAGGAACTGTGGCGGCGTTTAACTTACGGTAATCAGTAACAAAACGGTAAGTGCCGTCAGGTTTGTTTTCTAACAAACAGGGTGAACTCCACGAACTAGAGCTAGGCTTAGCTAATCCATTATCAAGCAAATACTTCACTTCCTGTCTCATCAGTTCCCGTTTTTGCGGACTGGCCCAGTATGGGTGCATCCGGACGGGAGTCGGGTCAGTGAGCGAGATGTCATGGGTCACCAGATGAGTTTGAGTAGGGACATCTGAAAACAGCTCAGGAAAAGAACGAAGCAGGTTAGAAAGTTCAGCCTGTTGGGAAGACGTGAGATGACTTAAACTGGTGGACAGGTTCTTAAGAGCCTCAGTATTACAGAGGCGGGGAGTGACAGGAGGACCAGCCTGCAACACAGAGCTTTTATCAAAGTTCTCAGGAAGGGGAGACTTCCTATCTACAGAAGCTACCGAAGGCGGAGCGACAGCAGGGTCACGAGTCTGAAACAGCTTTAGTCTGTTAATATGGCAGACTTTTGTCTTTCGGCGAAGCAACGGAGTGTGAATCACGTAATTGCACTCATTAAGTTGGCTAAGGACCTCAAAAGGGCCCTCGAACTTTGGGGACAAGGAGGAGCCAACAACAGGATTTAGCAGCAGGACTTTGTCTCCTTTTTGTAAAACTCGGGATACAGACTTTTTGTCGTACCGCTTCTTCATGACGAGTTTGGAGTGAGTTAAATGCTGTTGTGCTAAAAGGTTAGCATCTTTTAACCTCTTCTGAAAAGAGCTAACATAAGCTGGAAGAGTAGCCCCAACGTGGGGAACAGGCCAAAGGAACTTTTCCTTTAACGCTTTTAAAGGGCCCCTAGGGGCATGACCGAACACTAGCTGGTGGGGACTGAAACCAGTGGACTCCTGAACAGTATCTCTGGCAGCAAATAAAACAAAGGGAAGACCGTCTTCCCAAGAACGACCAGATGAGGAGCAATGTTTCCGGAGCATACTTTTCAGGGTTTGATGCCAGCGCTCAACAACACCCTGACTTTCAGGATGGTAACTGGTGGAAGTGACATGTTGGATGTTCAAAGTTTTTGCAACCTGAGCAAAGATTCGGGAGGTGAAGTTGGTTCCCTGATCTGACTGGATAACTCTAGGTAAACCAAAAACCGAAAAGAAACTGGTTAGTGCCTTTATTATATTTCCAGTTGTGATGGAAGACAGGGGCACAGCTTCAGGAAACCGGGTGGCTGAACACATGATGGTGAGTAGATATTTTTTTCCAGAACGAGATGGAGGAAGAGGTCCNCACACAATCAATAACAATGTGTTCGAATGGAGTCACAACCACAGGAGTAGGATGTAAAGGGGCAGGCCGAATGGCTTGGTTCGGGTTACCAACTGTTTGACAGGTTGGGCAGCTTTTACAGAACTCAGACACTTGTTGCTTTAAACCAGGCCAAAAGAAGTGTCTCAAGATGGAGTAATAAGTTTTATTTATCCCCAGATGACCAGACCACTCACTCTCATGAGCTAAAGACAAAATGTGAGGACGGAATTTTTCCGGAACCACGATCTGTTTTGTTTGTCCCCATTCCGCTCCTTTTGCAGAGGGCTGAGTCCAACACCGAAATAAAATGTCCTTTTCTACCATATAAGTTTGTCCCTTAGAGGGAGAGTTAGCATCCACTAATGCAAAACAGGCTTGCAGAGACTTGTCAGACTTCTGGGCCTCAGCTAAGGTGTCACAGTTGATAGGTAAATCCCTGAGGGGGCCTCTAGAGGGCACATCATGACCTTCAGCTGGGTCTGGAACAGATACAGAGGACCCATCATCTGATAAAAGCGGATATAAAACAGTGTCTTTAAGAGCAACGTCAGGATCTTTCCTAAGCTGAGCTCGAGTTAAAACACATGCAGGTAACAAATCTGAGCTTTCATCATGAACCTCTGGAGTAGAGATGAGCTCAGGAGGAGGTAGAACTAGTCCACCTGCTGCATCGTTACCCAGAATCAGGTCCACACCTTGAGTAGGCAACTCGTCCAATATGGCCACCCCTAGGTCACCTGTAACTAGAGGGCAGGAAAGGTGGATATGATGCATGTCAGCAGGAATAGTACCCATCTCAATGCCCTGCAGAATGACTGAATAGCCGGCGTGGCTAACATCAGAAAAGGGAAGAATACTCTTTTTAATCAATGTTTGAGAAGCTCCCGTGTCCCGTAAAATCACTACCTCGTGCTGTGTCTCACCACCACGCAGGGATACAAGTCCCGTGGATAAAAACGGTTTAAAACACGAATGAGGTTTCACACAAGTTGTAGCGTGATTAGCTGCCGGTGAACATAATGCTACATCTTTAGCAGGGGGAGTATTTCCATTCCGGCGGTTTTTCCGTTGTAACTGGCGGCATTCATGAATGGTGTGTCCCCGGTAGTGACAATAAGCACACTCGGGAGGCACACTGTAACGGGGAGACTTTTCAGAAGGTCTCACCACTCTAACAGACTCTTGTCTCGGCTCTCGTGACCTGTGCGTCAACGAGAACTCGTCGGCCAAAAGGGCCGCAGAAGAAAATGAAACAACTTTCTGTTCATTAAGGTAGAGGAGAAGCTTCTCGGGCACGTGTCTTTTAAACTCCTCTATTAAAATAAGCTCCTTGAGGTCACTTAAGGTTTTAACATTAGACGCAGCACACCACTTTTCAAATAGCACAGATTTATTGTGGGCGTATTCTACGTATGACTGGTTAGGTTTGGGTTTTTCTGACCGGAAGCGTTGCCTGTAGGCTTCCGGGACAAGTTCATATGCGTTTAAGACTGCATTCTTCACACATTCATAATTCGAACTGTCAGTTAGAGATAAAGCAGAAATAACCTGAAGGGCCTTACCTGTTAGCTTACACTGCAGGAGCAGGGGCCAGATCTCACGCGGCCACTGCAGAACCACCGCAATCCGCTCGAAAGCAAGGAAATACCCATCCACTTCAGTTTCTCTAAAAGGGGGAAGGAGGGCAAGGCACTTGCTGACGTCGATGGCCGGAATCCCCGGCACTGGAGAAGCAGCGCTCGGTGAAGGCGAAGCGGTGGATGTCTCATCCGATGGAAGAGGTAGGGTCACCTCCGTCCGGCGATCGTCGGCGGGAGGCAAGACGACCGGAGGCGGAGTGGAGACGGCTGCAGCGGCGAGTTTCTGGGCCTCCAGCTCCAGCTCTCGGAGGCGGACTTCCGTGTCTAGTCTTTTCATATCGAACTCATGGCGCAGATTCCTTTCGAGAGTTCGTTCCTCTGCTTCGATCCGAAGGCGAGCCAGTCGAACTTTTAGTCGGGTTTCCGACATCGGGGAACGAGGAGGACTGCGAGCCGGTGAAGGCGGAACCGGAGAAAAGTTTTCTTTTAGTTCAGTTCCGGGTAAAGGCGGGTCAACGCCGGGGGTCTCCTTCTTTTCATCACGCCGTTCCTCAGCTTCGCTGGAAGGCGGCGGGGCTTCACCATGGTCAGAAGGAGGAGGGAGCATCCCCTCGGTCTCCAGGAAATCCATGATGAGCTGTCGGAGTTCGTCTTTCAACAGCTTTTCAGGGGCATCTAAACTGAAGTGGGCGGCAACCTGCTGCAGGTCGGATTTGAGGCAGCTCTCCAGCAGCCGGCGAGAAGGGGCCGCCACAAATGCAGCCAAGTCAAAGGTAGGCATCTGCTCAGTCTCTAAGGAACACACAAAACAATGTTAGAGCACGCACTTACATTTAAAATGATTAGAACGGGCAAATAAATCCCGGACGAGCCCCCACTCTATTACGTCCCCCAGCTCGCTAGGAGTGATGCCTAGAGGGAGTAATGCAATAAATCCAAAATAATAGATAACTAAACTTGTAAGGCAATGTGCAAGAACAGAGTCAGTGTGTTGCTAGCAAGAGGATTTTTATTAAAGAACCCCCTATTTAATCTCCCAGAGGGAGGAAAGGCCCCTAAATCAAGGGGAGACCGGCAGAGAAAATAATAATCAAACGCCAAACCAAAAAACACCTGCCCAGAAGAGGCAGGGAAGCTAAAACTCAAAGGAGCAATCCCTTGTAACAGGGACGCCCAGAAAAGGAGAGGAGGTTAGGCCTCTGAAGAGCCTGAGCTCTGAGTAACTCAGAGAATTAACTAAACAATATAACCTAAAGGCCGGGGCCTTCTAAACAAAACAGGGCTCAGGAAAGCTCACAATTAAGAGCCTGCAGCAGTCACACAATTAAAGCTAAACGCTTTAAGTTAAATAAAGAAAAAGGCTAAAGCCTTGTAAACATTCCACTGAGGAATAGAAAAAATACAAGGAGCAGTAAATAAGCCCAGCACGAGGAGAGAGAGAGCAGTGAAGGCACCTCCGTGTCACCAATGCTCAGTAAAAGTTCTCTCCCCCTTACAGGTGCCAGGTGAGGCCTTTTATCGGGCAGACTCCTAATTAAAATGTCCCACAGGTGTGGAACCAGCAGAGGAGCTGTGGGCAGGGCGCAGTAGAGGTGTGTCTGAGGGCCTCTGGTGGACGAAGTGAGGGACGTCCGTAACACGTGCCTTGAGTGATTTGGCGCTATATAAATAAGCTGAACTGAATTGAAAATCATAAATCGAGTCGAAATAGCAATTTCTCCCACAAAAAAGCGCAATTCAGTCTTTTCCTGAAATTGTTCAGCCCTACAGTGTAGCCTACTACATAGGGCGATGGTGGCAGAGGAGTCAAGTGGCTGCCTTGCAATCGGAAGGTTGCAGGTTTGCGTCCCGCTCAGTCTGTCGCTGTCGTTGTGTCCTTGGGCCTGCTGGTGGTGGTCAGAGGGACTGATGGCACCAGTGCTCGGCAGCCTGACCTCCGTCAGGGCAGTTGTAGCTACAGTGTAGCTCATCCCCACCAGCGTGTGAATGGGTGAATGACTGATTGTGTTGTAAAGCGCCTTGGGGGGTTGTAGAACCCTAAGAAGGTGCTATACGAATACACACCATTTAGTGTGAGTTGTTTCGGCCACACAACACCAAGCTGACATTGATACTGATGCTTTGCTAGCATTAGCTGAGATTGATGGCTAACATAACAACCTGCAAGCTGACTGCAAATCATCATGTTAATAATTAAAATAAATAAAATTCAGCTGGTATTTATTGAGTTTTCAGAACAGATTGACCAAATGTTCTTAATTACCCTCTAAATGACGTATAAATAACATCAATATTTTGGGAATTTCAGATTGATTCATAAATGTTTATTTTGTTAAAGTTATGACACATCTGCTTTTATTTGGTTAGGGTAAATTGATTGTAACAGCTGCAAACAGCACAGCAGTAACTCCCATGTGCAATGAGGTTTGCTCCAAAGTTAATTCAATTCAGTTTATTTATAGAGCGCCAATTCACCTCAGAGGAGATCTGTGTGGAGGAGTGGGCCAAAATACCTGCTGCAGTGTGTGCAAACCTGGTCAAGATACAGGAAACGTTTGACCTCTGTAATTGCAAACAAAGGCTTCTGTACCAAATATTACACTGATTTTCTCAGGTGTTCAGATACTTATGTGCAGCAGTGCAATACAAATAAATTCTTTAAAACCTATGTGTTTCATGATTTTCCTAAATGCTGTCTCTCACACTGGGAATGCACCTACAATGTGAATTTCAGACCCTCCATGATTTCTAAGTGGGAGAACTTGCAAAATCACAGTGTTCAAATACTGATGTTTCTCACTGTACTTGTAAAAAGCATGACAATGTTTTAGGTAGAATGCCTTCTCCAGGTCAGGGACGAGGTCCTGCCCCAAGTGGAGGAGGTCAAGTATCTCGGGGTCTTGTTCACGAGTGAGGGAAGGGTGGAGCGTGAGATCGACAGGCGGATTGGTGCTGCGTCTGCAGTGATGGGGGCGTTGTACCGGTCTGTCGTGGTGAAGAGAGAGCTGAGTTGAAAGGAGAAGCTCTCGATTTACCGGTCGATCTACGTTCCTACCCTCACCTATGGTCACGAGCTTTGGGTAGTGACCGAAAGTACGAGATCATGGAAACAAGCGGCCGAAATGAGTTTTCTCCACAGGGTGTCTGGGCTCTCCCTTAGAGATAGGGTGAGAAGCTCGGTCATCCAGGAGGGGCTCGGAGTAGACCCGCTGCTCCTCCACATCGAGAGGAGCCAGTTGAGGTGGCTCGGGCATCTGATTAGGATGTCTCCTGGACGCCTCCCTGGTGAGGTTTTCCAGGCACGTGCAACCGGGAGGAGACCCAAAGGAAGACCCAGGACACGCTGGAGAGATTATGTCTCTCGGCTGGCCTGGGAACGCCTTGGGATTCCCCCGGAGGAGCTGGCCCAAGTGGCTGGGGAGAGGGAGGTCTGGGCTTCCCTCCTTAAGCTGCTGCCCCCGTGACCTGACTCCGGATAAGCGGAAGAAAATAGATGAATGGATGTTTTAGGGAATCCAAAGTATTTAGAATATGTTCTACTCCTCAGCTTTAATACCTGCTTTATGTTATCTGGGCTAAGTAAGGACAATGATTGACTGACCAAAAACAAGGATGACAATGGTGGTGGGGTTGATCACAATGATGAAAGTGATGATGATATGATGATGGTGGTGAGGAGGAAGAGGAGGAGGATGGTGCTTCTAGTGCTCATGATGTTTACTTTGTCAGTCCCTAAGGTGGAGGTGATGGAAGGGGCGGAGTCCTTCGTGCTGTCCTGTAAAACCTCAGTTCGCCTGCCTGAAGACTGTAAAGTGGAATGGTGCAACAGCAGTGATAGAAAGGTGCACGTGTTTGAGAACGGTTCTGATCAGCCTGAAGAACAGAACCAGTTCTACAGAACCAGAACCAGTATGAATGAAGACCTGCTGAGAACTGGAGACCTCAGTCTGACTCTGAGACACCTCACAGCTGCAGACAGGAACACCTTCACCTGCAGAGTCTTCAGCTGGGACAGAAAGGTCCTGATGAAGAAACAAGTGAAGCTGGAGGTCAAAGGTCAGTCACACAGAAGTTCTGACTGTTCTTAGCTGATACTCTCTGTATCTGGAGTTGTGTCCTTGCATCTAAGATGTTATATCATTTCAGCTGTAATGACCTGACCTCTTATTGTGTGCTCTTCCTGGGATGCAGCATGTGTTCCTTCTCATTCCTTAATGTTGATTTTCTAGGAGTTCCTTCTCTTGTTTCTTTTTGATGAGTCACAAATGATCCTTCCTGACATGACAGCTGTAGCTGTCTCCCACAGAACATAAACAGAGATACCTGGCTGATCATTGATCCCAGAAAAGATGGTCCACTCTTTCTGAAGGAATTTGATCAACTGTGTCTTTTAGTGGTGACGTATTAGACCTCCACGGTCTGATTGGGGGTGGAATTGTTTTCTGTGAAACTGATAGTGACTGGTGTGTGGTCACCAATAGTGATAGGGTGGCTCACTAATGTCTTGCATTATTGAGTTACTGGTTATAAAATGATCTATGTGGGAGTAGGAGTGGTGGACGGGTGAGAGAAGGTGTTTTCCTTAAGTGTAGGCTGATAACGGCGCCACACATCGCAAAGCTCCAAATCGTTCATATATTGTTTTATTAAATCAGCTGACTGACTGAATGTAAATTTGAGGACCTGTTGGATTTGTCCAAGTCAGGATTAAGCACCTGATTTAGGTCCCCTCCTATTATGCATGCTGTCTGAGTGAGCTGAAAGTGCTGTAAAAAACCCGTGGATAAAAGGGAGGTCCTCAGTGTTTGGACGTTTGTGCTGGATTTCTGATGCGGGTGGGGGGCCAACTTCACTCAGCTCCTGAGGAGAGAATGTGCTGTGGCTGGGACAGCAGCAGCGCTGTTACTTTGAGTTTCTGTGAGACAGGCAGAAATGTGCATTTTGAGCTTCATTTTTGTCTCGTCAACGAAAACTCCTGCACATCATGTTTTAGTCACCAAAGAGCTATTTTTAGCTGGTCAGCGTCTCGTGTGTGTTATGAAGAAAAGGGGCGTCAACCAAATCAATTTGTCATCGTTGATGAAAACAACACTGGACACACTGAGTGGAGCCAAACAAAGTGGTTTCTCTACAGCGAGTTACTGTAGTAATGCCGAGCTGAAAAGCACAGTCAGCAAGCCTGCCCCTACAACCTGATCACAACTAGTGGAGTTCTGCTCCACATCGAGTTACGACATCACCCAGCCAGCAACAAACACAAGTGATCAGCCAAAATAGATTAAAGGCATCCAAACAAACTGGAGACACACAAACTCCACATTCCACAAAGGTGAACTGCCCAGCAGCAACTAGAGCTCAAAGCTCATTAAAGAAAACCAAAATGAGCTCACCACATCCACAAACATCCAAAAAGACAAACACAAGCCAGGAAACACAAATACTCAAAACAGAGTACTCAATTAAAACACCAGGTCCAGTCTCCTCCAACGAGTCCAGATGATCCCGGACGAGTCCCCATATGTTACAACCTGACTCCCGGGACCGCAAAATAATGAGGAGGCCTGGACACATGGTGTGAGTTAAAGAGTACTTTTAATCATAATAATCAATTATTAATAACATTTATTTGTAATGTACTTTATATTTTAGCAATCTCAAAGTGCTGGTTCTGGGGATTTGGAGTGTGTTTGTTGTTGCAGACTGGAGAATACAATTTGTTGGGAAGGTGAGGAGTTCCTTTAGATAAGAGGGAGCATCACCATGAAGGCACTGATAAGAGAGGAGAATCACTCTTATTCAATTCTGAGTGAGACTGGGAGCCTATGAAGATCTTTCAGATTAGGGGTGATGTGCTCATACCTTCACACCCTCATCAGGATCCTGGCAGCACTGTTCTGGATGTATTGCAGTCTCTGAATGCTTTTTTCAGGGATCCCGATGAGGATGGCATTACAGTAGTCTAGTCTGGAAGAGACAAAGGCGTGGACAAGCTTCTGTGCATCTGCCAGACTTAGCATTGGACGTAGCTTGGCAATGTTCCTAAGATGATAAAAGGACGTCTTACACAGGCGTTTGATGTGTGAGTCAAAGGTGAGTTGTGAGTCCATTTTGACACCCAAGTTGGTGACAGTTGTGGATAGGGATGTTTTGGCCAGAGAAAGTGATGCTGGTTATGGTGGAAGAGCGGAGCTGATGTGGTGAGCCAACTAGAAAGGCTTCTGTCTTAGAGCTGCTTAACTGAAGAAAGTTGAGCTTCATCCACACCCCTCTCCACGTTGCACAACACTCTACCAGTGCCTGTTTACAAGTAGCTGCCTCCTAGGGTGACCAGATGTCCCGCATTTTCATCACTTTTCATTATTGACAGTCTCCCGTTTTGAGTTTCAACTTGCATAAACTGTGTGGAGAGAGCTGCCTGTTGCTGTCAATCGAACCAGGAGGCGGGACTTTAACGCAGGTCTGGAGCACGTGGAGCGTGCACCCAAACCACCAAAGCAGAAGTGTCAGCGAGCACGGAGGACAGCACGCTGGAGAAAATGCTGTTAGAATAAACTCGTGAGTTAAAAGTGTTCAGAAAGACTCTGTCAGAGTCTTTGTGTTTTTTAGGAGCCATTTCTTGTGTCACGGCGCAGAGTCCGATATGTACTGGAGCTGAGAATCCAAGAGTCACAAAAAAATGTTGGTCAGAAGCAGGTTTCCCAGTAATTAGACAGGTCCCAAACAAGTTTCTAACACACACGGTGCTGGAGTTGTTTTGTTTCAGATACAAGCTAAAAACTCTTTTAAAGACCCAAGTCATCATCACACACTGGTGAAATTACATCTCCGCATGTGACCCATCCCCATGGTGGGGAGCGGTGAGCTGCAGCTGTGGCCGCGCTCGGGAACTATTTGGTGGTTTAACCCCCCAATCCAACCCCTTAGTGCTGAGTGTCAAGTGAGGAGGCATTGGGTCCCATTTATAAAGTCTTTGGTATGACCCGACCGGGAATCGAACCATGATCTCCCAGTCCCGGGGCGGACACTCTACCACTAGGCCACCGGAAGAGAGAATTAAATGGAAGCCTTTATTATTTTTTCTCAGAATTTGGAGGAAAAAAGTCATTCTAAGTAATTCTATTAGATCTGAATAGCTTCAGATTAAAGTTAGTGATGTTTTTTCTCTCCCCTAAATATTTACTAAAAAAAGATTTGTTGTCATTTTTGAAAAAACACCATTTTGTTTCTGAATTAAGAAGAAAAATATAGCAAAAAAGTATGGATATGTGTTGCTTTTATTGGAAGATTAATTAAAAACAAACAGATCTAAAAATGTTACTGGTTCTTTTATGAAAAGCTGCTTAAACCTGCATTTGTTTGTGGGCTTATCTATATTATTAAAATGAATTGATGTGTTTACAAGCTAAAGTTACCCTGGAGAGGAACTGTGAAATACAAAAAAAGCTTTTGCTGTTTGCTTGTTCAAGTTGAATTCAAATAGAATATACATGACATTTATGATGATAATAATAATTATAGTAATCTTATGTATATTTAACAGTGATGTTGGAGAACAGGTGGTTTTTTTTGTTTGTTTTTTTGACTTTATCTCATAGCATTCAAATTTTACGTTGTCCCACGTTTGGTGAGTTAGGATCTGGTCACCCTAGCTGCCGGCTGTAATGTGTAGTCATGAGACCGTAAAAATAGCATGCAGAACGTTAGCTTACCTCTCGAGCAGAAAAACGGCAACAGCGGCGTCTGTGGGTAAAGGACCGTACCGCGCTTGCCTCTTCCTGGTTTCCGTGAGAGTGCGGGGGTGCACAGAGTGCGCATGCGCAGGAAGTGAAAACTAACCCAGGATTGGCTTCACCAGAAATTGACAGTTATGTGGACCCCAATAAGATCAGTAGAGATGGGGGGCCATTATCTGCTGTAAAACCCGTTAAGTTCTTTCTGTTTCTCTTCTAATTCCATGGTTTTATCTTGTACACAGTATGGCAAAGTTTTGGTTTTTTACCTTGTTTGCTGACAGTTTCTGCGTGACGAAGTCGCCATCTTCAGAGCTTTGTCGGTGTTGTTGCATCACTTCCACGGAAGTGACGCAGCCAACTAATCAAATTAGCATACATGGACTCACCCATCTCACCTCGCAACAGGGACTGCTGTTGTTGGTTGGCGTCCAGGAAACAGCAGAGAACGTCTGGGCTAGTAGAAGCTAACCGTTAGCATTAGCAACTCCACCACACAGCAGAACTCCTCCAGGCTTGTGTTATTTGTGGAGATAAAACATCAACGTTGCAGAGCAAACAGAGTCAGTGGTAGAGTCGTGTTGCTGTTAGCCAATCAGAGGAGAGATGTCCACATATCAGGAAATAAGACGCCAAAACCTGCTGCGTTCAGCTCAACTCGTCTCAATTCTATTTCCTCAAACAGGAGCATGAGATCTTTTTTTCCCACAAGAATTGATTCACAAGGCATTAATTCACACTAAAGGCCACTGCAGAAGTGAACTTTAACTGGAGACGTGAAAAATGAGTGAACTTGGTCTTTAAAGACATCTGGTTGGTCCAGCAGACATGACACTGATCTGATGTTCTGATCTCAGTCCCTCAGGTGCAGGTGGAGTCAGGAGTGAAGTCTGTCATGCTACCTTGTCAATCTGCATTTCAACTGCCTGAAGATGTTAAAGTGTACTGGATGAACAATGATTATAAGGTCCTTGTGTTTAAGAACGGTTCTGATCAGCCTGCAGAACAGCACTGGTCCTACAGAACCAGAACAAAAATGAATAAAAACCTGCTGAGAACTGGAGACCTCAGTCTGACTCTGAAACGTCCTACAAATGAGGACAGCGGGACCTTCACCTGCATGGTCTTCAGCAGGGAGGGAGAGGTCCTGATGGAGAAACAAGTGAAGCTGGAGGTCAAAGGTCAGTGCTTTGTTTCTCTTCTTCTCCAGGATGTGACTCTGGGTCATTAGCTTGTTTCTATCCTGATGTTTTACAAGAATAAAAAAACATTACAGACAGATGTGAACTCAGAATTTTTTACAGACAGACAAACCGACAGATAAATATAGTGCATATGGAAAGTATTCACAGCGCATCCCTTTGTTATGTTACAGCTTTATTCCAAAGTGGATTCAATTCTACCCATAATGCCCCATAACCAGAGCCGTTTCAAAGCAGCCAATGTAGGGAAGCTAAAACAGGAGAGATGTGGTCTCTCTTTTTAATTCTCATCAGAACTCTAGCTGCAGCATTTTGGACCAGCTGAAGACTTTTGACTACATTCTGTGGACCTCCTGATAGTAATGAATTACTGCAGTAATCCAACCTTGAGGTAATAAATGCATGAACCAGTTTTTCAGCATCACTCCTGGAAAGGATGCTTCTAATCTTAGCAATATTCCGAAGGTGGAAAAAGGAAATCCTACAAACCTGTTTAACGTGGGATTTGAATGACATGTCCTGGTCAAAGATAACACAGAGGTTCTTTACTTTGTTCTCGGAGGCTAATTTAATACCGTTTAGATCAGGTGACTGACTAAGCAGTTTCCTTTTCTGAGGTTCTGGACCAAAGATGATAACTTCAGTTTTGTCTGGATTTAGCAGCAGAAAGTTTAGAGTCATCCAGATTTTTATGTCTTCAAGACAAGCCTGTAGTCTACCTAACTGATTAGGTTCATCAGGGTTTATGGATAAATATAACTGAGTATCATCAGCATAACAGTGGAAGTTTATCCCATGTTGTCTAATGATTTTACCAATTGGAAGCATATATATAGTGAAAAGAATTGGTCCAAGTACTGAACCCTGTGGTACTCCACAAGTAACTCTAGAGTATGAAGAAGATTTCTCATGTACATGAACAAACTGAAATCTGTCAGATAAATAAGATTTAAACCAGCCTAGCGCTGTTCCTTTGATCCCTACAACATGTTCAAGCCTTTCTAAGAGAATATTGTGATCGACTGTGTCAAAAGCAGCACTGAGGTCCAACAAGACCAGAACAGACACAAGATTCTTATCTGAGGCCGTGAGAATATCATTTGTAACTTTCACTAATGCGGTTTCAGTGCTGTGATACTCTCTAAAACCTGACTGAAATTCCTCAAACAGATCATTAGTGTTTAGATGCTCACATACTCGACTGGCCACTATTTTCTCAAGGACTTTAGATAAAAATGGGAGATTAGATATTGGTCTATAATTCATTAGGTCATCTGGATCCAGAGAAGGTTTCTTAAGTAGAGGTTTAATTACAGCAACCTTAAACTCCTGCGGTACGTATCCATTTACTAAGGATAGGTTAATTATATCTAAAATGGGGGCAGTAACCAAAGGAAATGCTTCTTTAAATAATTTGGTTGGGATTGGGTCTAAAATACAAGTTGAAGGTTTAGATGAAGCTAATATTTTTGATAACTCTGAAAGCTCAACTGCATCAAAACAGTTCAAACACAGATGAGGTTCTACAGTTACCTCAGATGCTGCCTCACTTACTGAGGAAGAAGAAGTCGTGTTGGGGAGGATGCTGATGATTTTGTTTCTAATAGAATCTATTTTATTAGTGAAGAATTCCATAAAGTCGTTGCTGCTGAAGGCTAAGGGAATAGCTGGCTCAGAGCTATGATTCTGTGTAAGTTTAGCAACTGTACTGAAAAGAAATTTAGGATTATTCTTATTCTCCTCAATTAGTGACGAATAATATGCAGTTCTAGCTTGTCGAAGCTTATTTTTATAAAGCACTAGACTATTTTTCCAGGATAAGTAGAACTCTTCCCGGTGTGTAGAGCGCCATGTTCTCTCCAATTTTCTAGAGGTTTGTTTTAAAGTACGCAGTTCAGAATTAAACCAGGGAGCCAACTTCCTGTGCTTAATGACCTTCTTTTTTAAAGGGGCAACATTGTCTAATGCCACACGTAAAGAGGAAGTAACACTATGAACTAGACCGTCAATTTGTGAAGGGCTAGAAATGAAATAGTTGCCCTCTGCTAAGTTACACTGAGATTCTGAAGACAGTAAAGATGGAACAGCTGCTTTAAAGTTTGCTACAGCGTTATCAGATAANAGGTGATTGACTAAGCAGTTTCCTTTTCTGAGGTTCTGGTCCAAAGATGATAACTTCAGTCTTGTCTGGATTTAACAGCAGAAAGTTTAGAGTCATCCAGATTTTTATGTCTTCAAGACAAGCCTGTAGTCTACCTAACTGATTAGGTTCATCAGGGTTTATGGATAAATATAACTGAGTATCATCAGCATAACAGTGGAAGTTTATCCCATGTTGTCTAATGATTTTACCAATTGGAAGCATATATATAGTGAAAAGAATTGGTCCAAGTACTGAACCCTGTGGTACTCCACAAGTAACTCTAGAGTATGAAGAAGATTTCTCATGTACATGAACAAACTGAAATCTGTCAGATAAATAAGATTTAAACCAGCCTAGCGCTGTTCCTTTGATCCCTACAACATGTTCAAGCCTTTCTAAGAGAATATTGTGATCGACTGTGTCAAAAGCAGCACTGAGGTCCAACAAGACCAGAACAGACACAAGATTCTTATCTGAGGCCGTGAGAATATCATTTGTAACTTTCACTAATGCGGTTTCAGTGCTGTGATACTCTCTAAAACCTGACTGAAATTCCTCAAACAGATCATTAGTGTTTAGATGCTCACATACTCGACTGGCCACTATTTTCTCAAGTGCTTTAGAATGTCAAGCATTTCATTACACCTAAATAGAAGAGCTACAAAAAGTCACCCCCTCAGAGTTGTCATGAATGTAAACTTGGCCTATTAAATCTAAACTGTTTTTTGTACCAGGCTGTAAACATGTTTATTTCTCCTGTGAAGTTAACATTTTTAACATGAGAGTCAATGGGACATTTGTCTGGAGCCAGCATCTAGTGGATGATGGAGGAACTGCAATTTTAGTTGGCTTCACTTTTGTCATACAGTATTGTCCTCTTGATAAAAATGCAAATTCAATTATGACTTCTTTTTTTTTTAGGTTTTTTTGGTGATAGTTCGGTCTCCCATTGTTCACCAGGGGTGCCCAATCCTGGTCCTGGATGGATGTTTTAGTTGTTTTCCTGCTCCAATCATTTTGATTCCATGGTTGAAACACCTGATCAGCAGCTCGTCAGGCTCTGAAGAGGCCTTCTATTCATCTGCTGATTAAAATCAAGTTTGTTGAAGCAGGGACACAACTAAAACATGCTGGATACCTACCCTCCAGGATCAGGATTCCCCCAGCCCTGACATAAATCTACTGTTGAAATTATAGAATGATAATAACTTTTCTCAGCAGGCGAAGTAAAGGTTCGTTGACTGTACTAAATGCTTTATGTTGTCAACATCCTGAGAAAAACACATGTGGAAAAACTCACAGTGAAACTCATAAGTGTCTTCCTATGTTTTAAGTTTAATTTGGAGAAATAAAAAAAACAGCTTTAAAGCTTCTAGAGGCTGGGGTCAGCTGATGATGATGATGATGATGATGATGATGTTGATGTTCTCTCAGTTCCTCAGGTGGAGGCAGAGTCAGGGATGCAGTCGGTCCTGCTGCCCTGCAGAACTACAGTTCAGCTGCCTAAGGATGTTAGAGTGGAGTGGAGGGACATTAAAGACATGAAGCTCCACGTGTTTGAGAACGGTTCTGATCCGCCTGAAAAACAGCACCAGTTCTACAGAAACAGAACTGAGATAAATGAAAACCTGCTGAGAACTGGAGACCTCAGTCTGACTCTGAAACGTCCCACAGACGAGGACAGCAGGACCTTCACCTGCAGCGTCTTCAGCAGGAAGGGAAAGGTCCTGATGATGAAACAAGTGAAGCTGGAGGTCAAAGGTCAGTGTTAAATGTTGTTTATGTCCAACCAGCTGATGAGACTCATCAGAAGCTGAAAGGAAAATGTGTGTGTGCACGCATGCATGTGAATGAGTGAAGATGAGGACACAGCAGGAGGATAGATATCAAGACAGACAGGGACATGCTGACATCACTTCTCACCACAAAAACCCATCAGATCCGTGGACGCATTGGTAGGACCGAAGAAGCAGCTGGACACTGACTTTGGACAAGAGGTTTGTATGTAGAAGAGCTGGACAGATCAGTGCAGAAGCATCAGCAGTGAAGTTCCTGCAGCATGAAAGCACTTCAGTCGTGAAAGCAGCAGCACCAACAAGGGTGTGATTTAAGATCCTGCTCTTTGTTTTAAAGCAGTTGAACGCTCTTGCACCATCCTGTGTCTGATTTGCTACGTCCACTGAGATCAGTGGCCTGCCTTTGCAGTCCAACTGTGAGTTACAAAGCTAGGGGAGTGGGCTTTTGTGTATGCTGCCTTTGCAATGCACTACCCATCGCAATCCGCCAGTCATCTTGTGCAGTTCTAGTCAAGTCGCGACTGAAGGCTCACTTCTACGCTTGACTTTTGGACAATGACTTTGATAGTTTTTTAGTTTTGTTATTTTTTTATCTTATTTTTTCTCTTCATCCTTTTCGGTTGCTTTTATCTGTATTTATTGATTATTTTTAATTGTAATTGTTTTAAATGATCCTTTTATGGTTGTTGCCTGTGCGGTGCTTTGGTCAGCCTTCATGCTGTGCTGAAATGCGCTATATAAATAAAATGGTATGGTACGTCATGCTGTGATGGAGTAATGGACTCGATGGTTGTGTAGAATTGGACCATCAGCATGGTTGGTATTCTGAGTTTCCTCAGCAGGAAGAACATTCCTGATGAGGGAGCTGATGGACATCTCCCACCTGAGGTCACGGGTGATGATGGTCCCAAGGAAGAGGAAGGACTCCATGATTGGGATGGGGGTGTCCGTCAGGATTAGGGGGGGCAGTGGAGCTGACACTCTCCTGAAGTCCACGTTCATCTCCACTGTCTTCTGGGCATTCAGCTCCAGGTTGTTGTTGCTGCATCAGGACGCCAGACGATCCACGTCCCTCTTGTCACCAGACTGGTCTGAGATGAGGCCAGTGAGGGAGGTGTCATCTGCAAGCTTGAGGATGTAGGGTCTGACTGTGTTTGGATCTGGCTTGTTTCAATTTCTATTCCTTGCTTTAGATCATTTTCTAGCAACTAATGTTAATCAGATAGACCTGTTTACATCATGATGATCTTTGTTTTCTCAGTCCATCAGGTGGAGGTGGAGGAGGGGGCGGAGTCTGTCCTGCTGCCCTTCAGAACAACACCTGAGCTGCCAGGAGACTCTATAGTGGAGTGGGAGGACAGTAATTACAGGTCAGTCCATCTGTATGTGAGCGGTTTTGATCAACCTGAGGACCAGGACCATCTCTACAGAACCAGGATGAATGAAGACCTGCTGAGAACTGGAGACCTCAGTCTGACTCTGGAACGTCCCACAGGGAGAGACAGTGGGACGTACAGATGTTTAGTCTGAGTGGAGGAGTTATACTGAGAGCTAAATCAGTTCATCTGACAGTTGTAGCTCCGCCTCCCCCGTCTGCAGGAAGAGTCCAGGTTCCTGATCCACCAGAGGACATCAGGACCAGAACTCCTCTGATGGCTGAGGAACCAGTCTGATGGGTTTGTTGGTGGATCTTTGATCCTCTGATGGTGGATCAGAGACTCTGAGTGAAGGATCTGATGGACGATGGATGAAAAAGGACTCTGCTGCTCCTGAGACGTCATTCCTAAAGAGCAGCAGCTTGGATTCATGGAACGTGAAGGAGATCCAGATCCTGACGTTCCCACAGTTACAACAAGAGAGGAACGTTGTTGTGTTTGGGTCAGAACCAGAACCAATGTTAAATCTGCTCTGAGGTCCAGAGGTTCTGATCAATTCTATCTGATCTGAAGAGTTGAACGGACTCCTCAGCCAATCAGAACCAGACCCACCAGCAGGTCCAGCTTCATGGAGGGTTCTGGTGCTTCTGGACTCGTGTTCCTGTGCAGAGACCGTTGAAGGGGCGGGTGCTCAAAGTTAAAAAAGGGCTCATATAGAGCAAGATTTTAACTGATTCTTGACCCGACTTGTTTCTGAAAGTTCAGATAATGAGACTCTTGGGTTCAATCAAAATAATATGAACTAGGAAAAATATTTCACTCATTAATTGAAGGTAATGTTATTTCATTAATACTGGCTTTAGTTTTTAAAGCTGACTTATTTCAGGGATGTTATGGCCACATATTTTGCCCTGATCCTGATTATCTTCCAGTCCTGATATGAGGTGGTGATGCAATGCATTTAAAAAGGAGAATAAACCTGTTGTCCTTTCTGTATTTGTCATTTTGTTAATTCATCGTAGTCACTCATCCAGGAAGTACAGGATGCAACCACAGGAAGTTATCTGGTGTGATAAATGCTGCTATGCTGGCTGTGATCTTTTTCCTGTCTGTAGGAAATTCCTGATCCAATTCCATGAACTCACTCTGACCTTTACACTGAACCTGAGAGCTCTGCTACCAAACCTAACACACCCGCACGCACACACACACGCACACACACACGCACGCACACACACACACACACACACACACACACACACACACACACACACACACACACACACACACACACACACACACACACACACACACACACACACACACACACACACACACACACACACACACACACACACACACACACACACACACACACACACACACACACACACACACACACACACACCCACACCCACACACCCGCACGCACACACACACGCACACACACACACACACGCACACACACACGCACACACACACACGCACACACACACACACGCACACACACACACACACACACACACACGCACACACCCACGCACACACACACATGCGCACAAAACATAGATATGAACTAGGGTTTCTATGGTTACACTGATTTCTTAGTAGAAGTTCTATTTAGTAAGAGAAACTTTATTGTCTTTATTGAGTGAATCTATAATTAATTCAACAGGTGGACTAGTAGTAGCACATTCTATGTTAAAGAAGGCAATATCAGGAGAGGGAGAGTGTTGTTGGCAGCAGTGTGCCAGCAGATGGCAGCAGAGGAAACCAGAATTAAAGCGCATGTTGGCTCTTAGTTCACCACAGCACTAAAATAAGAACACACACTAAATTAATCACATTTATGGCTAACTTTTGCAGAAATCAAAAAATTCTGCAAAAAACCACATTATAAAGACTTGTGACTTTTCTCTAATTTCTGTTGTTGTTGTTGTTGTTGCTGTTAGGTGTTTTGGCCTACCGTAATCATCAGATCCTGTGTGGCTGTAACCTTTAGTTCAGAGTTCTACTAGATCTGACGTCTTCAGTCTGACCAAAGTTCTGAGAGGATGTGGGTCCAGGAGGCTCTGATGACACGTTTCAGACCAGCATCACAGCCTCCTTCACTGATCATTAGAGGAAGAGCTGCTTTAGCTTCTCTCAGACAGGTTGATCAGGAAAAAGAAGGAATTTTTCCACAATGACTCTGATCTGATCTGGACCTGGTCCAACAGAACCAATCTGATCTGGACCTGGTCCAACAGAACCAGTCTGATCTGGACCTGGTCCAGCAGAACCAGTCTAACAGCATCTGAAGCTGACAAACAGCAGAGTCTCTCTCCCAGTTTCCACTTGACACAAACTCCAGCTGTCAGCGCTGACAGGAGTTAAAGGCTCAGGTCACTCAGATGAGTCCAGAGGTTCTGAAGAAGTTCTGCTCACAGATCCAGTGTTCAGAGGCTGCTAGGAGACCTTTAGCTCCTCCCCCATCACCTCCACACTGGGTGTGTGTGTGGGAGCACACTTCCTGTAGGTGAAGTGTTGTCAGAGTGTCAGGAGATGATCAGCAGAGGAACGTGAGAGCTGCTGGGAGCTGATGTCCTCAAGGCCTTTCAAAGTGTCTCTTAGTTTGTGCTTGTGGACCTTTGACAGGAAGATGAAGATGTTGGTGGTGTTTGGGATCCTCCTGCACGGTAAGATCAGCTTCCTCTCTCTGCTCTGATCATCCCTCACTTCAGTCTCACTGCTGCTCCAACATCTTTCTCTCTGGAAGATGTTCAGCTGAACCTCAGGAGATGTGGGGATCANAGGGCTGAAAGAAATAAACTATTCTACGAATAATAGAACAAAACAACGGGATAACACAAAGAGCCTGGGAGAAAGCATGAATGAAGATCTAACCAAGAGATGACTGAGAAATAATCTGATCACTGAACACGGTCAGAATGTAAAACATGAACTAAATAGAGGAATGGACTATACATACAGCATCACTAACAGAGGAAAAACTGCAAGAGAATCACAGGGGTCAAAGGTCAATGACACAAGAGGAGGAGAACTAAAAGGAATGCTGGGGAAATAAACTAAACCATGAACAAGAACAAGAATAAACCAAGATGGCTGAAGGGAATAAAACATCAGGACAAAAGGAACTCTAAGGACACCCAGGAGGAGGGAGAACACATGGAACGGGCTGATCAAAGACACGGGAGAGAGATTAACTGAGAAACCTGAAGGATATGTCAGAGGGGACCAGAGACGAGGGAGCTGGGATATGAGTAGACTGGAGAGACGAGGACACAGGACATGACATTAACCTTTAGTTCAGAGTTCTACTAGTTATGATCTGACGTCTTCAGTCTGACCAAAGTTCTGAGAGGATGTGGGTCCAGGAGAACTCCAGCTGTCAGCGCTGACAGGAGTTAAAGGCTCAGGTCTATGGAGGTAAATGTGGTGCAAAAAGATTTGTGTCTCGTCCCTGGGAATTTGAAGTCACAGAAAAAAATCCAGAAAAATCCTATCTTTCACAGGTACAAAACGACAGCTACGCCTATACAAAATCTTAGGTACGACTACAATTCAATTCAATTCAGTTTATTTATATAGCGCCAAATCACGACAAGAGTCGTCTCAAGGCACTTCACAAAGTAAACATTTCAATACAGTTCAGTTCATTAAGCCAATCAGTAAAAAAGTTTCCTATATAGGACCCAGCAGATTGCATCAAGACACTGACTAGTGTCATTGTGTTGGTACAATCCTCATACTAAGCAAGCATGTAGCGACAGTGGGAAGGAAAACTCCCTTTTAACAGGAAGAAACCTCCAGAGGATCCTGGTTCAGTATGAGCAGCCATCCGCTACGACTCACTGGGGATTGAGAAGACAGAGCAGGCACACCCCACACCCACACACACACACACACACACACACACACACACACACACACCACACACACCCACACTCCCACTCACACACACACACACACACACACACACACACACTCA
>SSNS01000513.1:19305-24305 GCA_006937985.1 Aphyosemion australe | reverse complement strand
CTGCAGAAGCATTTCCAGTTGGCGCGTCGCTTTTTTTCACAGCAGCGTCCCAAAACAAACTCCTGATTCATTGATTTTCTCCTGCTTCCTGATCACGTGATGTGTGACATACACGGATGAAGATCCGCTTTAGACATGTGATGTTTGTTCTCTCGGTGCGGGGGCTCGCTCCGACGCCCGCCCCGTAAAAAAATGCAAATGACGACTAAATTCATCAATGGCAGCGAATGAACTAATGTCCTCCACCAGGCCTTGGTAAACTGATAATGGGTTCATTGGTTCACCAACTGTCAGCTTCAATGGTATGAAAGGCCAAGATGTAATCCATTACTCGCCATCAAGGATAACAGTCCTCTGGTGGCCTCTCTTTGATGGTGATGATGATGATGGTGATGATGATGGTGATGGTGATGGTGATGATGGTGGTGATGATGGTGATGATGGTGATGATGGTGGTGATGATGGTGATGATGGTGATGATGGTGATGATGATGGTGATGGTGATGATGGTGGTGATGATGGTGATGGTGATGATGATGGTGATGGATGATGATGGTGATGGTGATGATGGTGATGATGATGGTGATGATGGTGATGGTGATGATGGTGGTGATGATGATGATGGTGATGATGATGGTGATGATGGTGATGATGGTGATGGTGATGATGGTGGTGATGATGGTGATGATGATGATGGTGATGATGGTGATGATGGTGGTGATGATGGTGATGGTGATGATGGTGGTGATGATGGTGATGATGGTGATGATGATGATGGTGATGATGGTGATGGTGATGGTGATGATGGTGATGATGATGGTGATGATGGTGATGATGATGATGGTGGTGATGATGGTGATGATGGTGATGGTGGTGATGATGATGATGATGATGATGGTGATGGTGGTGATGGTGATGATGATGATGGTGATGATGGTGGTGATGATGATGATGGTGATGGTGATGATGGTGATGATGATGATGATGGTGGTGATGATGGTGATGGTGATGGTGGTGATGATGGTGGTGATGATGGTGATGATGGTGATGATGATGGTGATGGTGATGATGATGGTGATGATGGTGATGATGGTGATGATGGTGATGATGATGATGGTGATGATGATGGTGATGATGATGGTGATGATGTTCTTTGTTCTCTCAGTCCAACAGGTGGAGGTGGAGGAGGGGGCGGAGTCTGTGCTGCTGCCCTTCAGAACAACACCTGAGCTGCCAGGAGACTCTAGAGTGGAGTGGTGGGACAGTAATAAAAAAACGGTCCATCAGCATGAGAACGGTTCTGATCAACCTGAGGAACAGCACCAGCTCTACAGAACCAGAACCAGGATGAATGAAGACCTGCTGAGAACTGGAGACCTCAGCCTGACTCTGGAACGTCCCACATGGAGGGACAGTAGGAAGTACAGGTGTTTAGTCTGGAGGGGAGAAGAGTTACTGAGAGGTAAATCAGTTCATCTGACAGTTGTAGGAACGCGTCATCCTCCCCCGTCTGCAGGAAGAGTCCAGGTTCCTGATACACCAGATGGCCTCAGGACCTCAACTCCTCTGATGTTTGAGGAACCAGTCTGATGGGTTTGTTGGTGGATCTTTGATCCTCTGATGGTGGATCAGAGAGAAACTCTGAGT
Source organism: Aphyosemion australe (assembly GCA_006937985.1). Classification (NCBI taxonomy): domain Eukaryota; kingdom Metazoa; phylum Chordata; class Actinopteri; order Cyprinodontiformes; family Nothobranchiidae; genus Aphyosemion; species Aphyosemion australe. The sequence continues at coordinate 22,658 of SSNS01000513.1, read as the reverse complement.
GAAGGATCTGATGGACGATGGATGAAAAAGGACTCTGCTGCTCCTGAGACTTCATTCCTAAAGAGCAGCAGCTTGGATTCATGGAACGTGAAGGAGATCCAGATCCTGACGTTCCCACAGTTACAACAAGAGAGGAATGTTGTTGTGTTTGGGTCGGGTCAGAACCAGAACCAATGTTAAATCTGCTCTGAGGTCCAGAAGTTCTGATGAATTCTATCTGATCTGGAGAGTTGAACAGACCCCTCAGCCAATCAGTGGCCAGTTCTGACAATCCCGGGAGTTCTGGTCCAACGGGATGTGTTAGTCTTTATATCAGACACCAGTCCTTCGTCTGAGGCTGAAACCTCCCCTGAGAGGCTTAAATTACGGCGTATTTGATAGAATAAAACATCTTTAATGTTATCAATAGATGGGTGTAGACCAGTGGTGTAGTCTACGTGATACGCTGGTATTCACCGTATAACCACTTAAAAGTGGCCAATGATGCGTAACGTGCGGCGTGGGTGGCGGGGGCTCGCCGACAGGCTCACAAGGACGGACGGAGTGGAGTCCACTTTTCTAAAGCCTAATTTATACTTCTCCGTCTGCGTCGGTACGGAGACGCGCAGCACCAGTTTGCGTCGGCACAAGGGCTCTCCAACCGTCCCGCAGAGGGTGACGGAGACGTGTCCTCTTTTTTAACTGTCCGTCGAGAGCAGAGACTGTTTAGATGAGGTCGAGAGCGACGGAGAGCGCAAGCTGGTGATTGGTCAGGACGCCGCTTCATTGAAATACATCAACAGCACCGCCACTGCTGACTGAAAAAATAAAGAGAGCTGAAGATGTCTAGTGGCAGACACGGAGCAGATTGAAGAACGCCTCACGGAAAAAGTCCAAAAATATGAAAGTTTATTCACCCGTGACTGAAGGAGCACAAAGATACAGAGCAAGCGTTTTATTCGTGGACGAAAATGACGCGAAACGTGGGTTCAGAGGTGCCGACCGCATGGGGGAAAGACACAATCTGCAACTGCTAGGTTGCAGATGGTACAAAATGCAGCTGCAAGGTTCATTTAGGGGTGAAAAAATGGGAGCGTATATCTCCTGCTTTGAATGTTCTACGGTGGCTGCCGGTGAAATATTGCATTGAAATGAAAATCCTTGTTTTCCAGTCACTTGCAGGACTAGCGCCACCATATCTTTCTGAGCTCTTACTAAGGTATGTTCCAAAAAGACCTCTCCGCTCTGCAGATCTATTGGTTGAGCCTAGGTTTAACCATAGGTCCCGGGGCGAGCGAGCATTTGCAGCCCCAAGACTTTGGAATAAACTACCTCTAGATATCAAACGCTCATCTAGTGTTAGAAGTTTTAAAGCTAAACTCAAGCAGTATTTTAAATCTATTTAACTACTTGGCAGTTTTATTTATTCTTTTATTATCTAAAACCCTGGAACGTTTGTATCCATTTTTACTATTTTAGGTGTTATTTGTTTGATCTTGTTTTTTTTTATGTGTATTTGATTGCTTTGGGCCGTTTCATGGTTTTTTATTGTTGCTTTCATTTTTAATATATGTGTTTTGTTACTTTATCATGTATTGCACCTTGGGCAGCCTTGATTGGTTGTAGTATGGTGCATTATAAATAAATAAATGAAATGAAGAGGTGGAGGGACAAGTTTAGGTCCCCTATTTTATACAAAATTCACAAATGAGTTGCGGTTAGTGCTGGAAGAAGCTAGCGTTTCTATGTTTGCTGATGATACCACAATATTTTTGGCAGGTAAAACAAATGACAACAACTCTTGAAAAATAACTTAAACGATTATGAACCGGGTTGAAAAAATGTAACCTTAAATCCTGAAAAACAACAAGCATTGTCACTGGCAATGACCATTCAATTACATACCAGCGATCACATAACCAGCTCCGGTGGCCTAGTGGTAGAGTGTCCGCCCTGGGACTGGGAGATCAGGGTTCGATTCCCGGTCGGGTCATACCAAAGACCTTGAAAAAATGGGACCCAATGCCTCCTCGCTTGACACTCAGTGAGGCTAGATCAATCTTCTTAATAATAATGTGAATTAACACAGGGTAACTGGAGAGAGAGAGGGAAACAGAAAAAGAGAAGAGGAAAAGATCAGTGAAGGGGAGCTGATCAGTTGGGAGGGGACACACCAGAACAGCAAACTGAATGAGTGGGAAAATTATTATACTGACAAAAACCAAATCCATGCAACGATGAGGAGACATCCTTGTTTAGGGGGAGAGCTGCGCTGTCCATTTGTATATTAAAATCACCAAGTAAAAGGACACTGGGAGAGAGATGAGTGAGAACACAAATCATTTAAGAAGTCAGAGTTGAACTTGGGGGGACAATAAAATGGGGCAATGACTGTAGGGGTCGGGCCGGATATTTGACAGGCGGGGCATTCTAAAGTGGTGGGGGGAGGCCGAGACACCGGGAGGACCTTCCGGGCCCGCGATGGAGTATCGCAAGACCTCCTCCGCGGCCTGACCCACGAGGTTTGCAGAGGTAAACAAATCCAGGAGGAGTGGAGTCATTCAGCTGAGAGACGTCGCGGGTTGTTGCCAAGTTTCACTCAAGCAGAGAATGTCTAAATTACGGTCTTTAATGACATCTTGAAGGAGATGTCCTTCACCAGAGAGGGAGCGGATGTTGAGAAGACCAAATTTAGCAGTGCGACAGGAGCATTAGCCAAACTAGCCAGTCGGGCTAACACACTGGAGTCACAGATGGGGCTTTCTGTGTCAGATCATAGTCCTTTGGCTTTTACTGTAAGGGTAGAACAACTTCCTGCAACAGTTATTGATAACCATGCTAATGATGAAGCAACAAGTACAGCAATAGAATGGTCCACTGTTATTGATGAAGATCTTTGGCTTATAATAACATCAGTGACACAAGTTTAAACAGCATTTCTATGGCTAAAGACGCCTTTCTGTGCACCGATGCCAAGTATGAGCATCAGCGTGAGCGTTGTGTCATGTATGGTAATATAGTGATGGCTCTATTTGGAAGTGGTAGACCATCCAGAAGGTTTTGAAGTATCCATCAGCTACAGGGATCACAACGGGTCTGGAGATCAGCAGGTAAACCGGATCTGGTGTGTCCTCGACTGCTGGCAGACAGCCTTTTACCCCGGCATGTCTAATCAACGGGAGTGAGAGCAGCAGCCTGCAGAAGGGAGGAGGGAAGAGTCTGTCTACAGCGCTGGTCTGGAGGACAGCAGGGCAGAGCTGGCCTCAGTGCTACAGGGACCAGGCCTGTAACGCTGAGGGTTTTTCTTCTGCCCATCTGCCTTTGGCGCCGCCAGGGATTTTGGGCCTCATGACAAACTATTAGGCATTTGGGAC
>SSNS01000512.1:244050-403652 GCA_006937985.1 Aphyosemion australe | reverse complement strand
AGACCACACTATTCTTTTAACGCGGTTAAAACGGATCGGCCTCTCTGGTGCTGTTCACAGATGGTTCACATCTTATCTCACAGACAGGACTTTTATGGTGAGTCTGGATACCTGTTCCTCTAGGGTCCACAGCATCACATGTGGTGTGCCCCAGGGATCAATTTTAGGCCCTGTGCTTTTTAACATCTATATGCTCCCTCTTGGCGATGTCATCAGGAGACATGGGGTGAATTTTCACAGTTATGCTGATGATACACAGTTGTACATATCCGTGTCTCCTGATGACACACAGCCAATGGATGCACTTTTTAACTGTATTTTAGACATTGAATCCTGGATGGCAGAAAACTTTCTCCAGCTCAACCAGGACAAAACTGAGATTTTAGTCATTGGTTCTGAGGCTCAGAGAGAGAAACTTTTACCAAAACTACAATCAATGTCTTTTAATCCTTCTTCACAAGTGAAGAACCTGGGCGTCATCTTTGACTCTGAGCTGACTTTTATCCCACACATTAAAAATATCACAAAAATAGGTTTTTATCACCTAAAGAACATCGCCAGAGTCCGCCCCATTCTCTCTCGGGCCAATACGGAGACGCTAATGCATGCTTTTATCACCAGCAGAATTGATTACTGCAATGCCCTGCTTTCTGGTCTACCTAAAAAGAGAACTTCAGGCTTACAACTTTTACAAAACTCAGCAGCACGAGTCCTGATGAGGACCAGGAAGCGGGAGCACATCACTCCGGTTTTAGAATCGCTGCATTGGCTCCCCGTATGTTTCAGAATCGATTTTAAGGTTCTCTTAATGGTTTTTAAGTGTCTTAATGGTCTTGGGCCTTCTTATCTCTCAGAACTGCTTTTACCGTACAAACCCTCGCGGTCTCTGCGCTCCTCTGGCAGCCGTCTACTTGTTATCCCTAAAGTCAGGACACACACCCACGGCGAGGCGTCCTTTCAGTACTATGGCCCTCGCCTCTGGAACAGGCTGCCGGAGGACCTCAGGGCTGCAGAGAACGTTCATGTTTTTAAGAACAGGCTCAAGACCCACCTATTTAGCTTAGCTTTTAACTGATGATTTTTATCATCCACTGTTCATTTATTTATTTATTTATTTTTATTTATTTTATCCTATATGTTTTATTCAATCAGAGTTTTACTATCATTTAGAGATTCACCTTTTTAGCTTAGCTTTTATCTCATTATTTTTATTACTGATTTATTCCTTTTATTTATTTTATTTGTTCTATCAGAATTTTACTATCTTATATTTTAACCTTATTTTATCCTCTTCTGGTGTTTCCTCTGTGGGAGCCCTCTGCCCTGGGGGTGGTGGTCTGCTGTGGTGGCCTGGGTGGAGGTGGGGGTTTCCGCCCTCCCTCCCCTGGGCGCTTTGTGTTAGCGCCTCGCCTGCCGATGTGGATCTGCTGCTGTCGGGGCAGATGGCTCCCTTGATGGCGTTTCCTAACTTAGATGGTCTAGCTCATCTGAACTCAGCCCAGTGTGTTACATTTTTATCATATATCCTTTAGCATGTGTTTCTGTGTGCGTGCGTGTGTGTGTGGGTGGGTGTTTGACAATGATTTTAATGAGGGTTTTATTTTCTAAATTCCCCTACATTTCAGGGGAGAGAGGGATTATGGGAATTTGGGGTCATTTTAATTTGTAAAGCACTTTGAGTTACATCTATTGTATGAATTGTGCTATATAAATAAATTTTGATTGATTGATTGATTGATTTTCCAGCCGCCTGCATTTTTATTTACCTCTGACCAGCCAGCACCATGTCCAGTGATGAATCGTACAGGGTAAGGACTAATTTCTACTAGTAAATTTATTTTACAACAGTATTTACCGTTAGAACATCTTCTGCGCTCAGAATCAGCTGCTTGACTTGTGACGTCCTCCATTTTACAAAGTCCCAGTCTCGCCTTGCCGAGCTACTTTTTAGCGCAATGGTGCCTCTAGTGGCTGGTGGATGTAAACATAAACCCAGTGTCATGCTGTCAAAATAAAATTATGATTATCTTTTTAAATATAGCTTTTAAAGGAAAAACTGTACATTCATTCTGCACACTTCTAAATGTCTAAATGGATGTATTCGTTTTTTTAAACATAGCTTTTTATTAAAATGTTCCATATTCGACCTTTAAATCTGTGTTGTAAAAATTTTTATCGACTACAAACCAGTTCTTAATTTGATTTTATTAATAACTGTATAAACACGGCAGTTTGAAAAACAACTAGAGTGCATAGAAGCTTCTGAAAGGAGATTAACAGATGATAATGAAGAGTTTGGTACATTTTATCAACCATATCATCGTAATACCCATACACTATGTGAACTCCAGCAACAGTCTAACTCAGTGCAGAACCTTTTTAAATAACACGCTGATTTTACAACATTCATCACTAAACAGGGCATGAAGCCCAGACACGATACATGCTAATACTTTGACAAAAGACACAGTAATCGTCTCATATCATCGTCCGATGACTGAGAAAAGCGTTTGTTCTATATTCAGGAAGGTTTACACGTCTGTGCATCATCTGCGGCGGGGAGCAGGAATACCAGCATCTGATGATAATGGAAGTCCATTTCTTTGGTTTCTTGTGTTCTTGGCTAACTCTGATATGACCAACCAAACACAGACATCACACATTTTGTTCCATTTACTAAATATCACATTAGCTTTTTTTATGGAGGTAACCATTTTCCAAAGATTTCTGAATTAACCAAAGAAAAACTAGATTATTTTATTATTCATTTAGTTTAATGAACACTTTTAGACGTTTGTCTCGTTGAAATACGCGCACAGCCGTGTGGAAACGTATTTGAACAAACAAAACTGATTCGATGTGCCTTTAAATAATAGTGATTGTAGAAAACTTCACACGTGGAGCACTGATCCATCACACAGAATTCATAAATACTATAAAATTGGATTTATCCTTTTGAGAATAGGCTCATGAAGTTTAATTCAAACCTCTGACATTCATAGTCCGGTGTTATTTGCTGTTGAATGAAGTTAATCTCTAAGGCCTTCAGGTGTGTGGATGCAGGTGAATCAGACAGAAAAGTCATTGAAACAAACTTCTCCAGTGAAAAACTGCCACTGATAAGGTGCACAAACTAAAATATGAAGATGCTGTGATGCTTGAGTAAATTAGAGAAAATAACCCAGAATTTAACTGATCAATGACAAGGATTGAAAATTAGGATTGTTGTGTTTGGAAAAAATATCAAACTAGAAATATTTTAGCAAATCAGAAAATGTTATAATTCTGGTAGTGGAACCGTTATACTAAAGCTGGTGTTACTTTTTGAAAAGTAAAATATTATAATGACTGATATTTAAATAAAAAACATGACATTTTTACTGTGATGTGGTCTGGTGGTTCTATTTCATCGTTTTGTTTTTTAAATAGCTAGTTTCCAACTGTCTGATCATTTTATTATGGTTTGTCCAACAAATGAAAATTAAGTGTCTTTAAAAATGTGCATTTATGAAAATGGTTCAAAGTAATGTGATGTTCAGTAGATATGTCGTAAACCCACGCTGTGGTCCTTTAATACAGCAGCCATTGGTGGGGATTCTATGTTCTTTTAGCAGGTTTGGCTATAAGCTGCCTCTCTCTTTCCAGCTCCTTCTCACGTTGCTGCTCCTTCTCCAGCGCCTCCTTCTGCTTCTGTTGCTGCAGCTTCAAAGCTCTTTTCTAAAAGAAAACAACAGTTTGCATTAATCAGCTGTTACCCAGTGTTTTGCCTCCTCCCAGCCAGGGCATGTCTGCTTAGACAGATATACCTTTAGCTTTGTTGTCTTTTCATGAAGCATTATCATCTCTTTCCTTATGTTGACCAGCTTACCGTGGTACACTTTGGCTTCTGTAAACTAAGGAAAACAAGCTGGATTAGTTATCGCTCTAGCTCACTGGAACAAAAACAGCACGACAGAAATTAGATTATTTAGAAGTCCGGTCATACCAGAGAATTGAGATCCAGCAAGGCGTTACACTCTCTGAACTTGGTGACTTCTTGATCCAGTGTGTCTAAGAGTATCACCTGGTTTTGTCTGGTTGAACAAGAATTAAAGACATGAGTACAAAAATCAGCAAAGTTCTGCTCAAAATGAGAGAAACAAACTTGTGGTAAAGGAGTTTTTCTGTGTTTAAACTTTCAGAAATGATCAATCCATCCATTCATCCAATATTTATCTGTGATTTGGTTCCATCAGTCAGTCATATAAATCATTTTATTTATTTGTCTTTATCATCGTATTCTTAACTGGTTCTCTTAAACAATCTATTCATTTCAGTGTCTTCCTCTCAGCACATTATCTTTATCTTGATTAGTGACAGGAAAAAATATAATAGATTTCCCATCAATGTCACGTTTTACAGCTTGGATGAAAATAGCAAAACAGAAATGTGTTCAGGGTGATCAAAGCTGGAATCAAGCCAGAACAACTTCTCCCTAACATGAAAACTGAACACATGATCCTGATCCATCTTGCTGCCATCATAGTTTGTTTTTGGTTTTTTTTCCCATGTAGTTCCCTCGACGGGACAATGATCAAAAACATCTTAGTACAGCAAGAACACTCACGTGAGCTCCTGAAGGGCTCGTTTAGAGTTCTGTAGATCTGGGAGGTAATTAGAGAGAAACCCCTCTGTCAGTTTGTCCACTGTTTTCTTATCCACATACACATCCTCTACCGGGGTTGAGCTTTGCAGATCCAGTGGCTGCTGCTGCTGTGTTGGCTGCAGATCTGTCAGAGAGTTTGGATAGTTCAGGTACTGCAAATGAAATACAACACTGACATCCACGCACTCAGAATACAGAAGCTTTCAGCTTGTTATTCCTACTGCTGACACTTCAGATGTCAGTTTGTTTTAAATGATTTGGACTGGCTCACATTTGACAATTACAAAAATTAAAAGTTGTACTTACATTATTGTGACATCAAAAGCTTCTCTGGGTATATTTAAAGCCCAGTTAAAAATAGTAACGGATGGTGTTGTTATTTAATGAGATCTTTTGGCAGATTACTGTAACAAGGGCTGCACAGTAAATCACAGAAATGTAATTAAAATGTATGCATAATATCATAAACCATCATATTCTGTTCATTGGAATGTCCATATAATAGACTCATTGTCTTTGATGTCCACACCTGGTTTAGATTACAGCCACCAAAATACAAAAAGTGTTGGGAGTAATAATTTTGTGATGAAGACGATGATGTTCAGGAGGAAAATGTGGACTTAAGGCAACCAATATCATTAATGCATCATTCAGGAATAATACTGCAATCACATATGTTTTGTTCTATCTTGCAGCCCCAATGACACAACTCTACAACGCAATTATTTTAGTGCATGTTTAGTGCAGACAACACAACATATAAACAGACCTTTGTAATTTGTGCAATATCGACCAAAAATATACTAATTTCGATTTTTTTTATCTTGACTCCTATGTGCAAGATTTTTTTTTTGGGTTAAATGTCAAATAAACTGGTCCAATATTCTGGTTATTCTAGCCTTCTTTATCTTTGAAAACCATGAATCACTTTAATATAATAAAAAATAAACAGAAAGGTTTTGTGTTACTTGAAGGTGAGTTCATTGTTCCAAATCTCTGCATGCCACTGATTAGTAATTCAAATGTGAACAATAGAGAACAAAGAACTGAAAAAACATCCTTTCACTTTCACATACATACCTGGAAGTTCTCTCTGGGACGAAGGTCCTTCCTCTTCCATCCCCTCAGCCTCCATGTGCTACTGTCCTGTTAACCCAGTCTGGCCGTCGATCAACTTCGAACAATCACCTTGAGCTCACTCTTTTATCTGATGAAAAGAACTAGTTTAAACGACATTTATCTGACAAAAAGGGGTAAACAGCCTCGCTTGTCCATCGACCTAATGCCTAGCTAGCTCAGTTGCTCCTGAGCTCCATAATGAGTTAGGCATGACACAGTTAGACACAATGAGCCAGCTGCTAAACAGTCTATAAATAATATTTTAAAAAGACATTTTACCTGTTTAGACTTTAGCTGAACCGCCGTGGAAGGTTTAACTGGGGTAAAAAGACAGAAAAGGACTAGCAAGACGGCTTATTTTCGATTTGTTGTGGTGCATGAGACAGCGTCATGTGACTCATGCGTCGTCACGTGATCACGTGACGCGAGGACGAAACCAAACGGAAGGGAAATGAAATGCTTGTGTTGCGTTCGCGAGCTAAAGGTAGAGTCGAGACCTCCGGTGTGTTGACTTCAGTTTTGACACAACTTTCTGTTTTGTCAACGAAATAATTTTAAACAAGAAGATGGTTTTCTGTCGGTAAGTCTATCGAATTTTTTTAAATAAATTACAGAGCTATACGAGCTGTTTATTTGTCCCAAACTCATTTAAACGAACGTAACCTCTGGTCGCTAGCGTGTTACTGTTTAGCCCAAACTGTTTAGGAGGAATATTGAACTCTGTTTCTAAGAGTTCGTGTTGGAATGAAAGTCCAAGCCTAGAAACTGATGACAAATCAGACCGGGTTGTTGAAAGCGCTGAGCTGTACTGACGTAAAACGACACCCTGTGTGTTTTATGTCACTTTCTTTTTTGTCAGGAGAATGGAAACGCAGCGCGCCCCCTAATAAAGATGTGAATGAATACCTCTGAAGACCTACAGACCGAGCTATCCCGGACCATATAAGCCCCGCACATAAAAATGTCAGGTCGGAGGCTTTTCGGTAAGGTGCGGTCCGCCTTCAGGAGGGAGCGGAGCGACATGGACCTGAGCGACGCGGCTCCCTTCGACCTATCCGACGAACTGGTGGACGATGAGACCCCCAAATTCAACAAGCTAGTGGTGGTGGTCTCCGGAGAGATGTCGGACTACTCTGCTGGAGCTCCTTCTAACGGAGTGTCGGTGAACACCATGGTGGTGGGGAATGAGGATGATGATGACTCCCTGCTGGACTCTTCCTCCAGTCTGAGCAGCCCTGGGCTGAACATGGACCCCTGTGACAGCTGCGCCAAGAAGAGGGAGAGAATCAAACACAGGAAGGTGATGAAGAGGCTGATCATCGCAGCGTTACTGTATTTTTTGTTCATGATAGGTGAAATCATAGGTGAGTATATGCAGAATGGACCTCACTGTGGCCATGAAATCTGTGTGTTTAAAGGGTTTATTATCATGATTTTAACGAATGCCTCTTCTAAGGTGTGTGTGTTTAAATCTCCAACTTAATCCATCATTCATTCATACACCTCAGTACATGCTCATCAAAATTCAAAAGGCGAAGTATTAAATTACTTGGGATTAACAGCTGGTGCCATAAAAGCACAAAAGAACCCCAGTCGCTATAGAAAACAACACTGAGACTCAAATTTCTATTAGTTTTACTCATTTGCTTTTCTTTGAAATCAGCTGAAATAATCGTGATCAGGTGGTGGTGCACTAGCAGCCTGCCTCATGTTCCTCAAACATACTACAGCTGATCAAACAGTGACTTATGATCGAAGGCAGTAAAAGAGTGAAAGGGTTCACAGAACTCTGTTTGAGGAAAGCTGCCATAAACTGATGTTCTTTTTATGTTACAACCTACAAGGAAATTGATTTTGTTTTATTTTATTATTTTTTTACCTATGGAAAACGATCTGGGGCAGCTGGACTTAAACAAAGACTGTCCTCTGTGTTGTAAAACATTAACCTGTGAGAAAAGAGGACATTAAAAACACAGGAGAAAGGATAACTTTTTAAGGCAGCTTTGTTTTAATAAATACTTTGCTGCAAAAATGAGAATTCAGATTTGTTTATCTGTATCTACTTTGTGGGCATAATAAAACCTGGTCTGTTAGATTTAATATACTGGAGAAAGTTTTAGAATACCGTAAATCCTCTAATACAGGCCCTGGCCTTTATTAACTCAAGCGCATCCTGGTTCAGGCCTTTATTGGAAGGAGGCCAGAATTAGAGGCAGGCCTCTATTTCAATTTGAGCAAAATAAACTACCAGTAGAATGAATAAAAACGAGATTTTGTGTCTATCTGAGCGGTGACTGAAGTCTCACATGCAAATCAAAAGTGATTGGTGGGTTTCACTCACGTGACCCTGCCCTGGCGCTGAACTCAAACAGTGGACAGGAAGTGTTTTGCTCTACTATAAAACACAGCGTGATGGATGAAAGTGAGTGTTCTAAACGAGCTGGCACAGACACGATATCTTCCTTTATTTTATGACTCATTTAATTTTAAAAGTTGGACTTTTCATACATGCTGGAGGATTTACCCAACGCTGAAGCGATCGAAACAACAAACTATCTCATGTGGCAAATCTCATATTACACTGCAAACCAAAAGCCTTTTATGAGTCTGAAAGCCTACAACTATTTTATTTCAGGTTGGTTAACAATTTAGAGATCCGGAGAAGCTTTAAATGACCGTTGTCTTGTTTATGCTCGTGAGATGTGCTTTTTTAGTTACGTAATTAACTCGTAATGATAGCTAATGCTAACAGTGAGTATGTGCTAGGATCTACTTATAACTAACGTTTTAAGCCTTTTTAAATCCACGTTTCTGGTACATTTGTTTGATTTTATTAAGGTATTAATGCCACGTTACAACACTGAGCTAACTGCTAAAAACATTAGCACTCTAAAAGCTATTTGCGGTCCGCAAATAGCTTTTAGAGTGCTAATGTTTTAGCGGTTAGCTCAGTGTTGTAACGTGGCAGGTGAGCAGTTTGCAATTTGCGGTGAGGACATGTGAAAACAGTATCAAACCGTTATTTACCCCCGCTGACAGCGAGACCGGCTAATATAGGAGACCCGGCCGGTAATGGAATACAGGCCAATATTAGAGGATTTACGGTATTGATAATTTGTGTTTTTCACTAGTGGCATTTCTCTTGTGCAAAAGTTCTTTTTATGTTATCAGCGTATGGTAACTTTTTTTAAAGTAACTATTTGGTGATTTAGTTTGATTTCCATCACGTGACAAAGGTTGATTTTGTTTTCTATGGGTTCGTGTTTCTAATTAAAACTGGGTCTTTGTTGATTTTTGTCATTTTTGTCTTTCACTAGATGTCCCAGGGGTTTTGGTTTGAAGAAAATGTACTGCTGTCACCATTTCAGTGGTTTAAGTTCTATGTTCAGAATCAAAGAAATGTTGATAATCATAATCCAAAGGGGTTTGAATGAAGGCAACTGGACTTCTTTGGTTTCTTGAGGTCAAGCTTATAAACTGTAGCTGTCTATTGCCGCTTAATGAGCCGAAACTACCTATGAATACCCCTCCTCACTACCCCCTGGGGAATCATTGAAGTCATTTGGCCCTATTGTGTTAGAATGCTTGTTTTGATTAGACGAAGAAGGGTGTGACTTGGACCGAAACTGTTTTGGAATTAAGTTTAATGCTGCATTGTAGGTGCTGGAAAGGTGAAACCTCAGGTTTCTCCTCAGGTAGGGAGGAGGGGTATTCATAGGTAGTTTCAGCTAGTTAAGCAACAATAGACAGCTACAGTTTATAAGCTTGACCCTCCCATATTCCAGTCCGAACTAACAAAGCTCCTCGTATGAGAAGCGAAACGTCTTCAAGAAACCAAAGAAGTCCAGTTGCCTTCATTCGAACCCCTTTGGATTACCATGACCTGGATGACTCAGAACCTTCACCAGCATATTGATAATCATAAATATGTTCATCGGTCCAGATTCACATTAATTTGTGTTTCCAAAACTGTCTATTATAGTTGCTTTAATGAAGACAGTGGCCATATACCATGTACTTTTAATTATTGTCATTGTTCCTTTTTCCTTTAGGTGGTTATGTATCAAACAGTTTAGCCATTATGACTGATGCTGTGCACATGCTAACAGACGTGGTGGGTATCTTGTTTTCTCTTCTGGCCCTCTGGCTCTCCACTAAACCTCCCACCAAGAGATTCACATTTGGGCTACACCGCCTCGGTGAGTTTCAGAAGCACTTCTTTTTTTTTCCACTTCCATTTTGTATCTGCATCCTTTTTTTGTCTGTGCAGCAAAACGAAAGTGTGTGCATTTCAAACACATTGAGAAGAGAAAGTGTTTTCCAGCAGGTCAGAATCTCAGTCAGAGACCTGGTGTTTCCTTCAGAAACTCAAAATATTCATTCACAGTATACATATTTAAAACCCCATCAGAACCAAGGACACAAGATAGTTTAAACATGGCTGAAGTAACTTGTTACGTTAACAAGAGGCACTTTCCTGTTTTGGTCGGTTTTAACTAAGTCATAAGACTTCATGCATATTAAATATTATTAGCTTTACACCCAGTTTCTGAAAACTTAACCTGACTGTGTGAAAATAACCAAATGAGTCGTTTTATGTTTCCAATAACTTTCCAAAGCAAGTGCTGTCTCAGCTATTTGGTCAGGTTTTTGTCCACATCATGAACTTTAAATGCATATAAAAGCAAAAGCAGCACCTTGTACCTGCATATGATTGGTTCTCCCTCATGTGAGTGTCACTTCATTTTGATTATGCTGCAAAGATCAGAATCCAAATGAGTTTATGGTAGCTGTTTGCATTATAACCTTTCTGTAATGGTTCAGAATCTTGACCTAAAAAATAAGGAAGTAAGGTTCATTCATGGTAACATAAACATAAAGGAAGCTTTTGTTACTGTCAAAGTGGAGCTGCTTAAAGGTGCAATAAGGAAGAATTTCACAGTGAAATAATCACAAAACAGTTTAGTGTCTCAATCATGTTGGAAGGAAGTTGCATTGAAACATATTTGCTTCTCAGCCGGCTGTGGGGTTGTCAGTTTTTCTTCTTTTAGAAAAGCCACAAAGAGACGTAGGCTGTGTCCAAATCCAGGGATTGCATGCTTCTGAGTACCCGTTCTCATTGGTCTCAGGAGAACGTGTTCTTCCGTGACCACTTAGACCGGATGTTAACAGCTGTGAATGTGGACGTTCTAGCCTTAAATAAAAGGCCCGCCCCTACTCCTGTCACCTAGCAACTGCTTAAAGAAAATCTATTACAAAATATGGATCCACGATGCTGGATTATTCACGGTTAATTGTATAATTTATTTTTTGATTTATGATTTACCAATTTTATGAACTGTAATGACGAACAAGAATACAAAAACACATTACAGGCCTAATGACAATGGGAAAGGCTTAAAAACACAACCACTTCAGGCTTTTACTTTTTGTACAGTCACATTTGAATAAACTAGTCGTCCTGCTGCTCTACTGCTGTGCGTCCCGTTTCTACAGAAGTCAATTCCGCAGTGCATCACGGGAATTATGGAGGTGAGGAGACCACGGAGACTACACCGCACCCGTTCTCAAAATCGGGGAAAAGAAGAACGCATTTCAAGACCGCATTCTCAGCATTCTTGGAATTTGGACGGTCTTCGACGCGGCGCTGTGACGTCACTGGTCTTAAAATCCGAACTTATGAGCACGCAATCCCTGGATTTGGACACAGCCGTAGTCGCTGTTTACAATCTGTACCGCCTCCATGCTTCCTGGTTCCAGAGCCAATCATATGTGAGTCTGCGAGGTTGCCAAGTCTTTTGCCTGCAAACCCTGCTATGCTGGCATTTGTAATTCAACACTGGCCAGCAAAGAGCAGCAGAGTTGTGGAAATGTTACCCAGTGAAAGGAGTAGCCCAGAAGTTATTTCTTGTACTCCTAAAAAGCCACGGCATCTTTTTGTTCATTTTAAATATTGGATGAAGCAGGCTAGAGGCTAATGTTTCGCTAACAATGCTAACGCTGAATTAGAAGCAAATAGTTGGCTCTGAAAAATATCTCAAGCTACTTTTTCAATTACCAACAACTCAATATTACAGTGAAATGTATTTATCAACTTACTGTGTGACTCGTCTTCACTCGTCGTCTAGAATCTTCTGGTTCTGATCCTTAACTGGTAACAGCTGCTCAGAGCGGGCTTGTTTGTTTGGATACATGGACTGCAGTACCCACATTTGACCACAGGACGTCATTCTTACTTCATGCACCTTTAAAAGCTACAATATCCTCATGTTTTCACCCCCAGAGTTCACTCTGTTACATTACTGCTCAGAGGCCACCTCTGGTTGCATCAGTAAACAAGTTTCACATTGAGGTATTTCAGAGCCGTAAGCCATCTGTTTGAAGTGAAAGAGCTCAGGGCCATTACTGTTCCCTACCAGACTGTCTGCCTCAGGAAAAACTCCCCCACTAAAGTACAGATTTCTTCTCTTTCCTTTCTTAACTTTGTATTTTCACTTTTGTTCTGCTGCATCAATGTGTTCCTGTCTTGTACACAACCCAATATAGGGGGAAGTGTGTTGTTCTTAAGGACCACTCTAAAACATTTCTGACAGCTGAATGTGATTTTTTTCTTTTAGAAGTGGTATCGGCAGTCCTCAGCGTGGCGCTCATCTACATCCTGACAGGTGTGTTGCTCTATGAAGCGGTTCAGAGGACCATGCACCAGGACTTCGACATAGATGGAGACATCATGCTCATCACTGCAGCCGTGGGAGTCGCTGTTAATCTCATGTGAGACGTTTGTCGTTTTAAAACAAAGATTTTTTTAAAGAAACTAACTAACCGAGCTAATTGAACTGAATTTTTTGCTCTTTTTGTATGTTTAGAATGGGTTTTTTGTTAAACCAAGGTGGCCATTCCCACTCACACGGCCACGGTCATTCTCACGGTCCTGCAGTTCCCTCGGTTCCACATTCAGCCGGGTCGGGCCAGCAGAAAGCACATGGCAGCTTGGCCGTAAGAGCAGCCTTCATCCATGCTTTGGGAGATCTCCTCCAGAGCATCGGTGTGCTCATAGCTGCTTACATAGTCCGCTTCAAGGTACACTAATTATATAAGAACTCTAGCACCTCCTTAAAACTTTTGCTTGGAGCACTTTTGCCACTTCCACATCTGAGTCAGGACAGTCAGGGCTGGGTGGCGTCAGTTTGGGGTCGTACGGGCAGTTTTTGTTCACACGGACTTCTCAGGAATGCGGAAATCCCCGTTCATGTGGACGGCGCAAAAGATGCGGGGAAAAGTCCGTGGTGTCCTCCTTATTAAGATAAACAAAGGTGGGTGTGAGCTGTGTTGCTTTTGGAGACTATGAAGAGAGATGTTTACTCCACAGCATCCAGAATGAAAATGACTCGCGCACTTGAGAAACCCCCGCTGGCTGATTCTACACGCCAATTGGAAGCGGTAGGCGTGAATTTCAGCTAGCCAATTCATTTGTAGCGTCACCTCGGTCCCAGTCGGACTGCCGAGGAAGAGGTCTGAAAAAAAAGAGTCACCTCAGAACAGAAAACGGATGTGAAGCCAAAAAAGCTACCCAGCCCGGGCCGTACTGACGCAGATGTGGAAGCTGCTTTTGTGTCATTTTACAGCTCAATGGAAATATCTTGATGTTTTTTTTTTAAATCATTTCCTTAATAACACATTTAATGATAAAAATAGCCTTAGAGTGAACACACACACTTTTCTATTATGGGTGTGTGATGTATTTATGCAGTGACAGCATGTTGCCTCAGTCCGTCACATCCATGACTCTGCCACTGCTTCATTAGCATACTGTAAAAGATCACCACACTACTCTACAGAAACTATTTACGGAGTATTTTAACATGTTCATGTAAATGAAAAAAGAGTAAAGCGGGTTTATGATGAAAACAATTATTAAGATGTCTTGTTGAAATATAAAAGGTGTAACTCAATAACACTCTGACTTCACAGCCCGAGCTGAAGTTGGCAGACCCAATCTGCACCTACATCTTCTCGGTTCTGGTTCTCTTCACCACATTCCGAATCATACGAGACACATTAGTCATTGTGTTGGAAGGTACGTTCAGGATGTTTTTAGTTTTTCTGTTTAGCATTGGCTGTTTTCTTATGTGGTGTGTTTGCTGTTGTCCTTCGCTGTCAGGTGTCCCCAGACACATGGACATTCAGCGAATCAAAGAGGACCTCCTGAAGCTGGAGGATGTCCAATCGGTGGACGAGCTGAACATCTGGGCGCTGACAGCCGATAAGACTGCAGCACTGGTACATCTGCAGCTCGGTGAGTGACTGACTGGATACTCGATGAAGACAATAGAGTTGGGTGAAATTATGCATAGATTTCAGTCAAATGCAACAGTGTATGGTGCATTCTCATTTATTTACCACTTTTTAAGTTTTTGGCTGCATCAAAATAGAACCAACCTAGTTTAAATGGGTTGCATTAATCTGCAGACTCGACACAAGGGGGAGCCGTTTCCTCATTGGTGGAACAACTAATGCATCAAGAATATTCAGCTATTTTATTTGTGGAAAAAATGTCTCTTTTCTGAAAAACACAGACTTTAAAACACTGATTTTTGCCTTAATTCCTAAATATGGTCGTTTGTCTAACTTTTGTATGCACACATATCATATTTAGTCCTGTCTAAACAGGCTTAATATGTCGTAATAATTGAACTTTTTTGTGATCAACATGATTTTTAGGCCCTTTTAGGCATTTTTTTCTAACTTTAAAAATTAGGACAACTTTATCACATAAATATTAGGGGTGGGAATTTAATGCGTTAATTATGATTAATTATTTAGAAAAAAATAACGCATTTAACCCTTTAAGCCCGAGGGTCCCCCAATTGGTGGATGTTGAAGTTTAGCAGCAAAATACATGCCCTAAATATCAATATAGTCAAGCTGCACCTCTAAAGAAAGCTCAGAACCTTGGCTACAAGACCATGTAAACCTTTTTATGTGCTCCAAACACAACTAGAACTATAGTCAAATGAGTGATCAGAAATCCCTCTTCATGTGTTTTTGCCTTCATTTCTGTCTCTAATGATGCTAAATCAAATCAAATTGCACACACATTATTATTATTATTATTTTAAAGACAATACCATTATCAAAATGTACTTATAATAGTATTGTGCTATTAGGTCTGTCCTAGTTTTGCCAGTGATATACATATAGATTTGTTTCTCCTGTTTTGAATTGAAATACAATTTAAAAGCATTTTTTTTTAGAAATTAAGAGCTTGTGTTTACAATAATAATGTCAATGACTATTGTTTGATTATCTGTCTCATTAATTTTAATTTTAAAAAAATGCGATTAATCAAGATTAATTAATTACAAAGCCTCTAATTAATTAGATTAATTTTTTTAATCGAGTCCCACCCCATTATATTAATATAAATATATTGCCAGAAGAGAAAAAATATTCACACAGGGTACTGAAGGATGTTTAAAATAAGAACGTACAGCTGCATCGTAACATTGTCCCAGACCTCAATCTGTAAAAAAAAAATAAAAGGCCTATATTTAGTTAGGAATGCTTGGTTAATCTCTGACCTTTTGGCTCTCTAATATTTCTACTTTACATGGTAATGCAGAGGAGTGAGTCAAAAAGCTTCCTGGCATGTGCTCTGCATCATTTAAACGAATCCAGCTTCTTAGTGTTCAGATATTTTAAACTACATTTCATGACGATGTGGGTTTTGGAATCAATGAAACAAAAGTCTGCTTTATAATGAATGCATGTTTTGGTGTTAACAGCACCCTCTAGTGCTAACAACTGGGAGGAGGTCCAGGCCAAGGCCCGCCACCTGCTGCTTCACACCTATGGTCTCACCAGGTGCACCGTGCAGGTCCAGACTCACCGGGAGAGGGCGGTACGCAGCTGTTTACAGTGCCAGCAGTCCAGCGCATAAAGAGTCTCATGGCCACACTGACAGCAGCTCATTCCATGGAGGCAGAGAGTACAAAACCACAGAGGGGCCTGGATGTCCCACTGCTGCTGCAGCTCTGTGCCGTACAGCAAAGTGTGCAGACGTAAATGGAAAAAGAGTGGTGCCAAAGGACAGATCTAATTAGAGAGGATCTGCAGCCTCCAGGGACTTTGTGCTCTTATGCTTGAAAAGCTTGTTGAATGAAATTTGACTCGTTCTGGAGAAGATTGTCCTTAATTCACCATTAAAGCCTGTTGCAGCTGCATTTTTCTTATTTAACAGTTTGATTCATCACAACTGATGTTGGGTCATCAGATGCAGATCTTTGTTCCAGGTGCTGGACCTGGAAACATTGTTGTTTTTACGAAGCACATGGGAAAATACCTCATGTCATTTCATGCCTGGAAAGTGCTTATAAATAACCTTTAACATCACACCTTATTAAACACACTTCATCCATACTTTCATTCACCAAAGCCTGATCCCAGTCTGTTGCTGTTGTTTTTGCCTTTTGATTAAAACAGTGTTGGATATTCATACAGTAACCCATGGTGCCTGGGCTCATCCTCATTTAACAGCATCTCTGACAGGAAGCTGACAATCAGTATTTCAGAGAAAAAGGGTGAGCTAAAATAACCCGGGTGTGGTGTCTTCTAGAGTTTTCTCCTGTTTTACAAGGCTGCAGGGGTTTGTGAGTAAAACTTCACATCTCGGACATTAATGATGGATCAATTTTGTTTGTAATAAAAGGTCAAAACGCTGT
Organism: Aphyosemion australe; assembly: GCA_006937985.1. NCBI lineage: Eukaryota > Metazoa > Chordata > Actinopteri > Cyprinodontiformes > Nothobranchiidae > Aphyosemion > Aphyosemion australe. Next base: position 387,167 of record SSNS01000512.1, on the reverse strand, counting down.
CTCCATCTCTCTTTTTTTCAAAAAGGTCTGTTCATAATGTAGCATGTTGATCCCTGATCTATTTTTTATTAATCACTAGTATTTGGATTAAAATAAAAATCACGTGAAAGCATATGAATTGTTTAAATTCAGTAGAAAATGTTTATTGTTTTTATGTGTAACACCACTTTTCAACACTAGGGGGTGCACTGCTTAAAATGCAGTTTTATTTGTAAAAAAAAACTTGTAGGTTTTACACCAGATGATGATTTTGCAAGATGAATACTTTTATTTTTCCACAGAAAAGTTAATGTTTTCTGAAAGAGAAGTAAAAAATGAGTTGGTGCTTTAAACTTGTTTATTTACATTAATGCTCAGAAGTGTCAGAGATGAGAAACAGCTTACTATTTAAAATCTGATCCATTTCATAGAAACAGGGTTTATGTGCCATGTGTGGACACATGAAGGGTTAATAATTGACCACGTGTTGAAGGGAGGAGTGTCTGTTACCAGGAAATGATAAAGTAATAAAACCACAAGCATCTGTTTACCTTTTCTGGCCAAACAAGTATTTCACCAAACTCACGTCTGCCCTGCCTTCCAGTGGTATGAAACAAAGAACTTAGTCTTTTCATTCCCAAATGTATTGATTAGAGTAGATTTTATTAATATGACTAAAATAATCACCTGCATACAAACAGATGAACATTCAGTAATAAGGTGTAGGAGGAGACCTGTGTGTGTCTTTACTTTTTAACATCAACTACCTGTTTTGCTTGTTGGTCACATGATCTGTGGTGTCAGGTTTGGAGTGATGTAGTCACGTTCACACACCATACAGTCTTTGGTACACACACACACACTACATCCTTCCTCTTTGTTTCTGCTAATAACGTCAGCTGTGCATACTGCAGCTGGATTGGTGAAGCCCCCACTGTAAGCTACGCCCTCAGCTGTCATCCTGCTGCAGAACGAGTCTCCAGGCGAGTCGCTGCGTGTCAAAAACAACATATTTGTTCAACTAGATTTATGACAGTTTTACAAGTTGTCAGCTGACAAAAGAGGAAGGAACATTTTCATCCAATATATGATTTTTTTTTTGCAGTCACATGACCCACTTGTAAATGAAACCAACAAGAAAATGTGTTTCCACATCTCTGAGCCACTCAGAGCAGGAAACAAAACGCACGCCTCGCCTTCTCTTTGTTCGTTTTACTGGTTTAATAAGTCAGGAGAAATCCACTGATGAGCAGCAGCCTGTGGAGGCAGGATACAGGAAAATGATAGGAAGGAGCTGTTCTGATCATTACTCTCCTCTGAGATGAGACTTAAGAGGATTGTCTCTGTGAAACAATGGGAGCGCTGAATGCTCATCCAGCTGTAATCTAAGCAGATTACGCCCCAAACTCGCTGCTTGGATGAAAAATGATTTCTTCATACCTGAAAACAAGTCAGAGAAACAAGATGTAATGGTTTTAATGTTTAAACTTGATCTCATGAAACATAATTACAGTTTACTCTATAAACTACAAGAAAACATGTTTTTATTATTTTATTTATAAAACATGTTTTATTTAAGATTTTAAAGAGTAAATTGCTTGTTTGTTTTTCTGTTTGATCAAATCTGAACATTAATTTTTCTTATTTGCATTTTTTTAAATTCGTTTGAGGAATCATTAGCTTGGTTCAAGATAAATGTTATATCTTTAGAAATTATTTATTTTATTATTTTTTATGTACAAGTGACTTAATCTGAATTCAATAAAAAAACAAGTATCTTAAAGAGGATCTAGAATGTAAACCATTTTCCTTGTTGTTGTTGAATAAAGACAGCTTGGGTGGTCAACAGCAGCATGCCAAAAAGTCAAAGCCGTGTTTGACCTACTTTTTATGTAAATTAGAAAGTTGAAAAAGGCGAGAGAAAAACTTCTGTTCTGAGAAAACCTTCCTTAACACGTCACTAGGGGGAGCCCTTCCTCCTCCAACCTGCATGTCTCCAGTGTCTGAGGCCTTCTGGGGTAACCAACCAATCAGCAAGCAGCTCATTATCATATTCATGTCCTGGCTGAGTGGGAGGGGCTAACAGCTCTTTTCACAGCAAGGCTGGTTTAGGGGGTTTAGAATGGACTGTATTAGGGCTCCTGGGACAGATGAAAGCCAAAAGAACATTTCTGATGCTTTTTAGAGGCTCCAGGCTGTTTTAGATTCTTGATTAACTGCATTCTAGTTTCTCTTTAAAATGAATCCTAAAACAAATGGGTAACCAATGCAGAGATGCCAGTATAGGAGTGATTATATGATCCCTTCTTCTGGCCCTCGCCAGAAACCTAACAACTGAATTTTGGACCAACTGTAATCTAGATGTTAGTAGGACCTGCACATTTATTCTTCATCTTTATCAAATAACATTAATTACATATTTGTGTCAAAGCAATCCCAGTTTGGTAAATTGAGGTGAAGTTAGTGCAGTTTGATCATAATAAACAAATTAAAACATTTGCTACATGTGTGTTCAGCTGACAATGGTCAACTCTGAAGGACATCAAGGAAAGTAGCTCTTATATGTTTTTGTCTGTTCGTGTGACATTTTTAAAATATATGACGTTTCTTTCATCTTTTATGTGTCGATCCAGCCTTTGTTATTTTTGTCACATGCTGTCTAATTACTAATTACTATGTAGGTCACTCATGGGAGGGCAATCCTGTGTGAAGGATGTGAACCTGATATAAAAATTTGTTTCCAACATTGACTGTATAAATAATGGAAGGACCCTTCGTCATGTCACCCATAGACTTCTGAAGAGCTGAAGTAAAACCCAGTGGGCGGTTTCCACCACCGCCATCTTGGCTATGTCATGCTGCTCGTCACTCCCGGAAAATACAAAAATGGAGCTGAGGATGGGGGCAGATGATTGACACCCATCAAACTCTGAACCGATGTAGCTAGAAGCTAACTGAGCTAACCAAAGCTAAAGTTAAAGTTAAAGTCCCAAGTATTCATGACACACTGGTGAAATTACATCTCCGCATTTGACCCATCCCCATGGTGGGGAGCGGTGAGCTGCAGCTGTGGCCGCGCTCGGGAACTATTTGGTGGTTTAACCCCCCAATCCAACCCCTTAGTGCTGAGTGTCAAGCGAGGAGGCGTTGGGTCCCATTTTTTCAAGGTCTTTGGTATGACCCGACCGGGATTTGAACCCCAATCTCCCAGTCCCGGGGCAGACTCATACCACTAGGCCACTGGAGGTTGGCAGGCGCTTTTAGCCAGAAAACTGCAGTTGAGCAACTCTGCTACCCTCTGCCTTTTAGGCTGTAACACTTTTAACATGAGGCCTTCCCTTGAGCAAGCAGGGGGGCAAGCTGCTAGTGCTGACAAAAAAACATTTAGATTAAAAACTCATTCAAAAGAGAGTCCTGGCCAAGATGGGCAGCAGCTCACCAGCAACAATAATCAACACACGTGGAAAACCGTTTCCACATCATAAAACAAAAGAACATTAAGATAATCAGCCTGAAGAAAAAAAAGATAATTTCAGAAAAAGTTTTTTTCTAGTTACATATTAACTTACCAATTGTTTTTTTTTCCAGATGATTGTGTTTGCTGGGAAAATCCCCCGCGATCCTCCTCCGTCAGCTACAAACTCCAGTATGAGGTTTAGGCTTTAGCTCCCTAGCGCCAGGTTAGCTAGATTGCTACCTCCGTGGTTAGCTTAGATGCTAACTTCGGGTAAGCTGGCTACAGCCAGGCTACAACAAGGCTACATCATTTCCGTTTGATGCGCCACCCTCAGCGCCACCTTTTCGCCTATTTTGGGATTTTTCGGTAGTGACGACACGAATTATACAAATTACACGGCCAAGACAGAAGTGGAAGGAACCGCCTATTTGTGGCTTCACCCACGGCCACGCAAAGAAGTGGGCGTTATCCGTCCATCTTATATATATAGTCTTTGGCTGACAGGTCATCTTCTAGCTGTCAATCAAAAGGACACGCCCCTAATAGTTCATAATTTCAATCTGTTTTACATCTAAAGTAATTCATCTCCCTCAGAGGTGTCATGACTTTAAACTTGACCTAAACTTGACAAAAATGTTTTTTTAACCAGGTTGTAAACATGTTTATTCCTGCTGTAAAGTTGACATTTTTAACATGGGAGTCAATGGGAACGTGCTCCTTTCTAGATTCAGCCCCTAGTGGAAGACGGGGGAACTGCGATTTTTGTCACTTCCGCGTTGGCTTCAGTTTTGGCGGACGGTGTTTCTCCCTCGTTTCCAACTATTGCTCTGCATTTAAGAATAAAATAGGGTTTGTGGCTCTGACTAAATGTTGTGTCACAAATCGCCTAAAGAAATTGAACGTATCTCAGTGACACAGGTGAATGTTTAATGTTCAGTTCATTTGGTTTTATGTTTTCGTTTATCTGATTGTTGCTGTGCTGGTCACTAGGAGCTGTGATAACAGGATAAAGGTGTACTGTTTTTGCCTGTAGTGGTCAGAATCCTCCAAAAATTTCAGTCTCACATCATTTTGTTGTCTCAAACTTAGTTTCCACTCTTCAGACAGGCTGTCTCGGGTTCAGATCAGAATAACACTTAAACATGAACTACTAATCTCACAGCGGGCAACAAAGCTTTTGCTCAGCAGGATTCTGACCTTTTTTCTTCGATCAAAACAATAAAAATACTGTCTGTTTAATAGCTCAAGGCTAATTCTTTGATTTCATTGTCTCAGAAAAACAAGAGGTTCTGCAGTCCAGTTGGCTCAGAACCATTTCTGTCATGTGTTTGTGATTTTTGCCTTCTCTTCCCCAAACCCACTGTTCACAGATATGAGAATAACTTCATAAAGCAAGTCTTGTTCAGATTAACGGCCTTTAAAAATGTAACTGAGAGAAAAAACAATAACTTCATGTGATCGTCGTGTCACATTTTCCAAACATAGACTTCCCGACATTCCTGGCATCCAGCTTCAAACCTATTTATGTCTCCAAACTCTTCACAGGACTAGTTCAGCCTTATCATGTGTGTTCCATAGATCTGAAGCTATTTTTAGTTTAACGCTATCTGGGTTTAAACTCCAGTCTTGCTTCTGTGTGGTTCTATAGGACTAACTATAGGATGTTGTTGTTGGATTAGAGCCAGACGGGTGAAAGTGACCCCGGCTGTTGTCTCCATGAATGGAAACATCGTCTCCTGACCTCCACCCATGTTCCTAATGGGGTCAGGTGGACCCCAGGTGTTTACCATCAACCCTGCTCAACATCCCGTCCAGGAGGCGTCACCCGATAGGAGGATTTTTGTTGACATATTTTTTCATCGTTGTGGCAAAGTGCCTGTTTGGCAACAACATAAACAGTTTGGCCTGCTATCAATACGTGACGTACACTTTCATACGAGTTTACGGGTGAAATCCCCAAAATATAAACACTTATAAACACATTTTTCCAACATTTATTTGATTTTTTTCATACATTTCTACAAATGTAATTCTGATGTAGTTTTATTATTATTAAGTAGGCGTGCCATGGATCAGTAGAGGGATATTTCCATATGCTTCAGGTATTTATAGGTGTTTACAGCAGCTATGTGTGTGATTGATTAAAAATAAACATCTGCTGAGGGGAAACGATGGGTTTTCCCTGTTTTGAACAATGGGCCTTCATCAGAAAACACGTTTTAATAAATATGAAATGATGGTTTGGGCTCCTGTTTTATAGGAATTCTACTACCACAAAGAATCCACAGTTAACACCCACGCAGCTCCTGTTTTTGATGAGTCACTGTGACTGCAGCGAAATCCTCCTGCTTGTATCACTCAAGCACAGTGAAGCAACTTAAGTCAAGTCCCAGGAGACACAAGTCCAGGTCCTAAAGGAGTTATTGACCAAATTTGTTATTTTAATAGTGTAACAAGAAAGTCCCTCGTTCAGAAGAATCACAGGAAGCTCACACCTATAGGGGCAATTTAGGGTTGCCAGTATAACCTGACATGCATGTTTTTGGTCTGTTGGAGAAAACCCATGCATGCATGACAAGAACATGTTAACTCTACCCAACCTATGATTTCTTTGCTGCGAGGCGACAGTGTTACAGCCGTAATGAGCAATCACTTCCAGAAATGATTTTTAATGTAATGTGACCTGGAGAGTCTTGAAAGAAGCTTATAAATAAAATGAATACTGTTATAAATATTATTATTATATCCAGGCTTAGGTCCAAGTGAAGGCACGAGTCATTAGTGTTGAAGTCTGAGCTGAGTCACAGTTTTTTGTGGTTTCTTCAACGTGAGCTTAAAACCGTCAACAGTGTAACACGAGTCTGACTTGAGTCCACGCCTCTGTTAGGAGCCATTCAGTTTATTTTGATATTCAATACAACTTTACTCCACTTTTATTTGTGCATATCACCGTTACTGATGCTGAAAGGGACTCCTGCATGCACCAGAAGGGCTACTGATAAGATTTATGCTTGTAGAGTTGTAAATGTGTAATAGCAGTGTTAAAGTTGATAAAATAAACGTGTGGAAATTGGAGCTGTTTTAAAGTGACAATGTGTAGTATTTACCGTTAATATCTGGAAATATCCATCAAAATGTTGTTGAAAATGAAATAAATGATACCCAGTTGTTGAAAAATATTGCTTCGTAACATATAACCATAACAATTGGGTCTAAAACACGTGAGCAGGTCTAAGGGTGTTTCTCAATCTCAAGGAACCTCGCCTTGATGCCTTGGTCCCGCTCCCGGTTGCCTAGGAGATACGTCATCAGGAACCGCCAAGGCGTGTTCCAATCGGTTCCAATGTTCATGTGCTTCCAAGGCATCTGTCCTCCGTTTGTTAGTCGTTTAGCTAATTAAGCAAGGATACACGAGAGGTGCCTTGTTGCCTTCTCTTGGTCAAAGATTTCCCAGAATGCAGCGCGGTATTTTCAAACAGATGTGATCAGGAGCCGGCAGCAGCTACTTCAGGGGCAAATTTCCAGTGTTCCAAATGTAAGTCAACTAATTGTAGCTATCGGGCTTATATGTAAAATGTTTATTTAGATCCAAAGCAGTTATCTATGGTTGGTTAGTAGTTGCAGCTTTGGTGGCTAGCAGGTACTAACTCACGTACACATTTGATTTAACCAATATATACACAATTAAAAAGTAAAAGGCTCAATATTGAAACATAACATTACTATGATGGGAGGGACATCAACAGGGAGCGTAAGCAGGGGGCGGGCTCTGGCCGGCCGCGGTCACGTGGGACAAGTCTGTTTCATTTAACCGTTTTCTTTCACCAAGGAAGGACAGTGTCCTCGTAAGCAAGGTGTCTGGCCTGGCAAGGCAAGGTTCCTTGAGATTGAGAAACACCCTAAGTCTCTGGGCGACACCATATTTGATGCCATGTTTATAACAAACGGTTACAAATCTTTCACCATTCATAAATGTTGTTGTTTTAAGCATTTACCTCTTCACTCGCTGCCAGTGATGAAAGGGAGTCTGATGTGCTTGTCATTTTGTTGGAGGTTGCACTCCCAGGGATTTTTGACCCTAATGGCCATCCATTGGTAAGGTCTTACTTGAACACAAAAATACTGTTTGCTTGCAATGATTTAGGTATGTACTGCCCCCTAAAGCCAGGGAAAATACACGCAGTCACTTTAAGACGGCAGCAAGTCATTTTAGTCTTTGCTGTGTTCAGACTAGCCGTTAGCTTATCAGTCCAGGACATAAAACCCATTTCTCCAAACTGAGGTTGTTCAGGAAGCTGTGTACAATAGGTAAGCTTGTAAATATACCTTTAAGATTTCATTTAAAATAGAAGAAACTGGGTTTTAACAATAAAATAACTGAATTACAGCATTTAAGATAAAATAAAAAAACACTGAAGGCAAAAGCTGAAGGTTTACAACAATACTTTATTGACACTGCACAATAAAATACTTCTGTGTCTTTTACATTCAGACAATATTGAAAATTCACATCCAGAACGTCTGAATTACATTTGGTACCAAACTATAGTTAAAGGAGCCACAACAGATTAAGTAACAAATGATATATATAATCTAGCAAGAGCCAGCGAACCCAGAGTAATCTAATAATCTCACTTTCATTTTCTGCATGTCTGTTGATAGTTGTCGCCACTGCAGGCAGCGCAGGGTGAAACCCCACCAGTTGAGCAGAAACATTTCCGCACACTGAGTGTCAAAGTGTCCTAGTTTGTGCAGAAAGGATTCTGCTGGACTGATGGGGGGGCAGGTGTGTTGTCACACTCTTGATCTTTGAAAACTGGCTTTTAGATTTACTTGGTGATGGCCTTCACCATCTCCAGCTCCTCCACTGGTTTCCACTGCTGGTTGATGGTGATAAGCTGCAGGGGAATCGCAGAAGCAAACGTTCATATGTGCAGGTGTTGACATGAGCAGCAGCTCGACGCAGCAAACGTGGACGTCATTCAACTAATGCAACAAACAGTGACTCGGCACATTTCTGCTCCTTGATTAAAGATTTTATGAAAGAGGCACTAGCCACCCCAGACTACTCAGCATTTTATTACAAACATCATAAAATGTGCTGGTTTGGTCATAAATTACCTTTTGTGGTTTTGATGGGTCCAGTCTCTCCCACGGTTCTGGGTTACTGGTCTTGTTCAGACTACAGTGGGAAAATTTGAGATTATTTTGACCCGTTTTCTTTATGATTTCATCCAAAACAGGATAAAAAAGATGAGTAAAACTCACATGACATCAGGTTTAGTGAACAGAAAGTAGAGGCAGGCAGAGGTAGCGCCTGTTGCTGCAAAAGCCATGAATCCCACCAGAGGGATCAGCTGAAATACACACACACACACACACATCATTAAAGATCCAAAACAACAACACATCCCTGCTGGATGTAATTTATTATTTTTTTTAGTAAAACAAAGTTAAAAGTGGACATCTTACCTCCTTCCTCTTCCTCAAAAGTTGGATAATTCCAGACATTTCGATCAAAAGGTTCAAACACCTAAAAGGAGGAGAGAGTCAGATTTCACAGCCTGAGCATCCGCTGGCAGAGCTGAGGACACGTCTGCTGCGTCCAACAAGTCCTACCTGCTGCTGAGGAGTCCCTGAAGTCTCTCAGTGCTTCAGCATGATAAAGGAACAGTTGGGATGTCGGCTGGGCGGGAGGTTTTACGAGGTGAATGGCACGTAGACAGATGGAGCTTCCTGTATTGTAATGCACACTCAAGGGCAAAACATCCATTTGGTGATGATCAATACTTGTTTTTTTCAGCGTGCAGCGCCCCCTAGTGACCACACTCCAAACTGAAAGCCACTTGCTGCTTGATGAGTTTTAAAAGCAGATCAGTAAATAAACTTTAAGCTTCAGAGAATAAAAACAAGACAGAATAGATTAGTTTCAACAATAATTTATTTTTTATAATAGGGAGAGAAGGATCATCTAGAAGGGGATAAATAAGCCTGGATCTGCTGGGCGGTGAGAGAAGGACTCATTTTACTGAGGGAATGTAGGAAGTGTGTGTGACTGATGGATGACGCCTCCATGTTTTCCTCCAGTAAAGCCAAAAGAGCAGCCTGGACAAAGGAGAAAAAAGTTTCCACGAGTCTGCTCATGCTATTTCAACCTAACTGTATTCTGTAATTTTGGACATCTGGAAGCAAACAGTGCCTTCAGACATTCTTACCTCTTTACAGAGGTTTTCCAGGTCAGCTCCAGAGTAAAGCTCAGTCTTTGCAGCAAGCTCCTCCAGACACACGTCTGGATCCACAGGCATCGACCTCGTGCACACCTTTAGGATGGCCACTCGAGCCTTAACGCACAAAACGATGCACGTGTTAAAGTAGGTAATCAAATCTTAGAGCGCTTCTGCTGTAATTTATTGCATTTCAAGTCATTTAGCGTGATAATTTACCTGCTGATCAGGTGGTGGGACATGGATGATGTGGTCCAGCCTGCCAGGCCTGAGGAGCGCGCTGTCTAAACAGTCGGGTCTGTTTGTGGCAGCTACCACCATCACATCTTTGTTGCACACCTCCTGGCTGTCCAGCTGTGAAAGAACAAAAACAACGTATTACATTGTGCTGACGACGCGGTGTGATGTCATCAGCATCATATGACCTCTTCTGTGTGAGTATCCTGCACTCCCTCTGCCTGGAGGATGTTTCCCGCTCCTCTCCTTTCCAGCATCTTCAGGCCGATCCCGTCCATCTCATTCAGGAGAACAGACAGCAGGCGGGTCTGCACACTGTTGGGGGTCTGATTGTTCGACCGGGATCCGATCAGAGAGTCGATCTCATCCAGAAACAGGATGCAGGGAGCACAGGAGCGGGCCTGGCAAAACAGCTACACGAGCACAAGCAGATTCAGGCATGATAAAAACACGTCTGATGTGTGCGGATTTAAAACGTTTATGTACCAGAGCTAAAGCTTTTTCTGAGTCTCCGACGTAAGGAGAGTACAGGTCGGCCCCGCTGACAGACAGGAAGGCACAGTGGGAGGAGGAGGCTGCGGCTTTCACCAGCGTCGTCTTTGCACATCCTGGAGGTCCATAAAGCAGCACGCCACGGGGCCGACTCAGTCCCAGACGCACAAACGCCTCAGGGTACCTCATGGGCCACTCGATGCTCTTTCAAAAGCAATATGGAGAGGATTTGATTTGGATGGAGAAGTTTTGATTAGCGTGGTAAAGTTTCAGTCACACCCCTCATTTAGCTACCTGTCTTAGCTTGATTTTGACTTGATCCAGGCCTCCTATGTGCTCCCACAGCACCGAGGACAGCTCCGTCCGGCCCAGGCTGCTCCTCAAGCAGGAGGGACGCACAGACTTCAGAGCCTCCTGGAAGTGTTTCATATCCACCTCCTGCTTCCCTGAACTCTGCAGACAGAATAACAACAATCTAGCTTATAATGCATGCAGAGAATTCACAGAAACAGTTCAACTGTTATTGTTTTACTTCAGTGCCGTTTGTATTCACCTTTAGGTTTTGTCTTAAAGCGTGCATAGCCGCCTCCCTGCACAGAGCACTCAGGTCTGCTCCAACGTATCCTGTAGTGATTTGTGCAAGTTCTGTCACGTTGAGCCTGGGACACACGGGCATCCTCTCACACAGGACGGTCAGGATGGCCTTTCTCTGCTGCACGGTTGGAGCACCAATAATGACCTGGAGGAGAGACAAACACTCACAACTCAAAGCTTTATTCTGTTTCTAATCTATTGACTCTAATATATACATTTTAAAAAGTACCTCTCGGTCAAATCTTCCAGGTCTCCGCAGCGCTGGGTCCAAACTGTCAGGGCGATTAGTGGCTCCAACGATGAGGAAGCGATCAGACTGATCCATCCCATCCATCAGAGTGAGAAGCTGAGCCACCAGCCGGTTCTCCGGTGCAGACGAGCCGGTTCTCCTGGGAAACAACGAGTCCAGCTCGTCTAAGAAGAGCACGCAGGGACCCTCTTCTGCTGCTGATCGAGCACGCTCAAACACAGCCCGCAACGTCTCCTCGCTCTCGCCCGGTCGTGATCCTACCACCTGAAAAAAATGATTCACCACTAATAAATCAACATCCAGAAAACCGTTCGTCTGTCAGCTTGCTTTGTTATGAAATTCTCGACTATTTCAGCCAACTAATATATTTCCTGTGTGTAACTTCCTGGCAGTGTTCCATATCAGTGCAAACACACACAGTTCTACCTCTGGCCCTCGGACCACCACCAGGCTGGCTCCCACCTCCCCAGCCACCTTGTGGACCAACAGGGTTTTGCCGACTCCAGGAGGCCCGATCAGGAGAACACCTCTGGGGCAGGACACCCCCAGGGAGCTCAGGGTGTTCGGATACATCAGGGGCAGCTGCAGCATCTCTCTCAGAGACACACTCGCCTACAGAGGAAAAGAAAAGTGGTTTCAGTTATTATCACTAATTAGATGATAAGTGATGCTCAAACAGCTGACCTCGTCCAGTCCTCCCAGTGGTGGTGTGTACTGGTCCTGTAGCTGACTCTTATAATGCCTGAGAGTCTGGATCCCAGCTATCTCCACAGCAGTTTTTGATGTGATCACACCTGAACGGTCAGACTCGGGGCTGATTCCGTCCATAACAACATACCTGATCTCTGTATCATAGTCCTCCATGTTTATCACATGCTGCGTGTGAACATAAACACCCTTCAGCATGTCCTTCACCAGCTCATGAACAACACGAGCTGATGTGTGCTTCTTAAATCCAGCGCTCTGCACCACCACCGTGACCTTAACTCCCTTCAGTTTAGGGCAGGACACAGGTGTGAGATGACCTGGCTCCAGACTCAGGTGCGCGGGAAGCTGAGAGATCAAAGTGGGAGTGAAACACTTCAGGTCCATCTGCAGGAAACCCTCCGACAGGTCCGAACGGGGCCAGGCGGTACAGAGGCAGCTCCCCCCGGGAACAGACACCAGCAGAGGGGAGCCTAGTCTCAGGCTGAGCGCCGACATCAAGCCCGGACCCAGCCGGCATCTCTGAGAGCCCCGGTCCGCAGGATCCACCAACAGAAGCTTCACGGACTGCATTGTCCGTCAACAACAGGGTGGGTAAAGAGAACAAGCCCGTGGGTCGTTTTCTGTAGTTGTTAAGCGATTATCCTGTTTACATGCGCCGCCATTCTCGTTGAGTCTGCAACTGAGTCTGCGCAGTAGAAACGTGGGTTTGAGTCTGCGCAGTAGAGTGGCACAGAAAGTCCCGCCCACTGAAGTAGTCCGGTGTTGTGCCGAAAAAGTAGCCTGGCAAGCCATCCTATTTAATATATCTGCAAAGCAAGAATTTGGTCTAGTTCACTAGGCTACCGAAAAAGAGCAAGCCTGCCGAAATTCCCCACAGGCACAGACGTAGACGCCTCGTGGACTGGCGCTGCGTATTGGAGCTGCCGTAGTGGCCGGCCGCCATCTTAGATGGGTCTCCAATCGCCACCAGTGCATTCATTTCTACTGAGGAAGGCGCTTACCCAGCTAAAAACACATCAAACTTTTTCACTAATGCAGACACATGGCATGGCATGATAATTAAAATACAAATATAATTAAACAAAATAAATGAAAATATAAAATTCCATCAGGTAGGCTATAAAAGTCAATAGTAATTCCCCGTGATCTGTTTTCAATAGTACACCAGTTGTTGCAAACTTAGGCTGCACAAAAATGGGCATAGTTGCTTACTCTGCTTTGACTTTGGAGAGTGAGGAGACCTATCCAATATGGCGGGGACGCTGTTACGCTCTCCAGCACCCAATGGGGTATTCATGTCTATGCATTCAGGCACTCTAGCGCCCCCTTGTGGGTAGAAAAGAAACAAAACAGAATCAAAGTAAATAATCGGATAATCACAAGTTATGTGTTTTACTTTGAAATGTAAAACCACATCTTGGTGAGTGAGGAGGGTATCGCGAGACTATTGGTGTATGCTGTATACTACTAGTGACTGCACTTCCTCATTCCTGATGGTATTCCAGCAGGTAGATGGACAAGGAGTTTATCTGCCCCATGTGAGGGCATGGATGAAGTCACGTGACTTGCTATTTATACATAAATAGAGGAGCAGGGAAGCTGGAAGGTCGACTGGAGGGATTATGGGTAGGACGTCTCACAGGTGAACCTGCTGTTGGGAACTCTTCAGCCATTTGCCTGACTGTTGCTTTTGGGACTCCAAGAGGCAAGTCTGAGAATAATAACACTTTCAGTACATTTTTGGTTATCAGAATCAGTTAGATGAAGGTGAAGGACACAGGTTAGTGGTTTGATTCCACTGAATAATAAGTGAACAATTGTGCAGTAGTTTTCATGAGTCAGATCTTTGTGTATTAAAAGTTGCTTTACTTGTGTTTAACTTATTAAACATCAAAGCATTTAATTTGTTGTGTTTAGATTCTGCAGGAAGTTGTGTGTTCAAGTCCCCTTCAACATGTCATCCCTCCCCCAGACAGCAGGCCAGACTTGGCTCAGGACATCTCTGTGCCGTCATAAGCCCAGATCTCGCGAACAAGCCCGCAGTGTGTGTGTGTGTGTGTGTGTGTTTGATCAACCCCATAGCCCTGTAAGTGTGTGTGTCTGCAGGGCTGAAATGTCACTCTGCAGCCTGTAGGCCTCACAGACAGTCTGAGTGCGTGGCTGCAGATTCAGGCCCGGCTCTAGAGGATCAAAATGTTCCGTGTTGTCTGACAGCAGAAGCAGGAGCAGTGCTAACGTATCACCTGTCTCTGCCTGTTTGTGTCCACAGTCGAGAGCCAGAGGGAGACTCAGGGCCATGTCGACCCTCCTGCGCTGCATCTCCAGCTCCTGTCTAACTTTGTCCCAGAGAAGGCTCCATCAGAAAACCCTTGGCAGGAGGAATTTCAGGACTTTCCCTGTATTATGGGACCAGACAGCTTCCAGAGGTAGGGAATGTGCTGCTCTGATACGATCTGCCTGCTTAACCCGGGAGTATTTGTGGCCTAGTTCAAACGCTTTCTTTTTGGATTTGTCTGAGTGGAGGATTTAGAGCGTGACAGTTGACTCAATGATCCGTCGTTTCTCTTTTGGCCCACATGAGTGGAAAAGTCCACAGATCATGAAACCCTCGCAGCCGGGTAGTTTAGATGTTCCTAAAATAGGGAAAGCTGCTGTGAAGCAGGCGATCTCTCCACTCACTGACCAGCTAACATGTGAGAGGTCAGATAAAGGTGACACGTCAAATCTGAACCAATCTCTGGCTGAGAATCTTGACAGAAGTTTTTGTTAAGTCAGTCGGTTTGCTGGTCTCGTGTCAGAGAGCGTTGGCCTGAGTTTTATGGGTTTCTGAGAACTTTTGAGTGGAAACTGTGAGCGTCTGTAGGAGAGCAGGCCTGTGCATGTGGAGGCTCGGGGCCAGTCACCTGTTAAATGTGTCACCATGGCGGCGAGGTCACTACGCCAAATTTGGAGCTAAAATATGCGTAACGTGATGCTGACGCTACGTCGCACACACACACACACACACACCACTTCCACTCTTGAGTAGCTGCATAGAAACAGCTAAAGAATGAGAATCTGTTTGGAGATAGATCAAAAGAACAACTGGAGTGTGTGTGTGTGTGTGTTTAGGTGTTCGCGTGCCCTACAAGGACTTGGTCGTTGGCGTTCCCAAGGAAACCCTGCAGAATGAGCGCCGTGTGGCGTTGTCGCCTGCCGGGGTTCAGGCTCTGGTCAAACAGGGCTTCCAGGTTCAGGTGGAGAGTGGAGCTGGAGATGAATCCAAGTTCTCTGACCAGCAGTACAGAGATGCAGGAGCAACCATCACTGACGTCAAAGGAGCCCTCGGCTCCGATTTGGTCCTCAAGGTTGCATGTGTTCTTTATCTTTCTCCTAAAGTCACCCTTTTTGCAGATTGATAACACTGAAGTCTTTCCTAAAGGTTCGAGCCCCCAGTTTGAGCGAGGTCGAGCTCCTGAAGCCCAGGTCCACCTTGGTGAGCTTCATCTATCCGGCACAGAACCTAGACCTGATGAAGAAGCTGTCAGAAAGGCAGAGCACCGTGCTGGCCATGGACCAGGTGCCCAGAGTCACCATCGCGCAGGGCTACGACGCACTCAGCTCCATGGCAAACATCGCAGGGTAAAAACACACACATCCAATCAGGTGTTCCATAGATCCATCCAGATGCATCAGCCAAAAATCTGACTGATCAAGAACAAACTGCAGTTATTAATATTAACCCATAAAGAATCGGATCTTGGTTATTTCACATATTCTAACTGTGAAATTCTCCTGATTTTTATCTGTAACTCAAGTAAAAACATTAGAAGCCGCTCCTGATGTTAGCGTTCAGGTTCTGTATCCACATTGTGAGTTTCTACATGGCAGCTCAGAAACATGATTTACATCAGATGTGACTTTTTGTTTTGCAGATACAAAGCTGTGGTTCTGGCGGCCAACCACTTTGGCCGCTTCTTCACGGGTCAGATCACAGCTGCAGGAAAAGTGCCTCCAGCCAAGGTAAAGTGCGGCTCCGTGCTAACTGGAATGCAGGATTTCTGTCTTCCTGCACTGTTTAGTTTTATAAATAAAGCACAAAGTCTAGTTCTCTGTGTGTTCTGCAGGTCCTGGTTATCGGAGGCGGCGTGGCCGGTCTAGCTGCGGCGGGGGCGGCCAAGTCAATGGGAGCCATAGTGAGAGGATTTGACACCAGGTAAGATACGAAAGACCTGATGTTCTTTTAGTTTAGCGGAGTCAGACTTGGTGTTGATGGGTTTAACTTTGATGATAAGCTCATCGACTTCTTCCTGTCAGGCCGGCAGCTCTTGAGCAGTTCAAGTCGTTCGGGGCAGAGCCTTTGGAAGTAGACATCAAAGAGTCTGGCGAGGGGGTCGGAGGTTACGCCAAAGAGATGTCTAAAGAGTTCATCGAGGCCGAGATGGCTCTTTTTGCTAAGCAGTGTAAAGACGTGGACATTGTCATCAGCACCGCTCTGATTCCAGGTCAGCAACGACGACGCCTTCCACTAATTCTGTCTTTCAAGAGTTGATAGTTATTCTATCAGTTTTTGCATTTTGTACCAATGACTGTATAATCTATGTATTGATAAATGACCCACACTTGTATAGCACCTTTCAGAGTCAGAGGACTCCAAAGCGCTTTACACTACAGCGTATCATCCATCCATTCACACACACATTCACACACTGGTGGTGATGAGCTACAATGTAGCTACAGCTGCCCTGGGGCGCACTGACAGAAGTGAGGCTGCTGAACACAGGCGCCACCGGTCCCTCCGACCACCACCAGCAGGCCATGTGGGTTAAGTGTCTTGCCCAAGCACACAACAGCAGCATCCTCTGCCAGGAGCTGGAATCGAACCCGCAACCTTCCGATTACTGGACAACCCGCTCCTGCTTGTTTTCATTTTTAGCAACTTAATTTGTCAAAAACAAATCTTCCTCTTGAAGTTTGCAGCAGAAAGTTTCATTTTTGTTGCTTGACACAAAGTTTATGGTAAATGGCCTGTATTTGATATAGCACTTTCCAGAGTCCTAGAACCCCCCAAGGTGCTTTACAACACAGTCATTCACCCATTCACACACACCCTGTTGATGATGAGCTACATCGTAGCTACAGCTGCCCTGGGGTGCACTGACGGAGGCGCCACCAGTCCCTCGGACCACCACCAGCGGGCAATGTGGGTTTAGTGTCTTGCCCAAGGACACGACAACAGCAACAGCGGGGTGCGAACCTGCAACATTCCGATTGCGGGGGCGGACACTTAACTCCTCTGCCACCATCGCCCGTCATCCACTGAACTTTGGGATCTGTTTAGCAGGAGTTGGAGGGAGCAACAACATAGCTAACATAGATGCCAACATCGATGCTGATGGTGCTTTGTGTCTGATTTTCATCAGGGAACGATTGTTGGGCATCTTCTGTTTTAATTGAACCCAGTAGTGTCTCAGGGCAGCTATTCAGGGAAGTTCATATTCATTTGCACGCCACTAACGAGGAACCGGTTCAACCTTTAATGTGCATCACAGTATAATTTAATACGCCTCATTCATCTGTGGTTTCGTTCTCATGCAGGAAAGCGAGCTCCTGTTTTGATTAAGAAGGAGTTTGTTGAGTCCATGAGGGACGGCTCTGTGGTGGTGGACCTGGCCTCCGAGGCTGGGGGCAACATCGAGACCACCAGGCCAGGAGAGCTGTACGTTCACAAGGTGAGCTTTCTGACTCTTTTAGGATGCAAATATTTCTGCCTCATTCTCCGCTGTGGAAGATTTACCGATGATGTGTTTTTGAAATCAGGGAGTTACCCACGTCGGTTACACCGACCTCCCCAGCCGCATGCCCACCCAGGCCAGCACTCTGTACTCCAACAACATCCTGAAGCTCCTGAAGGCCATCAGTCCTGACAAAGAGTACTTCCACTACGAGACCGCTGAAGAGTTCGATTACGGGACGATGGGCCACGTCATCCGGGGGACTCTTGTCATGCAGGTTATTTCATTCCTCCTCTCTTCTCTCAGCGTGAGCCATCAGATCCTGTCAGGCCTAAGAAACGGGACCAAACGGGCCCCATCTGGGAACGGCTCGAACTGAATCGCAGCTAGAACGTTAGAAACATTTCAAAGTATACTCTTCCAAGAATCTTGGCTTTGACAGATTGTTTATTTCAGTCAAATCATGCGAGCTCTACGAGACATATCGGCTTACGGCTAGTTAAACTAAGCATTATTCAAGCCTTTTAAAAGCAAATTTATCTTTCAAAACCACTGGTAACTGGTTCCTGATTGCTGTTTGTTCAGCACGATCCCAGAGTCTGTGTTTGGAGATCTCCCACCACGAGAAACTCCAAAGCCTTGATGTCTGATTCTCACGCAAAAAACTTCACTCTCTCTGTGTGTGTGTGTGTGTGTGTGTGTGCTTTTCTTTCATGCCCAGGAAGGCAAGAACATGTTCCCGGCCCCCCTCCCTAAAACGGTCCCACCGGCTCCAGTGAAACAGAAAACAGTTGCAGAGTTGGAGGCTGAGAAAGCTGCAGCGGTTTCTCCCTTCAACCGCACCATGACCTCTGCTGGCGTCTACACTGCAGGTTGGAAGCAAAGTCGTGATACCCAGAATGACATAGAAACATTTATCACAGTCTAATGCAGAAGACTGAGCTCCAAGAGGAATGTTTTTGGCATCCTGAATGACCTGTTTTGGGGATTCTGATTCTTGTAGCTCTTTTCGGGGCTGAGAAGAAACTGTATTTTAATTTTCAAGACAACAGATAATCTACACTGCTTTATTGGGGAAAATATACATGATAAAGTAACAGAACTGGTTACTTAGGTATAAAAGCAGGGGCGCCCCCAGAAATTTTTGATAAGGGTGGCCAGACGGGGGCAGAGAGAATTTTGGGGTGGCACACCAAATTGGTCCTTGTGGTGACTCTGGGAGTTTGATCTCTGGCGATGCATTGCATTGCTCCTTCATTCTTTTTTTTATTAAAAACAAAATGCATCAAAATATTTAACTCAAATTTGAGGAATTCAAACATTTAGGAAAAATACATTTCAGTTATTTTAAACGTTATTTCAAACTTTAGTTCAGAATTTAAATTTTTTTAATTCGCCTGTAGCTGTCTTCACACAAAACTATGGAGATTTACTGTTTATTTGAAAATGGTGAGCAGCAGAAACGTATATACGTTTTTTAAAATTCTGATTATTTCTTTACTGTATCATTTTTTTATTGGGTTTTACATTTATATGCTGATTAAATAAGATTAATTTATGGTTTGAGTGAACATTAATATGATTTATTAACACTAGTCTTCCCTGGGGGGGCAGCCATGGCCACCCATAGCCACCCCTTGGGGGCACCACTGTATAAAAGTGCTTCTTTGTCTAAAGAAGCATAACTAAAAATGCTAAAACGACTCATTGTTGACCTTTGCAGCAACAGGAAAACCTTTTATACTCCGCTCTGTTTTTGTCCCAGGTGTGTCCACCTGTCTGGCTCTTGGAATGATCTCCCCCAACGCAGCTTTCACTCAGATGGTCACAACGTTCGGTTTGGCAGGGATTGTGGGATACCACACTGTGTGGGGCGTGACCCCAGCTCTGCACTCGCCTCTCATGTCTGTCACCAACGCTATCTCAGGTCAGGAGTCACTCACGTGGCCTCCTTTAGGCATTTTGTACCTTGTTTAGATTTTCTTCTGTCTCCAGGTCTGACTGCAGTGGGAGGTCTGGTCCTGATGGGAGGAGGACTCACCCCCTCCTCCCTGCCTCAGAGCCTCGCTCTGGCTGCTGCCTTCGTTTCCTCCATCAACATCGCAGGTCTGACACTCGTAACAGAAGATTTAATTCCTATTAATCAATGTTAACTTATCTTCTTACCCTGTGCAGGAGGTTTCCTCATCACCCAGAGGATGCTGGACATGTTCAAACGTCCCACTGACCCTCCTGAATATAATTACCTGTACCTGCTGCCTGGGGCTGCGTTTGTTGGAGGATATGGAGCTTCAGTGGCAGCAGGATACAACATCGAGCAGGTGATCATCTTAATAACACATCACTGTTTAAAATAGCTCGCCGTTGAAGTGGGGCACCCGAGAGTCGTGGATGATGGCATTTATTGTTCTTTAAAAGTGTTTTAGATCAATTATTTCCCATTTTAAAGGTGGCGTTATATCATGTTTTAATATTGGTATAACATATGAACCGATGGGTAATTTTTTGACTTGTTTCATGGTATAAGAGGTTAATTTTGGCTTTCCTGTTGCTTTAACCTTTCAGATGATGTACCTGGGCTCGGGTTTGTGTTGTGTCGGGGCGCTGGCAGGCCTCTCTGCCCAGGGCACGTCTCGTCTGGGGAATACCTTGGGGATGATGGGGGTGGCGGGGGGCCTCGCTGCAACCATCGGTGCCCTCAAACCCTCCCCAGAGCTTCTGTCTCAGATGTCTCTGGCTATGGCCACCGGAGGAACACTGGGTTAGTGACTCCATGTTCATTTGGTGTACACATATCTGCTGTCTAAAACTCTGAGACAGTGGCGGATCTAGGGATTTTAGGAGTATGGGGCCATCAAGATGTCACAGTAGTTCTAGAGGGGGCCAAGTATTTGTCCAGAATCCTTACACAAGGGGTGTTTTCCAGTTGCAAGGAACCGTGCCTTGCCTTGCCTGGCAAGTCAGTGCCTGGATCTAAAAAAACATTTGAGATATAAGCCCGATAGCTACAATTAGTTGACTTACATTTAAACTGGAAATTTGCCCCCGAAGTAGCTGCTGCCGGCTCCTGATTAAAGATTAAGATTAAAGTCCCAATAGTCGTCACACAATGGTGAAATTTCTTTTCTGGATTTGACCCATTCCCTGGGGGAGCTGTGAGCTACAGCAGCTCACAGCTCCCCCAGGGAATGTGGCTGCGCCACTAGTGTTTGGACTTGGAATTGCACCCACCTATAATCTGATCATCAAGCAAAGGATAGATGAGTGACAGGACATGGGCACCTCAAGGGGGCAATCAGATTTCAGCAGGGGTTAATGCCCCCGTGGCCCCACCCCTAGAATCACCAATGCTCTGAGAAGCATCCAAAGACGAGTCATGTAAAGCCAGTTTCTGTTTTTATTTAAAAAAACAAAAAACCTTTGGATCACTGCTTCCTTTGAAGTCCACAAGTTTGTCCAAAGATTTACAGGACCATCGTGTATGAGTTATATCTTTATAACTTTGTGTTCCTCCTCCAGATTTCTTTAAAATTTAGATCTTTTTTTGTTAATGGATAACAGAACATCAATCATCCTGACTGAAGCAGGATGATAAATTATATTATTGTAATCAGCGTAAGTGCACATGCGGGCAGTGTTTCTGTCCCCGTTTTCCACAAATGCAATTAAATACTTACCTTAGAGCTCATTTGATTGGCTTTGAAGATCAGACTCCATAACAACAAACAGGTGTTTGCCTTGTAACCATCAGCTCTTTACCTCTCAAGTGGTTCTTGCTGTTGGGTAACTTGCGTGAGAAGTCTGATTCTGGTGGATCTTATTCAGCGTACTAATCTTTCTTGTGATCTCCACTGCAGGTCTCACCATCGCCAAGCGCATAGAAATCTCAGACCTGCCACAGCTGGTGGCGGCCTTCCACAGCCTGGTGGGGCTGGCGGCTGTTCTCACCTGCATCGCCGAGTACATGATCGAGTTCCCTCACCTGGACACCCATCCGGCCGCAGGTGTCCTGAAGACTGTGGCTTACCTGGGCACCTACATCGGAGGCGTCACCTTCAGTGGATCTCTGGTGGCCTATGGAAAGCTGCAAGGTTAAATCAGAAGATTTTGTAGCATCTACAGTGCATAAAGATATCACAGACTGTCCTTTTTGGGTCTGGTTATTGCTTTTTTTATGTGAGAAACACACACATTTTGATTTAAACATGCTGAGTGTTACGTCTTCGTCTCTTTAATATAGTTTAAGCTACAGATCCTTCACTAAATCCAGACCTAGACTGGGGCTTCATGGGGTTGCAGCCTTTAATTGACTATGTTGTGCAACTGTTTAATGGGAACACACGAGAAGCTCTCTGGTAATTTGTTGCCTCTTGGTTGTGGTTGGTGGAAAGGATTTGGGTTTATTTGTAGATGAGAATTAAATTACTTCCTCTACAGAGAGGTCTCGGAGTTCAAAGCTACTTGAAATGAAGAGAAAATTGGATTCCCCCCCCTGTCAGTTATGTCTCTGTATTTCTACAAATCAGTGATAATTTGTCTGTTTTGAAAATGTTTCTGGGTGTAGGCGTCCTTGACTCTGCGCCGCTGCTGTTGCCTGGTCGACACATGCTAAACGCGGGTCTGATGGCGGCGTCCGTGGGGGGCATGGTTCCCTTCATGCTCAGTTCCAGCTATGGGACCGGCATGGGCTGTCTGATGGGGGTCTCTGGGCTTTCAGCTGTCATGGTGAGTTTCAGGGATTGATGTCAAATATAGCAAATTTCAGCTTAAAATACCAAATATTTTTTTTAAGTTTTGGTTTCATTTGCTGCATTAAAGCATCTTTTAATTTGGAGAAAGAGTTATGGTAAGTGCAGGAACTTTCTTGCATCTTATTTTGACAGGGTGTAACCCTCACAGCAGCCATCGGTGGAGCCGACATGCCTGTGGTCATTACTGTGTTAAACAGCTACTCGGGATGGGCGCTCTGCGCTGAGGGCTTCCTACTAGACAACAACCTGATGACGATTGTTGGTGCCCTGATCGGTTCCTCCGGTGCCATCCTTTCATACATCATGTGTGTGGTGAGTAGATGCACAAGCAGCGCTCGAGTTGGAGGCTTGGACTCACCAAAGTGACCCGAGTCGGTGTTCTTTTAAAGGCTATGAACCGCTCGCTGCCTAATGTGATCCTGGGGGGCTACGGGACCACCTCCACAGCAGGTGGAAAGCCCATGGAGATCGTTGGCACTCACACCGAGGTCAATGTGGACCAAACTATAGACATCATCAAAGAAGCCAACAACATCATCATCACTCCAGGTTAGATGCTACAAGCAACGCATGAAAAACGGAAATAAAAAGACCCTTCGGGGCGTTATTTACCTGACAAAAATAATCATTACATTTGACCGGTGCACAATGTTAAATAAGCAGTGTCAAAGTATGGGAACTTTGTCAGAGTTAATTCAATGAAAGTGAGTGTAAAATACCTCCCTTTCTCCTGCAGTGTTGGTGTTAATATTCAGAGTTAAAACCTGTCAAGTGTTAAAGAAAATTAACTCTTTTGGAGTTACTAGTACTCAATAATTCAGTGTTGATGGAAAAATGACTCAAACTGTGTCAAGTAATGACCCTGCCCAGTTTGGGAGCTGCAGTGGGCGAGGTGCATTGTGGGTAGTCATGTTTTTGGTTAGTTAGGCCCAATCCCAATACTCGCACTTGCAACCTTGCGCCCTTCAATTGCGTGTTCCCGACTAGGGGTGCGAGTGCGTGGGGTGTCCCAATTAAGAAAAAGATTTTTTAAAAAGCACAAACAGCAACCGGCATCCCAGCATGCGTCACGATCGATGACGCAACACTCAATAAGGCAATTAGCCTTTCGCTGCCCCCGCCCCCAGAACAGCTATTGTCCAATCACACATCATAGCAACCGTTACTATCCGACAACTCCAAACAAAATGATGAAGCTAAGCCTAATTTACACTACTAAGCATTAGCCTCGATAGTAGTCGTGTCCCCTTCGTTCCCCTTCAGAACCTCCTCATCGAGCTCAACCAGCAACAGCCAAGCATGAGTGCTCCCCCCGCTGGGCGGAGGTCCGCCTCCCAGACGATCCAAGACCCTTTTAGATAAGACACACCGTGCTGGCAAATCAGCGTAGTATTACCTCAACCGTGTGTCTTATAAACGCACATTAAGCGTATTGGCGCAACAGCGGGTGGTGTCATGATCACGTGATGAATTAATGCCGAGCTCCGGCCGGGAACTAAAAATGAAAGTAAACACGGGCTTAAGTTTCTTTTTGTTAACAGAACCAGCTGAGATGATAAACTGGAGCGATGCAGAGCACCGGGAGCTTTTAGAGCTGCCTGCAGCTCAGATCATCTGACAGACATGTGACAGCTCACAGGGACACCGCTCACCGATCCACGCGTCCCCGGACTCCGCCTTCTCCCGAAACTCCCAACTCCTTGTTCCCTGCTATGCTTCGCTCAGCGGAGCCGACACTAATATATCCCTCCACTGCATACTGTAACCCTTTTGCCTCGATCTGGATGGTATTGAGGAGGAATTGCTCCAAAAAATGTCGCTGACACGCATCTGTCCACTTCTTTCCATCGCAGCAATCTGCCAAGCTACAGTATTTGATCCACTTATTGTCGGACTTGGCAACAGTAACTAAGGGGGGCGGGGCTCGGCGAAAGGCTAATTATTTGCACACTTGTGTACTACGCACTCGAAGCCTTCTGTGAAGTGCACTTCCTCTAAGTGCACTTCACAGAAGGGTGTAGGGTGCAGTGCGAGTATTGAAATTGGGCCATTTTTCAGCGTGGCTGTTAGCTTCCTGGCACGACAGCCGCCACAATATTAACACTGTTGAGAGTTAAAATTTCATTTACAGTTAGAGTTAGAATACCACTTGAAAACGCAGCAGTGTCATATTTAAATAACACTTTTTGAGTGTTACTTATCTTATAGAGTCAAAGTACTTTAACAGTTGTGAGAGTTAAAGGTTTACTCCATAACTGAATTTAACTCTTGTGAGTGTAACAGTGACTCTGAATATGAGTGTAACTTTTACACTGTGCAGGGCGGGACCATATGTTCTCGCTCAGTGTTAAAATGGACTCTTTTAGTGTTGAATTAACACTACTCATTTTACTGTGTGTTTTGTAGCATATATTGTAGCCAATAGTAAACCAATAGCTGCTTTTGAACTAATTTGGGTGGATTTGCAGTAGACCAATTTAACGTTTCATCTAAAACCAGTAAACATTTACAGTTCAGTTGGGATTTTTTTTTTAAAGAGAAAGCTCCAAGAGAGATGAAAGGCTTGTGTGAAGAGGAAAGGAAAACTGTGGGGGAAAACCATCTTAATAGGTTTGATCTGAGTAAGGTGAGGCACATCAGATGATCTCCGGCTGGATGGAGTGGATCCTCCTCTGCTCTCCAGACGATCTGGCTCAGTAACATCTGCTTCTCGTTTTATTAACTTCAACTGACAACAAAGGCTTACCCTCATCGCTCGGCCAAAAATATGGATCAAAACAGCTGTTAGGCAAAGTCTTTTGGAACCAGTTGGGACGAGGACTGATGGTAGTGATTAATTAAACTGTGAGGCAGCAACAGTGAAGGATGAGGACCACAAGAGGGAGTTGTGTGCTCACTATTAATCCTCCATTCATCTGTCCACCAACAGTGAATAATGATTGTTGAGATAATGACCAGACCTTGATTAATTAACTTGGGGAGAAAAACCCTATTTTGCTGCCAGCTGAGTTGTTTAGCAGCCTGAGCTAGAGGATCCTCTCTATGACTTGTTCCCGATGGCTCTGGACCAACGGGAGGACAGCTGTGTGGTCCAACATGCTGGTTCCATTAAAGAAACAGTGAAAAGTCTTAAAAGCTATTGAGTCCAGGCTCAGGACTTCTTCGTACACTGTCAACAACAAAGCACAGCAGTGGGGAAACGGAAGGCTCCGGTTGTCTGGGGATTTGTGATACAGGTCGTCAAAAAACTCACCACGGGGTGATGCTGAACTCTCAGAGAGACCCAACCACCGGGGTTAAACAGGGGTTAATGGGGCTTGGGGGGACGGCTGCTTTGCACGCAGGGGTCCCAAACATGCAAAAAATTCCCCAGACAAATGTTTTATTCAGTGATTTGCATTAGCAGGAGGCGCTTGTGGTGGAGAACAGGGAGAGGATGAAAGAGAAAAACAAAAGGCAGAGGATTGATATTTATGTTGGCAAACCCAAAATATCAAACGCCCTGAACTTTAGTCTTGTAGACTTTAAAGAGGACTTAATCTAAACCAACATGTTCCTTGTTGTTGAATAAAGACAGCTTGGGTGGTCAAAAGTAGCATGCCAAATAGTCAAAGCCGTGTGTGACCTACTTTTTATGTAAATTAGAAAGTTGAAAAAGGCGAGAGAAAAACTTCTGTTCTGAGAAATCCTTCCTTAAAGCCACATTCCTTAACTTTGTGGATATATGCTCTTTGTCGCCCTCTAGAGGCTTGCTGCGTAACGTCACTGTCGTAACATTAAATCTCTCTCTCGGGCATAAGAGGCATGTTTACATTCCTACTGTCAGGCAAAACAACGAAAACAAACTTTTCCACCTCCACACATTGAATAAATAGTTTTATCAGGACTGTATAACAACTTTATGCCCGACCAAACACAATAACCCTGGTGAAATCATTTATTACTTACCTAGCCATTAGCAGCACGGCTAGGTCAGAGTCCGTAGTTCATGCTGTTCTTTCTAAAAGAGCTCTCCAGCGAGGAAAAGACGGCCCAATAATAACTCTGGTCTTTGCTCTTGCTCTATCACGTTCTTCTTTTCCTAGATTCCTCTGATAAGGGATTTCTAGCTTTCTTTGGTGAATCTGCCACTGCTAAACAGCAAGTCTACGTTATACAATTGCGTGTTCTAAACTCACATTATGTCCGCCAAAACGCGCATCTTGAACGAGCGTTTTGGCGGACATAATGCTCGCTTTTAGAACACCCGAGTTTTTGCCCCCTTTGGCGTCAAAACACGCGTTCAGGACGCGCATTTTGGTGGACATAAGGCGCGTTTAGAACGCGCACTTTTTTTTTTTATCCCTTTGGCTTGCCATATCCTGCCGTAAAGCAACGCACAGTCAGTACTTCCGGTACGACCCGAGCTCAAAAACTTGTATAGTGCGGTAAACAGACGTGGGACCCCCCAACACTATCACAGGTATGAAAATGAACATAATAGATGATAGTATGATGCCAAAACTTTACAAAAAAGCATAATTTTAAGGTGTAAAAGTTGCGGAATGTTGCTTTAACACGTCACTAGGGGGAGCCCTTCCTCCTCAAACATGCATGTCTCCAGTGTCTGAGGCCTTCTGGGGAAACCAACCAATCAGCAAGCAGCTCATTATCATATTCATGGCCTGGCTGAGTGGGAGGGGCTAACAGCTCTTTTCACAGCAAGGCTGGTTTAGGGGGTTTAGAATGGCCTGTATCAGGGCTCCTGGGACAGATGAAAGCCAAAAGAACATTTCTGATGCTTTTTAGAGGCTCAAAGCTGTTTTAGATAGTTGATAAACTGCATTCTAGGTCAGTTTTATTTATGAAGAGTGTTTTTATTTTTCAGGCTGGGGTCTGTGTGCAGCCAAAGCTCAGTATCCCATAGCAGACATGGTGAAAATGTTGAGAGAACAGGGTAAAGCTGTCCGGTGAGTTCGGCTGTTCCAGCAGCTTTTTGTTTTCTGTTAAAATTCTTCAAAACATGATCAAACGTGCTTCCTGGTGATGCATAAGGAGGGTCACTGATCAGTGGTTTTGATCCCCCCCCCCCCCCCCCACCCCCACCCCAACAGGTTTGGTATCCACCCGGTTGCTGGTCGGATGCCCGGCCAGCTGAACGTTCTTTTGGCTGAAGCCGGCGTTCCGTACGACGTGGTCCTGGAGATGGATGAGATCAATGAGGATTTTCCAGGCAAGCTCTCTTTGAAAAACAAATCATTAAGAGGGGACTGGTAAATGCACGGCCATGTGGTTGTCCTTTTGGTGGGACGGTGTGGAATAGAACCCCTTATGTAGTAAATACTTCCACATTTCATTCACACTTAAGGTTGACGAGTGTTTGTGCAGAGATTTGGACACGCCGTGGTATTTGGACAACAGTTGTTGTTTTCTTAGCAACCAGAACGTCTTCTTGGACACATGGTTCTGTTTATGAGGAACGGAGATGGGTGGGGTGCTGAGTGTTCTCCTGCCTTGTGACTAAAACGTTAATGTTGACCCGCAGAGACGGACCTGAGTCTGGTCATCGGAGCCAACGACACGGTGAATTCTGCTGCACAAGAAGATCCCAACTCTATCATTGCTGGCATGCCCGTCCTGGAGGTGTGGAAGTCCAAACAGGTTAGTTTGGCGTTACTGGCTGATGCACCACTTCTGACCTGCAGCAAAGTGAGCTCATGCTAATGTTTGGTTTTGAATCCTACCACAGGTAATTGTGATGAAGCGTACCCTGGGCGTGGGCTACGCAGCGGTAGATAACCCCATCTTCTACAAACCAAACACATCAATGTTGCTGGGTGATGCCAAGAAGACGTGTGATGCCCTGCAAGCCAAAATCAGAGAGACCTACTACTAAGCTTTGCTCGGTACTTTTATGTCCAAGTGCAGGCGAACAGAACATAAACTCCCAGCTTTGGATTTGAGGATCCTCATTGAGAGCAAAGATTTACTAGGGCTACATAAAATATTGAGTTTATTTTCACGGTTCAGCTAAATTAAATTCAAACTTTTGAGTGCAAACTTCCCCCAGAGCTTTATAAAAATATGTGTATATATATATAAAGTGTTTCCATATCTGGGTTTCCCCAAGACTTTGTTTCAAAAATCAAGGAAAAGCTTGGCACAAGAACAAATGTGCACTGATTTGTAAATAAAATATTTAAATGTAGGCAAAGTCTGTTTCTTTGCATGGTTTGTTTTAATTTTGGAAGAAAATTTTTTTTTTCCGTTCATCTGCAATACATGAATAAATTCTACAAACAGCTGTACAGCACATATGCTAACACCTCAGATGGAAATTTAGCCGCTGGGACCTTCCTTTGGCTGCAGCAAAATGTATGGCATTTGTTTTGTAAAGGTGCTTGCAGTTTTTTTAAATTTAGATTTAAATCAAAAGCTACAGCCTCTCACCAGCTGAGCGATGTGGTTTCCAACTTCATCTAATAGATGAAGTTGGAAACCTACAGACTGTAGGCTCCTCTTCAGATCGTTCCAGAAAACCTAAACGAGGTCACAGTCAGGACACGGATTTGTGTCAGAACAGCAGTTATCAAATGTTTTAGCTTCTGACTCATAACATATAAACATTAAACCCCAAAATCAATGGTTATACTATAAAAACATCACTTTAAAGTGAAATCATCAGGCTCATTATAAAAATTGAAAAGTTTAAAGGCACACTTGGCAGTTTTGCTTGCTTTTAGCACCCCCTAGTGTCTTATTAATTATCTGTGGTCAAACCAAAAGTGAAACTTATCTCCTCGCTGTGCGTTCGTCTTTTTAACACCTTAATCTAACAGCTGAAACGTCTCCTCAGCCTTCATTAGTGTCTGCAGGAGCGGTTCATCACTACATCAAACAAATCAGCTGTGTTCATGATCTAAAACATGCAGGAAACATGCTGGAAGCAGACTGCAGCACCAGGCATGTCAGCTCCACTTTACTAAATCCAGCAGGGACCAGACAGGTGCTCTGAAGTTGCAAGTGCGGTATTCTAGCCAGAGGGCGGTGGGGGTCTGAGTGACCTTTCATTAACCCTGTAAAGGGTCATTCAGACCTGTCAACCTTGTCAAACTTTTTTGAGTACCACTTGTGCGGCTTTTTAGTGGACTTTTGCAACTCCATTATTTTAATACGTAATAATTTCCCTTTTTAAACGCCAGAACAGCAGCGAGTGGGAACCGAACCGGCAGTCGGAGAGAGGCAGCGGGCAGGACGTAGAATGAAACAGGGAGGAGGGGGGCGGGGGTGTTACGCTATAGGTTAGGCAGAATTGTTTTTCTCCGCTTTGCTACGATGATTGGCTTAAACTTCTTAAACACGCTGCTGAGTCGTTTTGTCAGACATGAGTACCAGTGGCGGCCGGTGACTTTTATTTTGGGTGGGGCGCTAACCACATATCACCACTAGGGGACGCAAAATTACCATTGATTCTTAAGCATCAGCGTCACACAACTGACGGTCACAGTAGCGCTTCCGGCATTATTCAAAAGGTTTTCGAATATATTAAGCATGTTTTTGACAAAAACATTCATCCATTCACCCATATATTACACAAACTGCACACACGCTTAAGGGGAGTAGGCTAAATCTAATCAATAGAATCCACTTTCTACAAACAGAACACCCATAAGCTGTAAATAAACGTGAGGCCGTAAAATAGACGCTACACGTATCCAGAAAAACACACAGTGACACAACGCAAGATATTCACAGAAGCAGCCGGCGTTTAGATTAAAGCCCAGACTCACAAACAAAAAGTACCACTTAGTTCAAACCGTATGGAGCGGTGCTAGCCGCTAACGAGGCAGCATGCTATTTCCTGAAGCCAAAAGCTAAAATGAGGCTTACCTGCAGGTTATGGCCATAATCCGTGTGGTGTAGTAAAAATAATCCACTCGGTTCGTGAAATTCTACATCCCAACGTAAAAGCTTAGCTGATCAGACTGTTTGCTGGCATTGTTTTGCCAAAGACTATATAAGAGTTTGCCCGCCCGCATTCATCATTTTCCTGTTTACGTGGATTCTCTCCCTGTGATTGGTTAACACGAAAGCCAGCCAGCTGAAAAAAACTCAACAACAAGCAATTCGATTGGCTGAGGTTTCTGAGGAGGAAAAATATATTTTTGCCTATTATACCTTTAAGTTTAGAATTTAGCATTCAGTTAATCTGATATATTAATCACCTTTCTTTCCAGGTCTATGAAAAACACATATGATTAATGTACACTTTTATTGGTCTTTTGGTTAACCATGATGTATGCATGTTTATGGAAGCTTTAAGTTACAGCTAAGAGCCAGAAAGTTCTCATCTCCTGTGGAGGTCTGGTTTTCAGTCATAAAACTGGGCAAAAGGGGGAGGTGAGAACACTCTGACCTAGGGACAGATAACAGCAGCAGGAGAAGATACAGACAAGGACCAGTTCCGAGCCTGGCACCAGGAGAATCTCAGTCTCCAGGGAAAATCAGATTTATGGCCTTGGGCTCCAATAGGCGGGTCCAGGAGGAAGAATATAATCAAGTGTCTTTACTGTGAAACTTCAGATTTTTGCCATTATATGCTGGGAGATGGTCAAATTTCTCCCCGAATGTACACGGGTTAATTGAAGAAGTGAAAATAAAAGTGTAACGTTGATTGCAACGAGGCGGTCTTCATGGCTCGTGATTTCTTGGTTGATCAGAAGAATTAACGAACCGGAGAGTGGGAAAGGAGAGAATAAGTCAAATGCTTAAACAGCTCAAAGTGCCAAGGTGAAGACAGCGGCCTTTCTACAGCAGCAGACGGAGCCAAGAGGGGGACGTCGGACGGACTCTGTGGCAGCGTATCCTTTGAGCAAAGTTCATCAGCAACAAACACCTAATTTTTTCCCACAACATTTCACACATTGGAACCTACTATAGTGTTTGCTACGTCAGGTTTTGAAGCAATTAACTTTATTTGTCACTGATGATTTCACAATTATAGCAAAGATGGCTAAAAGGTTGGACAACTAAAAAATATTCAGTGGAAGTAGTGTGTTGCTGCTGTGACAAATTGGCACAGATGGAGCCACACTGTGCCAGCCTGTGGAAAGTTTTCCCCTCAGGGCAGGGTGAACAACCCGACCAATCAGCGATCTCCTCCCCCTGGTCTGAGCAGAATTCACCCGGTGAGGCGGCGACGATCGCTAAAAGATGCGACCAACCGCTCTCCTATTCTTTCTCGTTGTGGACGGTTTGGGGACCCACTGCACATGCGCCAGTTAGCCCATATTAAGTCAATGGTAAAGATTGCTGCGCCCGCGAGAGGACACGTGACAAATACGTCGACGATTCGGCCGTGTTAAAAGTAAAATAAAACATTATTAAACACAGATTACACACAGCACTTAGTCCATATGGTGTGTATAGATCGTTTAGTTCACTTTTTATGTTTTTTTAAATATATTTTGTGATTCCTATCTTCTTCTTCTCCTTCCTGTGAGTGGTGGGGCGGCGCCCTAGCGCCCCCTATGGACGAGCCGCCACTGATGAGTACCACACGTGCATATTTGCCACAGAACTCACGTGTCCGCGGCTTTTTGCGTAGTTTAGAGGGGTGAGTCGTACCAGCGTAATTAGATGCCAAATTGCGTACAGGTTGGACGGTCTGGTCATTTTAGCACAAGAACATGACTTAAAAATATGAAAAAGTTGCATAGTGTTGCTTTAACCTCATTATGCTGTTTTTATTCACTATGGCTATTGTTCAAATATTTTATTTCAAAAAAATGTTCCAGTTTGGACTTCTGGAAACCATTTCAAGACCCAAAAACCTTGTGCTGTATGGCATAAAATTCATGTTCTCAACTACTTCATCCTCAGTAGGTGGACAAGGAGTCCAGCAGACGTCAGTTGTGAAGCGGGGGACAACCTGGACAGGTCACCAGTCCATCACAAGGCCAGAGACAAACAACCTGTCACCTAGGGACTATTTAGTCACTAATTATCCTGATATGCATGTTTGTGGTCTGTGGGAGGAAGCTGGAGTACTTGGAGAACAGCTGGGATTCAAACCTACAGCATAACCTTCTCACTGTGAAGCAGCAGCACTGCTCCTCCACCTGCTTTTGAATTAGATTCTCCTGACTCCATCTTTGGGACACCATTCTGTTTGTGATCTTTGGGTTAAAATCTTCTAAGCTTTAGATCAGTGACTGCTGCCCTGATCGTCTCAAGCACAAGTATTAGGAAAACACCCAGATAATGGTGCTCCCTCCACCATGCTTTACAGTTGGACAGTTTAAACCAGGGGTGCCCAATCCTGGTCCTGAAGGGCCGGTATCCAGCAGGTTTTAGTTGTAACTCTGCTTCAACACACCTGATTTCAATTAGCAAGTGATTAGCAGGCTTCAGCAGAGCTTGATGAGCTGCTGAACAGGTGATTCAACCACTGAATCAAGTGTGTTTGAGCAGAGAAACCACAAAACCTGTTGGATAGCGGCCCTCCAGGACCAGGATTGGGCACCCCTGGTTTAAACCCATACTATGCAACTTTTTCATATTTTTAAACCTTTTTCTTGAGCCAGTTTTTGCTAAAATGACCCTTTACAGGGTTAATGCAATGTCACTCAGACCCCCCCCCCCTGCAGCCAGAATACTGCACTTGCAAATTCAGAGTGACGGTGGAGCCGACATACCTGGTGCTGCAGTCTGCTTCCAGCATGTTTCCTGCATGTTTTAGATCATGAACACAGCTGATTTGTTTGATTTAGTGATGAACCGCTCCTGTAGACACTAATGAAGGCTGAGGAGACGTTTCAGCAGTTAGAATAAGGTGTTAAAAAGACCAACGCACAGCGAGGAGATAAGATTCACTTTTATTTTCACTAACAGAACACTAGGGGGTGCTAAAAGCAAACAAACCTGCCAAGTGTGCCTTTAACGGTACGTCAGTCTAAAACCCGCTCTGTAATGGAGCATCTAGTTGTTTTTCAGATGTGAATGTTTTCATGAAAAGGTCACTCGGTTTGCGTTTTTCTCTCCTTTTATGAGAACAAGTTGTTCTCTTATGATCTTTTTCAAAGACCAACCTTTTTCAAAAAGAAGTAAAAAGCAGTTTCATAAATAATTAGTATTAATCTTCAGTAATAAACTCTAAAGTTTTATGTTTTTTTTGTCTCCCAGAATCAAAAGGTTCTCTGACGTCTGGTGAAATTCAGTTATTCAGTCAAATTGAAAAAACTGAAACGTTCTTTCAAATATATTTAAAATGTGGAGCTAATCCTCACATTTTAGTATTGACCAAGTAGAATATTATTGTAGTTACTGCATGAGAAATCCCAACACTTTCAAGCCTGTTTTATTGCATTTTCTTAAACAATGCCAGTGTTTGCTATAAAACAAAACATTTGGGCCAAATTTACAACGGCTTTTCCAGAAATCTTTTTTTAGGCTGCAGCCCAGCGTCTTGAAACTGAATTTGTCCCCAAAGCTCTCGTCAGCATTTCCCTGCAGACTTTTTGGCTTTGTTGATAACCGAGTGCAGGTAGGCGTAGAAGAAGAGGAGGTTATCGTATTCTCCATTGTACTCCAGAGAAAGGCAATGCTGGTGGAAGTCTTTGAGAAAATAATAAATGGCCTCGATGGTTGACAGGTAGGTGTCCGGTTTGCCCTTCTGACTGCGCCAGAAACACGTTTTTCTAGTCTTCAGTTCCACCTGGACCAAACCTGCAACAAACACGTCAGCAAGAAAACACAAGAACAAAGTGAGCTCACATAAAAACGGAGTAGTTAAAATAAATAAATAAACATGGGTGTCATAATTACCCTGCAGCCTCTCGTCTGAGCTGATCTTGTTGGTCTGGTTCCATGTGCTGTCGATGAAGACCACCCTCTGGAGGGGCGACATCCTTGACTCCAGGCTCGTTGGCTCATCTGGAGTCCCTGACTCTGGGGTTCCGTCGGTGTGTGTGGCACCTTCAGCGCCCTCTGTTTTCAGCTTCTTAGGGCAGGGTTCATCAAAGTGGTTGTGCGACCTGCTGGTACTCCTGTCACGTAAACACTCAAGCATGTCTTGAACTGAAACAGCCTGGGGTCCAGGGAAAACCAGCACCACCTGGAAAAAGCAGAAGCAATCATCTACAAAACACTGAAGTCTCAAACAAACCCTGTTTCTGTAGCACTGTGATTTAGACGTGGCTACATTTAAAATGAATAAAAACCAATTTAGAGAATAGAACTGATAGGACCAGGGTCAGAATGTGACTTAAAAGCAGTAGTAGAAGTAAGTGTGATGGGGAGTTTAATCAGAAACAAGGAACACAAACATATAGAGCTAGTAGAATGAGTCGTTTCATGAAGTATTCAATAAATGAGGTAATCAAGAATTTGGTGATTAACTGGTTCTCTTTGATTTTTCATAAAAAAGGATTCCAGAACATTTCAAGCAGTAGTGTTTGTCCTGTTCAACCACACAGACCCAAAGGTTATTCAAGTTATCTACAACGTAACTGAACCAGAAATAAAAACATTAAAGAGATATTTCAGCAATTTTTAAGTAAATATTTTATCTAACCTGATTTTGACGGCGAGAAAAGGAATTTGATGTCCTTCAGGATTGATAAGCTAATGGCTAGTATGACCAAAAGTAAATCACTGACAGCTCAAATCACCTAAATCTGAAAGATTTATGCAAATATTTTACTAAACATTGACACCACCATCAACTACAGGTTACAGTTATTTTAGCAGAAGAATAAAGAAATTCCTGCTGGAAATGAGCTCTGGTTGCACTGGAAGGGCAAAAATGTGCTGCTGTGATTATTTGTAAATTACATGTGATGAATGTGTACACTTTAAAAAAATCTTCACATAAACCACAATAACATGTTGGTGCTTGGAGCTGTTCGCCTTGACTGCATTTGGTGTAGCTCAGGAAAAATGCTCAAAGGAAAAAACTATTTCTGAATTTATTCTCAGGGGGAAAAAAGAACGGAATCCGGAATTTAACCTCAGAATTTTGACTTTATTTAGAGGAAAAAAAGTAGAATTTGTTCTTCAGTGCCTCTAATCTACAGAAACTGACCCCGGCTTTCCGCGGGACGTGAAAGTGGCGCACAACGTAATAGCACCGTTTTACCCACGAGCTCAATCCCAACCGGGAGCGTTCCACACAGCTGATTCTGCGAGGTCACAAAATCACAGGATAATTGCAACACCATGCATGATTTCAAAAGTCCACACAATAAAAAGCCAGGAGAAAGATAGCTGCATGGGTGGGCCACTTACCAACTTAGCCCTCCCCTGCTCTGACAGCCGGCGGGACGAAGCAATTTCCGCGAGCACCCCCCCGATGAAGAAATGCCAGGGGCCCAAAAGTCGTCCCAGTCCACCCCTGCATGTAGCCAAAAAAGGTCTGTGGTGTATTTTCTGTTCTGTTTACATCAGCTACAGGGGTTTCACAGGAAATGACGTACTGCACGTGACTTTTATTTTGGAAGTTTCCAGATGTTTTACACTGCTGCATGTTTGACTTCCTGTCTGTCCCGATCTAAACTGCAGAGTTTGACGTGTTTCTGAAGCGTAGCGCGTAAAAAAATAGGTTTGAGATGTAATGATAGCGTCCCGTCGTTTCTGGGACGCGTTAAAAACGTTACACATAGCTGCCGGTGGAAAGGACCCTGTTTACTGTAACGACAGCTAACTGCAGCAGAGTACGCTTCGCGGCAGTTTCGCGCCGCTTTCACTTTCTGTGGAAAGCTGGGGAGAGTGCTGCCACCCATGTGAAACAAAAAAAGAGGGAAATCATGTTACATGATCATTTTATTGTTCTTACAATATAATTTTCACATCCTAACAATTTACATATGCATCACATTTCTACATTATACAATCGTGATACATACGTATATTGTAAGAACGAATTGTTAGAACAATAAAGTTATCGCATTATAACACACCACTCTAATTTTATTTTGCGTGGGTGGCAGCGCTACATTTCCATACTTATCCTCTTCCATAGATATTTACCAAAAATGATAAATTGCCTCTCTTCAGAAGGCCCTCTAACAGTTGCAGCTCTAAACAAGTTTAATTTAGCTGGCCTGAGTGGAAAAGGAGCTCTTTGGATTGTAAAAGTTGTAGACGCCTGGTCTAGCGGTTAGCTCATCAATCCTGAGGACATAAGCTAGTTCTCCAAACAGAGGCTGTTTAAGAAGCTATCTGTAAGCTAATTAAAGAATAAAACCCACTAAGTTACATTTACTAGTTAAGAGTAAACTAAACTTTAATATGTAATATTTTAAAATCAGCTTGATTATTTAGCAACAACCCTAACCTTCTCCCTCTCAAACTCGGGAATGCAGGGATAGGTGTAAATTGTGACATCATTGGGAGCCAGAATCTTGGCGTGAACTGCGGTGCTCTTGCCGTCTGTTTCATTCGGATGCTTGATGATGTCGATCTTCACAGGAAGCTGAGCACAGCAGATAATACATAAAGTCAGATCAAGAAGTTCTTGTTTCATTGACCTAACACATAAGAAATTATTAAGAAACAACATTGATTTATTGTAGCTCGGAGGCAGAAGGCCTCAGTTACAGGAACATTAAATTTGATCATTTGCTTTTACTGACCTTGGTTATGGGAACTTGTTGCACGCCGACACCCACTAATGAGCAGCATGTGTAGCAGAAGAACATCCTCGATCCTCCACATTTGGAGCATTTCAACCTGCCACTTTGCTGCGCTTCCTCCAGCACCGCATGTGATGCCAATTTTAGCCCTTGTAGAGGCTGCTTGGCGAGCTCATGGATGTCTGATGAATCACCAGTGACTGTTGTTTTGTCACGGCAACCAGGATGATTTTGGTCCAGGCTGCTCATGCCTAATCGCTAAATGTTGACAGATTTGTCTTGGGAGTAAGTTGGCTCTGCAATCAAAGCCAAGCAAGCCTGAAAAGAAATGATGCAAATGTTAAAAGTCATAAACAATTTAACATTTACATCACTGTAAAAAAATTGAGGGGCAGAGAAATAGGAAAATGACATTTATCCAGCTGGGACTTGTTATTCCAGGTTAACACAGCAGTTATTTGTTTGAGACAAATTAGGTGAATTGTTGGCTATAACTGGAAATAATAACACTAATCTTTGGATTAACTGTACAAAATTAGGAATTTAGCTGTAACAGAAGAACATGTATTATTAAATCTATTTGAGAATTTTTAGATTTTTCTTTAGTTCTTTTAAAAATTAAACTTTCCAAACAAGCCATTAAACTTAAACTTATAAATTGTAATCTGTGGATTAAAAGACTTAATTTAGAGATTAGAACAGTCCCATTTTACTTTTCGTTTATTACATTTTAAAGTGAAGTGCTAACCAGCTCCGGTGGCCTAGTGGTAGAGTGTCCACCCTGGGACTGGGAGATCGGGGTTCGAATCCCGGTCGGGACTTTGAAAAAATGGGACCCAATGCCTCCTCACTTGACACTCAGCATTAATGGGTTAAACCACCAAATGGCTCCCAAGTGCGGCCACAGCTGCAGCTCACCGCTCCCCACAACGGGGATGGGTCACATGCGGAGATGTAATTTGTGTGTGATGATGACTTGGGCCTTTAACTTTACACAAGTTATAACTGAACCCGACCTGGCAGTGACC
Source organism: Aphyosemion australe (assembly GCA_006937985.1). Taxonomy (NCBI): domain Eukaryota; kingdom Metazoa; phylum Chordata; class Actinopteri; order Cyprinodontiformes; family Nothobranchiidae; genus Aphyosemion; species Aphyosemion australe. The sequence goes on along the minus strand of SSNS01000512.1, from coordinate 349,121 downwards.
TACGGGATCCAACCGTGTATGTACGAGCCCTCGCCTCGCGCATAATGGCACCCTCGCATGTTGTTTAGGTGGGACAAAGCAAGCTAACAGCCAGGCATCGGCTCTTATGCTGTTGCGAAGATGGAATACACAAACCGATCGGAGTTTTGTCTCCCATAACACGGATTACAACATGAGTCGTCAACGGTAAGACATAATTTATGCGTTTCACGTTATGAAATGAGCTTTGTTGTGCTGGTTTGTTCGCTGCTGGTTCATATTTGTTTATATTCGGCCTTTGTGCCGACATATAGGCTAATCTCGTTTTGGAGTGTGCGTGCTGGTGGGGTGCATGTGAGCTGGTTGAAGAAGGCAAGATTAAACAAACGCTTCAATGTTAAATATCGGCTTCAGTGAAAAATCATTAGGAAGCCATTATAGACATTTTTTCGAGTGGAAAAGTGAAAATTTCAGGTGATGACTCCTTTAAACATTTAGCACTTCAGAAGAAATGTATTTCCTGTTTTTTGATACTCTATTTTTTGTTGTTTTTTCAGGGATTGTTTTCTGAAAGGCAGGGATTTTGGATGTTAAATTACAGAATGTTTCCATAAATGATTTATGTATAGTTTATTTAGAACAGGTTAAATTGTGTATTACATTTAGCTGATGGGTTTTGTTGCTTGTGAAGCACAAATATTCATTGCATCTACTTGAGCAGCCACTGGGTAAATCAAATGCATACTAAATCAAACAAAACTAAAACAAAGGCAGAAAGGTGGCATTTCTGCTGCCCAGCCACAAAGCTAAACGGAGCTTTAGCTAGTGTGAGAATGTTGTTGACTGATTAAAAAGAACAAAGCACCTGTAAATAATAACAAACACAAAATACTCTGCTATATCTGATGTCAGATTCAAAACTACTGTAACATCTCTGATTTACACGCGAAGCCTCCTCGGGTCTCTAGTGGAGCTAGCTCCTGTTAGCAAGAGCTGACTTACTTATCTGGAGCTGAAGCGGCAAACGGGCACGAAGTCTTAGTTTATTGAAGCGAACATAAACGGAGAGCAGATGTTGGCGAACCTTAGACCCAACCAGGTCCACAAGCCTGGCTACACATCAGAAATGCGCCTACCATTAGCTGCTAGACGAAACACAGCTGCGCGCGTCTTCTTCTACGCCGGAAATGCTTCACAAGACGGAATTTGAAAAAAAGAAGAAGAAAACAAACTGAGTTAAACCATAGAAGAAGAAAGAAAACCAAAGAACCTTTTATTTTTCAATATTTTTTATCAATCAGTTGTAAATAGCCTATATATAATCAATTATATATATGTAGAGGCTACACATATACGCATTTATATGTATGATTATATATAATTAGTTATATGTACAATTTTCATCACAGAAATGAGCAACTTTCCATCATAACCGATTTTGCTGAACTCATGTTGGCTTTTTAGGTATGTTCTAAAACAATCTTTTACAAAACTTCAACTATATAGTCGCTTATTTTAAAAAATGGCTTTTAGAAAATAAAAAAAAAAGATTTTTATTTATTCAATTTATATTACAAAATGAAATAAAATTCAAATAATCCATCCTTTTTTTCCCATTTTTTCTGATAAAAAATTTAAAATCCCAGTCTAGTAATTTGTTTATTTGTGTTTTATAGCACAAATATATTGCGTTTGTAGCCAAAAGATTAAGAAAATGTATGAGTATTTTTTCTTGTTTGGAGCCAAAGGTACTTGCTGTGATATGAAACATGTTGTTTCATTCTAGATTTCAAAGGACACCTGAGTTTGCACACGTTTTATGAAACAAATGATTGCATGCAGATTTCCGTGGCAAGCAGATGTGTTTTCAAGCAAGACCTTCCCATAACTTTAATGTTGAGTTTTAAAGCCAAATTCTGCCAAGTGTGCACTGTGTACCAGCTAGGTCTGAAAGACCTGGCAGAGATATAGTTTATGAGTGTTAGTCATATTACCCACAGCACGTTATATTGGAAAATTTAGGGCTCTCTCTGTAGATGAAATTTCATATTTTTTGGTTTGTCTGTAGTGTTTTTGCTGTAGTATGTGCAGGGTTTATAGTCTGTGCTCTGCATGCTTGCAGAATGTATGCTGTTACAGTTTAAACGAGTTCTCAAAAAAATCATTCATTATGTTGTTTTTTAGCTTTTGACAGAGGAATAAAAAATAAGTGTTTTATTACAGCCAAGATGAAACCCAGCAAATACTCATTCATCCTTTGAATTTTCCATTGTTGGCAGCTAGATAGACTTAGAAGACAAATTGTGAAATGAAATTCAAAGATGTGAAAATCCTTTTTAAAGGTTTATCCAAGCTGTAGGATGAAAGACCTTTCCATTTGAATCCATCACAGAAACGAGCAGCTGGCTGGAAGCTTCAAAGGAAAGCATGTGGATCTGGGGACGTTCTGGATCTCAGGTAACAGCAGATTGATGATACCAGTCTCCTCGGAGAGACATCCAGTATGTGAAATTTATTTAAGATTCTGGTGTGTTTCTCCACTGAGACCCAAACTTTTTTCAGCAGGTCTGGAACAGAAGTTGATTTTCTACAGCAGCATGAGATGAATGTGAGGAGGAAAGCCCCTATTCATGGTGAGAGATGAGCTCAGTGTGTTTCATGTGTTATCTCATTTGTACGCGCACGACATGTGTTATTTCAAATTTATGTGACAAGATAATCTTCTAAAGCATGAGGTAATGGTTGTAAGGCTGTAAACCGCACCTTCTAAGCATCTGTAACATGTTTTGGGGAACAAAATAATAATCAGGCATAAATTATGAAATTGGATTTAAGTGCTGGATATAAAAGAGAACAGATACATTCATCTGTTTTACTCAAATCACATAAATGCTTTTTTTTTCATTTATTTATTTGTTCAGTTTTTTTAACATGCATTATTCAAAGAGAAAAAAAGAAAATGTAAGCATTAAAAACGGTATTAGATCAACTAAATTAAATTATAATACAATACAGCCCCATCCTTGCTGATTTAACCCACATGTCTGAAAAAAGTGGGAATAATTACACACTTATATAATCCCATCCCTTCTGCATAAATCAGAAATTGCTTATTCAAATTTTTTATCAAAAGAAAAAACAAAATTATTCAATGTAATAAATAATATTTTCCAATATATCTTGAAAACATTATCACTTTACTTTTTCTGTAATACTTTAACTTCATATCCAATTTAGAGCGGCACTCCACAAGTTAGACATGATTGCAATCACTTTAAACACTGTCAGAAGATAGCAAAAAATATTTTGAAGAGGACCTAGAATGTAAACCAACATTTTCCTTGTTGTTGTTGAATAAAGACAGCTTGGGTGGTCAACAGCAGCATGCCAAAAAGTCAAAGCTGTGTGTGACCTACTTTTTATGTAAATTAGAAAGTTGAAAAAGGCGAGAGAAAAACTTCTGTTCTGAGAAAGTCTTCCTTAACACGTCACTAGGGGGAGCCCTTCCTCCTCATACCTGCATGTCTCCAGTGTCTGAGGCCTTCTGGGGAAACCAACCAATCAGCAAGCAGCTCAGCAGTGGGAGGGGTCAACAGCTCTTTTCACAGTAAGGCTAGTTTAGGGGGTTTAGAATGGCCTGTATCAGGGCTCCTGGGACAGATGAAAGCCAAAAGAACATTTCTGATGCTTTTTAGAGACTCAAAGCTGTTTTAGATAGTTGATTAGCTGCATTCTAGCTCCTCTTTAAGGATGGTGATGGAGAAGTACGGAGAAGGTCAGAGGGAGCTGCATTGTCCATCTATATTATCGTCCACTTATCCGAGGTATGGTTGCGGGGGCAGTAAAGAGGCCCAGACTTCCCTCTTTGAGTTGAGAAATCGTGAGACAATGTGCCCAGAGAGGCACTGTGATGCTGAATGAGGAGGTCTGGAGTGACAGAGAAGTATGTTTGAGTGAATCAAAACATTTATGAGAACTGTGAGACAGCAGTGAGGTGTGAGACAGCAGTGAGGTGTGAGACAGCAGTGAGGTGTGCTGCAAGAGGAATTCAAGGTGGAGACTGCATCAAGGATCAGCTCCCTTCCTGTTTGCTTTGGCGATGGACAGGCTGACAGATATCAGACAGGAGTCTCCATGGACTCTGATGTTTGCAGATGACATAGTGATCTGCAGTGAGAGCAGGGTGCAGGCAGAGGAAAGGCTAGAGAGGTAGAGATATTGTAGTTGAAAAGAGAAGAATGAAGATTAGTCGCAGCAGGACAGAATACAAATGATAGGGGCGCAAGTGGAACAGTGATGTTATGGTAAATGGCCTGTATTTGTATAGCGCCTTCTTAGGGTTCTACAACCCCCCAAGGCGCTTCACAACACAATCAGTCATCCACCCATTCACACGCTGTAGAGGACTCAAAGATCTAAGAGCCAAAACAATGGAGAGTGTCAAATAGTTTGGAATGGATGAAGAAAAGTGTCAGATGTGATAAAAGGGTTTCAGCAAGAATGAAAGGAAAGACATAGAAGACAGTAGTATGTTCTCTTTGGGAGTGACAAGGATGGATAGGATCAGAAGTGAATCCATCAGAGGGACAGCTCATGTTAGATGTTTTGGAGAGAAAGTCAGAGAGGACAGACTGAGATGGTTTGGACATGTCCAGAGAGGAGACAATGATTACAACGGTAGAAGGATGCTGAGGTTGGACCCACCAGACAGGAGGCTGAGAGGAAGCCCAAAAAGGATGTGGTGAAAGAATTCAAAATTCACTTTATCCTAACGGATAAGTTAGGAACTTGGTTTGCTGAAAGAGTGTCAGCACAGCCCATAAAAACAATCAAAACACACACATACAATCAATTAAGAGGAATACTAAAATACTTCCAATATAGTCCGATTCAGTCACTTGGACTGTGGCTTAGCATTTAACAGACGACTAGAGGAAGCTAGAGGAAGCCCTTTTTGTTCTCAGTGAGAGGGCCCTGAACCGACAACCTGATGGCAACATGCTGTAGGAGTGAAGAGCATGTGAGGGGTCTGTGGAGATCTGTGAGCCTTTCCTCAGGGCTCTAGTGTTGTAGATGGTGAGTGACCTATGATTTTACTGCTTATTTAGATAATTCAATTGAGCATGTTGCAGTGAGCTAGAGTAAACCAAACCAAGCAGAAGATAGGACTAGATGAAGACAGATGATTGGCTGTGGAGACTCCTGAAGGGAAAAGCCCAAAGAGAAAGAAGAGTCTCTGGTCTCTCTGCCATAACAGTCCTCCAGTACAGAACCACAAGATAAGCTACACATTGTTTCAGAATTAACTCAATCAATCAATCAAAATTTATTTATATAGCACAATTCATACAATAAATGTAACTCAAAGTGCTTTACAAATTAAAATGACCCCAAATTCCCATAATCCCTCTCTCCCCTGAAATGTAGAGGAATTTAGAAAATAAAACCCTCATTAAAATCATTGTCAAACACCCACCCACACACACACACACACACACACACACACACACACACACACACACACACACGCACACAGAAACACATGCTAAAGGATATATGATAAAAATGTAACACACTGGGCTGAGTTCAGATGAGCTAGACCATCTAAGTTAGCTAACTCTCCTAATGTTCACTCGTCAACCAAATCCCAACTTACTGTAAACATGACAATTAATATTTTCTGTCCAGGCATTTTGTCCAGGTCTGTAGCATCTTCAGATAGTATTTTATGTATTTGTACACATTTCACAGCGTAGCGTTATACTTTGTGACACAAAGTATAGTCGTATCCAAATGTGATACTTATCCCAACAGCTGAAACACACCACTGCACAAAGTGTAAACACAAGGACTCAGTCGGCTATGGCTAATCCACCCAGCCTCTGGTGTGTGTGTGTGCGTGTGTGTGTGCGTGTGTTTTAAACTGCAACAAATACACTTGTAACAAATCCCTTTTAAAAACGAAGCTGTAAATGTCTAGAAGTAAATTAAAGGCAGACTGCGTCATGTTGGGTCAGAGTTGTGTTACTTAACCAAGTGTAAGGACATGTGTGACTCATTTGCTGCAGAGCGTTTTTGGATTTGAAAGATCTGACCCTTGAGGTAGCGTTACACTTGAATGGATTTATTAGAGTACTTATAAAGGATTTCAGAAGACTGTAGAGAAAGAAAACTCCTGTTGTACTTTGAATTAAATATTTTACATGATTTATTTGCACAATTAGAACCTCACTGGAATAGAACTAATACTGTAGTAAAATGATCAACTACAACATATGACAGTAAATCAGTTATGCTACATAAGGAAATGTATGTAAGACATGGTGATATGTACAAGCTTAGTCTAATGCTTACAGACTTTATTTTACATTTGTACCATTTAACTGGGTTTGCCTTGGTGTGATAGGAGTTCAACCTGACCCATACAATTTTGCAACTGCAGCTTTATCCCTCTAACCCTAGCAAGTTAAGTTGGTCCCAAAAAGGGAAAACGTCCAGTGAGCGGTAGTTCTGTGGGCCAAAATGCCTTGTTGATGCCAGAGGTCAGAGGAGAATGGTCAGACTGGTTGGAGCTGATAGGAAGGCAACAGTAACTCAAATAACCACTCGTTACAACCAAGGTATGCAGAAGAGCATCTCTGAATGAACAACACGTGGAACCTTGAGGCAGATGGGCTACAGCAGCAGAAGACCACACCGGGTGCCACTCCTGTCAGCTAAGAACAGGAAACTGAGGCTACAATTCACACAGGCTCACCAACACTGGACAATAGAAGATTGGAAAAATGTTGCCTGGTCTGATGAGTCTCGATTTCTGCTGCGACATTCGGATGGTAGGGTCAGAATTTGGCGTCAACAACATGAAAGCATGGATTCATCCTGCCTTGTATCAACGGTTCAGGCTGCTCGTGGTGGTGTACTGGTGTGGGGGACATTTTCTTGGCACACTTTGGGCCCCTTAGTACTAATTGATCATCGCTGCAACGCCACAGCTTACCTGAGTATTGTTGCTGACCATGTCCATCCCTTTATGACCACAGTGGACCCATCTTCTGATGCTACTTCCAGCAGGATAATGCTCCATGTCATAAAGCTGGAATCATCTCAGACTGGTTTCTAGAACATGACGAGTTCACTGGACTCAAATGGCTCCACAGTCACCAGATCTCAGTCCAATAGAGCACCTTTGGGATGTGGTGGAACGGGAGATTGGCATCATGGATGTGCAGCCGACAAATCTGCAGCAACTGCGTGATGCTATCATGTCCATATGGACCAAAACCTCTGAGGAATGTTTCCAGTACCTTGTTGAATCTATGCCACAAAGGATTAAGGCTGTTCTGAAGGCAAAAGGGGGTCCAACCCGGTACTAGCAAGGTGTACCCAATAAAGTGGCCAGTGAGTGTATATTAATGGTCATCTTTAAAAGTTACATCTGCATAAATATCAGCTAACTTTGCAGAATTACAGCCACTAACCTCCCGGTCTTGTTGTTATTAGCACATTTTTGTTTTAGTTGTTGGTTCAAGTGTTAAATGGTTGAACCCAAAGTGACTGAATGATTCAGGGGCTTTCTTGCCTTTAAAGTGAGTACCAACCCTATTATCCTTCTGTGTTCAAGTAAAATATGACACTGCAGTGTGTTGCTGGAGGTCCTAACCTCCTTTTCCCTCTGCTCCGCTTTTCTGGGAGTTCCGTGCAACGAGCTGCAAACACAGAATACCCCAGGTTGCGTAACAACAGATGTTCTCTGGGGAAATTAAGGTTTACGGCCCTGAAATGTATCCAGTTCAGCTGCGTGTTCCCTCTCCCGCTCAGGGCCTCCCCTCCACATCGCATGAGACTCCCCAGCATCTCTCCCTGTTTGTCTTCATCTACCTCACCCGTTTGTCCTCCCCCCTCCCTCTCTGGACTTCCCGGCTCTGTTGTTCACAGCCAGACGCAGACTCCACTGCTCTTGTAGACGTCGCCCTTGTATGCACATGGAGCTTGTAATATGCAACACGTGGTTTTCTGTAGTTATGCCTCCACAAAAATGCAATACTGCTGTTGTGAAGCATGGCAGTTAGGAGTGAATCATTGCTATTGGATTATTTTTCTTCCCAAGGGGTCCGCCAAATTGCACAGTAGTTCTATAGCTAAATTTGAAGGCAAAAACTTTGTTTTAAGCTTTTTTTACTAGCAAATTTGTGTTCTGTGCTTTGAAATGACCTGAATTATAACAGCCTGTAGTGTGAAATAAACACCCGGTACTTATTAATGATAAATACTGTTAAAGCAGCAAGCCGGAGTTTTACCTTTTCAGGAATTATGTATGATTTTACAGAAATCCATAAAAGTGATTGTCTTATCATGTAGTGTGATATAATGTAAGCTATATGTTTTGGTAAGCCCGCCCCCTGCCCCGTAAAATCCGTGCAATAGGAAACTGAGCGCCGACCAGAACTAACCAATAATGTTAGACTACCGCTTACGTGCTTCAAATTTAAGGAAGTACCTCGGCTGATGCAGAGTTGATGAACTTTTCACGGACAAGTAAGTCTTTAAAATATAAATATATGAAAACACAACATGACATGAGAATAATACTTGTAAAACAACGTGTTTTAGCTCTGTTTGATGGCTACAGAAGCACATTCATAAACAAGAAACGTGCAGTCGTCATTTTAAAAACACGAATCGACCGACTCTTGGTGTGATACGCTTGTCAGCCACTAGATGGTGCCATCAGATAAAAGAAATACTCCGAACAGCCGCTTTAAGACACAGTTTAAACTGTTGCATTTGTTCAGAAACAAAATTACAAGACACGATGTAAGTTATTATTATAAAGTTCAGTTCTTATTATCATTTAGTCCTAAAATCATTACATTCAGATCATTCTGTATAGGAACTGATGTGTTTCTGTGTGCCGTGTCTCTTCTCTTGGACGTCTGTGAAGGTTCTCGCTCCTTGTTGGTCGGCTTCCCCTCCACCCCGCTGGGAACACACAGCCTTGAGTCTGAAATGTGTTTACATTTTCAGCATGTTACAAATTATCTGCTGAGAATAACTTTGCGTGACTTGGCTGAAGCCTTCACCTTACTCAGATGTTGTTTGGGTCAATCGTATTTCATAGGTTTGCTCTCCCGATTTCACTGTCTTGATCTGACAGGGGTTTTCCAAGCCAGATGTGAGCTCAGGCCAAAGGTTCTTCATGTTCGTCATGTTTTTTTTGGAGAATACACACTTGTGTTTATATAAGTGTGCGTGCATGTGCTGGCAACCTGCCTGCACATCTTCAATTGTTTTTTTTCTACTTAAGAGGTCCCCCTTTTTACGTTTTATAGTATAAACTGTGACTAGAGCAGTGAATCTTTTATTGTAAAGTAGAGTTTGCCATCAATCTGCAGCGTTTGTCTCTGCGTAAAGCTGAATCTTCTTAAATATCCAGGAAATAATAAATAATTATCAGAGGAAAGTAAAGTTTAAATGTGAGACACTGTAGCTGCTTCTCCACAGCAGGGGTGCCCCCAGAAATATTTGATAAGGGTGGCCAGACGGGGGCCAGAGAAAATTTTGGGGTGGCACACCAAATTGATCCTTGTGGTAACTATGGGAGAGTTTAGCCTGTGGCGATGCATTGCATGCTCCTTTATTGTTTTTTTTAATATAAAAATAATATGCATCCAAAACACGTGACCCAAATTTGAGAAATACAAAAAATTCAGAAAATTATTATTTTAAATGTTATTTAAAATTTTATTTTAGAATTTAGATTTGTTTTTTAATTTTCCTGTTGCTGTCTTCACAAAAAACTATGGAGATATAAAAAAAAAATTGAAATGGTGAGCAGCAGAAACATATATACATTTTTTAAAATTCAGATTATTTATTTACTCATTAATTGCGTAAGTTTTTATTGGGTTTTACATTTACATTGAGTTTATGGTTTAAGTGAATAATTTAATAAGAACACCAGTCTTCCCTGGGTGGGGGAGTCAGCAATTTTCTATGGGTGGCCATGGCCACCCCTGACCACCCCTTGGGGGGCACCACTGCTCCACAGGATTATTTTATGAAGATCAGATGATATGATGGTATTGTAGACGTAAAATAATGTGTTTGAATAATTTTAACGTTATCATCAATAGACAGAATAAATAGTACTGAGTGTAAACATCGGTATCTTTAAGTTCCTCCAGTGATTTCTATCATCATATCATGGTTCTGATAATAAAGAAGTGGTTTATTATAAAGTTTATATGTGATCAGTTGGGCTCAGGCAAATGAAATGTGAAAAATATCTAAAAATGTTTGTTAACCAAATGAACTCTTTAAGCATATAGAAATGAGTTTATTTATAGGTCTTTTATACCCTCTAGTGGAGAAAACAACAGGAAATACGCCCATAAAGCTTTATCCACACTGTAAAAAAGGCACTTTATATAAATTTGCTTTATGTAAAGAAAAAAGTGGTGATTATTGATAAAGTCCTGCAATGTAAAGCTTAAACAATGTTTCTGAAATAAACTTTTACTCATTTCTGATTAAATAAAGGCATCTCTCATAGTAAAATGGGAATGTCTAAACAGAAAGTGAAGAAAGTATTTTTACAAATAAATATGCAGTCTTTTAGTGTACAGGAGTATTAGCTCTGAAGAAGGTTATATAGCATACACGCGTTGCTTAGTTTGTACTTTAGTCTGGATGTCTAGTCAGCAGCAGCAAAATACTTTAGCATTTCAAATGAACACTTTAATAATGAAAAGGGAGTCAGTGAGCAGCTACAGTGCATTTGACCAGAGTCAATGCAGGAAGGACAGATCACACACACACACACACACACACACACACACACACATGCACGCATGCACACACGCACGCACACACGCACGCGCACACACACATTTGCATGCATGCACACACACACACACACATGCATGCACACACACACGCACGCACACACACACATGCATGCACACACGCACACACACACATTTGCACGCATGCACACACGCACACACACACATGCATGCATACACGCACGCACACACAAACATTTGCACACACACACACACACACCTCAGTCTTCCTTGTTTTACTGCATGTTATTTTGGTCTAGTCCACATTCTGTACAATTATTAAAGACAAGTCCAGCTTGCTTCAGCACTTCTTGTTTAAATCAAAAGTCCGATCTGGACCTTTCTCTTGCTCTCCTCCTCTGGCCACACACGGATGATCCTTGTAAATAATTACAGCCTAACTGAACTTTCATTATAAGTTTGCTGGAATTTCTGTAAATTTGAGCTTCAGTGTCTTCCTTAATGTCCTTTAACTGTCCAGTTTTGTTGTGAAAGTACACAGTCAGAGGTTGGAGCGTGATGCTTGTGACGAAGCGACATGTGTGTTGGGATATATAATATAAATGTGACTGAAGTACTCCATTTTCAAGTCCTTAGCTTCTCTTACTCCACTCTCCTCTCCTCCTCCTTGCATTTCATTGGGATGAAGTGGGATGCTACGCTCTCCCTCCTGGTCCGGTTCCCTCGCTGTGGCATTCCCTTCTGAGACAGCGTTATGTACATTTCATTTGTTTTATTCCACTTCACAGAGGCGTAGGCATTGAAGTAGTTTTCTAGGAAAAATTCCTTGAAGTTGCAATTTTCACTGTAGATCCTCTGTAATGAAAAACAAATCAGCAGCAGTCAGTTCTTGGTCCTGATGATACTAAGAGATGTAGCAGGGCTACCTGAGTATATCGAGCCTTACCTTTCCTTTCAGCTTCCCGTTCTTGTTCATAGAGATGTAGTACTGGCTCTTTACACCTTTGATAGCCAGGATGCCCCCCTCGGACACGGTCCTGATCTCGAGGATGCCTGCCAGACGGTTTAGAGAATGAGACATGTTGCAGGACAGATAAGAAACTGTCACCCTCCATCCTTCACTCCAGCTCTGCGCTGACCTCAACATTCATCTTCATTAACAAAGAAAAGGGAAGTTCCTGTGATTAATCAGTCTGTGGTCTCTCTGGCTTGGTTCAAGTCTTGTTAAGTTGCCTGGGTGGCCGTTACACAAACCACAACCTATGCCATTGCACATATGGGAGACAGATTAGGCCTCCCTCCCATGGGATTGAGAAAACTACCTCCTTGCATGTGCTTTGCACGCTACAATTTACTTGTGCTCTTCAAATTTGTGGGAGGGTAAAAATGGCCATGCTAGCTATTTTGGGGGGAATTATTTTTAGGTTATTAGAATACATTACATAGTTATGTTTTTTAAGTGTACTGGTTCAAGGGTTAGAGTCTGACTCTGTTTAATCTGCAACGTTGATGTTTTATCTCCACAAATAACCTGGAGGAGTTCTGCCGTGTGGTGGAGTTGCTAATGCTAACGGTTAGCTTCTACTAGTGAGACGTTCTCTGCTGTTTCCTGGACGCTAAACCAACAACAGCCTTCCCCGTCGTGAGCCAAGATGGGTGAGTCCATGAACGTTAAGTGACAGTGTGACGTAGATCTGTCAGGATTTTCTAATCCTAGAGTTTCACCGTCTATTTTCTATCAGAAGCTAATGTAGGAGACTATTTTCATGTTCAGCCTGCATGAAACACTCAGAGTGACCCATTAGAATCAGAAATAATCATTTAAAAATGTTTTTTCAGAGTCCCACACCTTTAAACCATTCAGAAAATAAAGTTAGACAACAAAATAAGAGTAAAGAAGTGTGTTTATTTTTTTTGCTTTGTCTTTTTTCTAGTATTGAGACGTTATAGCATAAATATTTAACACTGAAACTAAAGTTTCATTCTTAGACAAACATTATTTTATATCAAGAACACAAACAAGATCCAGATGACGGATAGGATTTTTTTTCTGTTCTTGGATTAAAGCTTTGAATGCTTTTCTGTTTGAAAAATTCTTTCATTTGACAGGCAAAGGGAGAAAAAAGAGCGAAAGCTATTAAAACCTGTCAGAATGACAGTGAGCATGCACACACTTCAGTGTTGGCCAGATTACAAACAGATGGTCGGGTCCCAATCTGGGAATTTAGTTTGTGCTGTTCTTACACTTCACGTTGGACCAGATCATTCTTCTTATTCTCCTCATCCTGCTTCTGTGATCTGCTGATTAAATTTTGTTCATCAGGATTAAAGGTAAAATTCTTTTAGATCCTTGATGCATTAAAAATCAGTCAACCATTCGTGTCCTTTACGTTTGGGGAAACCGGAGATGTATGGGGGAGCTCTCTTGTAATAAAACTAATATTGTATTAGTTAGAATTATTTTGTTCTCTGTGAAAACTCAAAACACATTCCCAAACACACATTTAAAAACATTTTCCTACATTAAACAGGATTTCAATCATTTTCTGTATAAACCTTCATTCTAATTTCTCTGAACAGGCTGAATTAAAGCAACAATCCGGAGTTTTCCCCTTTCAGGAATTATGTATGATTTTTCAGAAATCCGTAAAAGTGATTGTCTTATCATGTAGTGTGATATAATGTAAGAAATACATCTTTTTTTTTTGCTAAGCCCGCCCCCTGCCCCGTAAAATCCGTGCAATAACTAACTAACCAATAGCGTTAGACTACAGCTTACGTGCTTCAAATTTAAGGAAGTACCTCGGCTGATGCAGAGTTGATGAACTTTTCACGGACAAGTAAGTCTTTAAAATATAAATATATGAAAACACAACATGACATGAGAATAATACTTGTAAAACAACGTGTTTTAGCTCTGTTTGTCGGCTACAGAAGCACATTCATAAACAAGAAACGTGCAGTCGCCATCTTAAATTATTGAGTCGACCCGACTATCGGTGCCATGCGCTTGTCAGCCACTAGATGGTGCCATCAGATAAAAGAAATACTGCTTTAAGGGCATTACTTTAGACACGGGTAATGTCTGAGAACACCCACTGATAAAATGTTTTACACACTTTTTCTTTCTAAAGATGATTTAGAAAAGCTAGAGGTTTATGTGTTTGAACTAAAGTAGTCCTGATCAGTGGCGCACCCAGAAAAGTTTCATAGGGGTGGCCATGGGGCCTGAGAAATTTTTGGGGTGGCACACCAAATTGATCCTCATGGTGACTCTGGGAAAGTTTAGCCTGTGGTGATGTAATAAATGCTACTTAATTTATTTTTAATTAATCAAATTTGAGAAACACAAAAATTTTAGAAAAAAACAAACATTTGAAATAGATATTTTATGTTGTTTCAACATTTATTTTAGAATTTTAGAACAGCTCAATTCACCTGTTGTTTCTTCACTAAAACATCCACAAAAACTCTGGTGATTGAAGCTTTTATTTTGAAAATTAAAACTTATTTAAAATTATGATTATTTATTCAATAAATGTATTATTTTAGGGTTTTACATGTCTTCATTAAATAAGATAAATGTATGGTTTGTGTGAACATTAATATGACTTATTAAAGAACACTGGAGTGGCCAGCAATTTTCTATGAGTGGCCATGGCCACCCCTGGCCACCCCTTGGGGGCGCCACTGGTCCTGATCTGCTCCAAAATGGAATGTTTTTTTCCTTGCATTCCAACTCCTACAAGGTTTGTAAAATATATCTCATCAGTTTTTAAATGATCTTTAAAACCTTTTTCTTATAAACAGACAAACCAATACGGAAATGGCTGCACTCCTTCATGTTGCTTTGTATTCAGTTTATTATCCTAAAAGTAAATTATTAAAACTTTAAAATTATAATCTGTGTTCCTTTAGCAATCGTAAATTAAAAAAAGCCACAATCTGTTGAATCTCACATTTAAACTTTTCAGTAAAAGTACATATCTATTATCTTACATTAACTTGTTTGCTCTAGAGGACTTTTTTTATTTTTTATTTTTAGTTTTTGCATAAATGTAGATTGTATTGTTATGGATTATGTGGGCCCCTGTTTATAACCCAACTTTGGCTTCTGGAGTCTATTTTACAGAACTGAGCCTTCTGTGAAGCTGTAAATGTATAATCTAGTGGGTTCTGTGAATGAATAAATAAACAAATAAATAATAATAATAAATAAATAAATAAATAATAACAGAATTGGCGCAAAAATCATTTTTATAATACGAATCCAAAATTGACCAAAGCTTTTTATTTTATTTTTGAAAGAGAGAGAAAGCTTCGGAAAAGAAAAAAAAGTGAATAATTAAAAACATTTTCCAGCCGTTCTGAGTTTTGATCCAAGAACAAATGTGTTGGAAAGAAATTTAGCTTTTTGTCACAGAAGCACAAGATGTTTCTGTTTTTCTTCCTTTAAAAGCTTTTCTGTAATCAGCTCGTACTAACGTGTCCACCGGGGTCAAAAACATGACACTTTTAGTATAAACATCCACTTGGATCTGATGTCATCGCAGGACTGTTGCTTGGATTCTCTCTGCTCGTAGCGTGCGACTGTCAGCCGCGTATGGGCGTATCAAATTTTCTGTCTGTGGTTGCCAGTTGTTGTTGCACAAGCATCTTTTTCATCAGGCCTCTGTCTTTAAAGCCAACATTCCTCCCTGCCACACTGTCAGATAGGAGGAAGTGATAACTACACACAACATCCTCGCCCTGACCGAGGGTTTTGGTCTGATCTGTAAACATGAAAACAAAATTGATTCCAGCGCTCTAATTTAAGCATCAACATGTGGGTTATTGCAGTCACTTAAACAAGCAAATGATGTTGCTAATTATGAATTTGTGCTTTTATTTCATGTCAGGTTTTATATTTTATCGGTTTAGAAGGTTTGAGGTCACAGGGGCCTGGCACGTGCAAAAACCTTCAGTTTTCACCATTTATATCCTGTGTTTGGTGCTAACAAACCAACACCTGCGTTGCTTCATCGTCCCTCTCTCTGCTCCACCACACTAACATCATCTCATTAAAAGTATGATTAGACACTGTGGATAGATTCCTACATAACATCACAGCTGTGGCTCAGCATGTCCAATCATGCCGCCATTCAAGTCAAAAAACGCATTTTGGCAAAATATTTGTGATTTTCTTACTGTTGCAGTTGGTTGGATCTTGAGTCCCCCTGATGTTGCCAGACTCATCGATGGTCAGGAACCACTGCGTTCGGCTGAACAGCTGCCGAATACGCACGTCTCCTCCCTCCATGTAATCATAGTTCCTCGTGTGGCGCTCGTGTTTGGAGCAGTTCATGATGGCGGCGCGTTGCTCTGGAGTGCAGTCGCTGTACACCACACACACACAGCCAAACAGAAAGATCGCATGCAGGTAGAGTCCCCAGAACAGATTTTGAAGTTTCCAAGTCAGCGTCCATTTGCGCATTATAATACAATGCTGTGAGGATCAGTGAACAACATACTGAAAAGCGAGGCTCGAGAGCTGTGAGCGATCCCTCGGCTCAGTGACCCCCTGACCCCTGCCTTCAACCTCCCGGTCCTGGTGTCAAGGATTCCTAACGAGGCGTTTAACAGCGTGGTGGCGGGGGAGACATTTGGTGAGAAGACTCATAAAGACAGCTTCTGATGATGTCCTCAGTCACGGTGCAACGCTGACTTCTCCATCCTCCAGAGACAATAGTCCAACAAGCAGTGTCATAATCCAAGTTAGGAAGACTTGTTCCAGATGTCACTTTGGAAAAAAAAGAAAAGTTTTGCTGGATTTTGTACTACAAGCTGAGTAATAATAAAAAAATACATAAATTATTATGAGAATAAACCATTTTCAAACTATTGTTTTATGAGGTTATTCTCATATGTCTAGTAAATGTTGTAATAAATCACAATTTTAGTGGTGCACACTAATAAACATGTTTCTCTGTCATCCACACAAGCCAGTAAAATACTGGATTAGGTCTTTAATCTCTCCTGAGTCAACACATGTAATCCAAACAAACACAAACACTCCGGTTTGCTTAATAATAATGAAAAGAAAAGCTGTAGTTTAATGACTTACATGTGCTCTAGTGATGACAGAAGTTTCCAGACGTGAGTTCCTTCTCAGAAAGTTTTAGGTCTTTTAGGTCTGAGCCGTGGTCTCAGTGGTAAACCACCTTCACTGATGCAGGGAGGCAGAGTGAGAGCTGGGAGCTGCTGTCAGCCTCCATGTATGTTCCCCTGTTTCTGGCATGCTGACTCTGTGCATCTTCCACGGTCCCTGCGTACTCGGCTCAGATAAATGCCTCTTGCTGACCTCACTTGAGAGCAATTAGATCCCAACCAGTCAGCTGTCCATGGCTGAATTGTAGCTGCGGAACACCCTCCGCCTGCCCCACGCTGCCTCTCACTCTCCAGACATAAGAGGGAGCTAGAAACTCTTCAAACACCCCTCGGTATGCACCGGCTTTAAAAACACGCATGCTTACTCATTCTTTGCTGCAACCTCTGTGTCTAAGGTTCTCTTTACAATCCTGACTCACATTTACTCAATGGGTAGTTTCTTTAATGACAACCTGTTAAGGTATTTTCAGTTTAAATGTCAGGTTTAATTAGTGGTTTTGCGTGGCTGTGCTGGATCATTTCTAAGGATTTACTGACCCAAGTTTAAAAAAAAAAATAGAAAAACTTCAAAGAAGTTCTTTAGTTCTCATTCTAATCACAATAAAGGGAAGGAATGAGTTTCGACCAGCAGGGTGAGAGACTCATTCAGAGCTACTCATCTCCAAGTCAGAGGTCATCACTCCTTCACGTTTTAAATTGTTTAAAATCACAATTTATTGCCCCACACCTGGCCCTTCCTTGGACCTGCCACTTCAAAAGTTTATATGGGCCGTAATGATGAGCTCGTCTGGGAAGGTCAAGTGCCGGCCCAAGAGAGCAGAACTCCAGACCGGAGCAGACTTCTCAGACTGGTGGTCGTAAAGATCTGATCTATTGGTTGTCACTCCGGCTTGTTCAGCTGTCCCTTTTATTACCTCAGAAGCTGTTATTGCACTGGTGTTTTACATAAGTCAACTAAACATCAGTTCAGGCACATGAGTCGTTTTTTAAAACAGAGAATGTTAAAGAACTAGTAATGGTCGTGGTTGAAGGGTTTGCATGACATTTGGAGCTGTGTTACCATGCAGCACCTGGTGAAGTCCCCTTAGGAAGATTACCTTGCTGAGAGGGAATGGACAACGTGGTTCCAAGAGCCATATGAGATGGTTTTCCTTGGAGACAAGCAGAACTTTTAGTGTTTTTCTCAAAACAATGTATCGTGTCCCCGTAGTCTTTTATTTTGTAAGGATCTGTGTTTGGTTATACCGCCATAGCGTTTGGGTGACAAGTAGAGCTGGGACCCCTTGATGTCTGATGTTAGTGTTGAAATGTGTCCTTTTTGGGAGAAAAGCTGGAGCCAGCAGTGCTAATGTGGGAGAATGATCAAAACTAGCTGTTGTTGGCTTCAGGAAAGCTGCTCGATTTGAAGCATGGGCTCAGTCTCTTCCAGAGCTGATGACAGGCCTCAGAGGGCTGAATGTGATTGGAATGTGAGATTTTTACAGAGATACTCGCATTAGTGTTGTTTGTTGGCTGGTTATAGTTCCACAAAATCAGAGCCGGCCCAAGGCATACGCAAGTTAAGGGACCGCTTGGGGCCCCCGCACCACCAGGGGGCCCTCAAGAGCTCCAAGATGGCGTGAAAAATGTTTTAATAAGTTAAAATTATACAAACGCATTTATATCACACATGGAAAATGAATGATATATTATTTTCTAGTGTAATTTGGTTTTATTTTTTTAGTGATTGCACGTTTTATACATTTTTTTCAAATTTTTAAGAAGAAAAGACTTAACCTGTTTGCTATAAATTCGTTTTACTTTCTTCGGATGTTACGTTCAAATAGTTGAATTAATATATCAGACTTAAATAACACTCTGCATTTTAAAATTGATTGATTTTGATTGATTGATTTGCTTTATTGTCATTGCACAAAAAACACTGTGTAATTTTGACAACGAAATTCCGGCAAGATAAAAAGGGAGACTAAAAATTGTAGCCTTAAAAATACATATTATAAATAAATAAATAAATAGTTCTTTGCAAATTTTAAATTGCAGTATATATAAAAAGAATTGTTCGCTTGGCGTTCAATAATCTGATATCCATAGGAAACTAGCTGTTCATGTATCTTGATGTTCTGCAGCAAATGCTGCGGAACCTCCTGCCAGATGCCAGCAGGGAGAACAGTCCATGGTGTGGATGGGAGGAGTCTTTGAGGATCTGGTGAGCTCTGGCCAAGCAACGTCTGTGTGCAATTTCCTGGATGGGGGAAGTGGAGTCCCAATGATCTTCTCCGCTGACCTTACCACTCTCTGCAGAGACTTCCATTCTGAGGCTTTGCAGCTCCCAGTCCAGACAGAGATACAACTGGTCAGCACACTCTCAATTGTCCCTCTGTAGAAGGTGGAGAGGATGGGAGGGGGAAGAAATGCCCTTTTCATCCGTCGCAGGAAGTGCAGTCGCTGCTGTGCAAGTTAATTAAATGCAAATTAATTAGAGTATTGTTGTTGGTTTTAATACTAATGTAAGGTTAATAGCCATTATAAAACCAGTATGATGTAAGCTAATTACAAAATATGCTCATGATAGTGGTTATATTACACATAGTGAAACGTAAGAATTATGAATTATCTGGTGTTGACTGGTTGGTATGGGGCCCCCCGAAGGAAAACCTGATTAGGGCCCCATAAATGCTTGGGCCGGCCCTGCATAAAACTACAGCGGGTCAGCATTTTAAACGCTGTTGTTTCAGCTCTGAAGGCTTTACCTTATTCGTGTTTCTTTGCACTGAAAAGCTGTTTGGGACTTTTCCTGGTGGTGTCCAGAGATGATGTACAAAAGGAATAAACTTTGTCATCCTTCTGCGTGGATAGCCCCACAGTGACATACACCTTTTATATATTGTGAATGAATTCAAAACTATAATGTTTCTTGTATGATTTTATAAGATTCAGATGAAATGAGCCATGTTCTTTTAGTCTCACAAATCCAACATCATACAGATGCTCCCTCGTCCACTCTCATTTCATGGTAGCAGTTGCTGAGTTTAGTAGCACTTTGTTATTCTGTGACTCTTGTTCTCGCTCAGGTTTGATTGATGGGATTGAGGGACGTTTGGGGTCTGCTTCTGAAGTTTAAACAGAATGATCCAAAACAATCCGACTGCAGCTTCAAACGAAACTTGAGCTCCTTCTGATTAGCTGATTGCAGTTCATAAAAGAGGGCTCACAGGTCAAAGCAGCATCTCTTATTTAGCTATTTCAATGTCCCTTCCATTTTTCTGTTCCCTCTTTGATCTTCAAACGTGTGTGATCATACCTGCGGTGACCATTTACTTTGACATGAAGCGTAAACTAAATTTATCATCTGTAGGAACAATTATTAACCTTCATACCAAAAAAATTCAACCCTTTTTTGCCATTTCATGTCACAATTTCCTCCTTTCTGTTGAGCCTGGTTGTCTTTTCGACACCGGGTGAAATGATTTAACTCAAGATTTTCTCTCGTCTTTAACTGCTTTTTAATCACTCCCAAAAACACATCTGGAGACAATCCTCTTTTGTCTGTTTTTCTCTTTTAGTCCCCCTTTTTCCTCTTTCCTTTATAATGAAAGAAAGATTTAGCACTAATATGTGTTCATCCTATAATTGGTGTTAGTAGTAATACTGTAATGGAGATGAAACAGTCCAATAAAATAATGCTTCAGTGTATCTTTATTACTCCTGGAACTGGGACTTGAATGGTATGTGTTGGTTAATGCAAAACACTCACCAAGACTTGCACTAAAAAGGATTTTCCACCCCTACGTGAATTTTAGTTTGTTGCTGCTCAGAGTTAGAAAAGTTGGAAAAAGTATTTTGTAACACACCAATCATTCTCCAAAGCTGGCACTAGTCTGTTAGCTTTAGCTTAGCATAAACAATGTAAATGAATGGTAACAGATAGCATTTCTGTGAAAAAGTCATAAAAATTACTCAGTAATGATCCTAATTTTTATTTTATTTATAAGTAACATGAAGGAATTACAGGAATCGATTTAGACTTGGGACTATGTTATGACAAAGCACCGCTGTAAGCCGCCGCTGCAAGGTGCAAGGATGTGACGCAGTGGCCCCAAAAGACACCTACTTTCAAGAAGTCATCATCCTGATCTGTCATGTAATCTGCCATTTTTAGTGCAACTTACTATGCTGTTCTTTCAAAAAACTGTTCTGGCTAAAAGCCAAGTAGCCACACATTTATGTTTGCAGAAGTAGGTGTCTTTTTGCGTCATGTCCATGCTTTGTCGTAATCTAATCCCAAATTAAAATAGGCTCCTCTAATTCCTTTGTGTTACTTATTATTTTTCATTTGTAGTTTATATGATTATAAAGGTCACCAAAAAAATTAGGCTCATTATTGAGTCATTTTCATGACTTTTTCAGATGAAATGCTAGCTGTTACCATTCACTTACATTGTTTATGCTAAGCTAAAGCTAACGGAATACTGCCAGATTAAGAGAATGGCAGGGATGGTTACAAAATGCTTTTTCCCACTAGTCTAACTATGGGTAATATGGAAACAGACCAAATTTCACTTAGGGGTGGAATATCTCTTTAAATGTAGCACTTATTCGTGTGCACACATTTCTGCACTTGCTTGTGCATGTGTGTGTGCGCAGGTAGTTTGGTTTTATAGGCTGAATGGCTGCCTGCTGCTGTTGGAAGATCAAAGGCCCAGCTCTGTCTGGAGTTTACAGTAGCAAAGGAAGTGCAGTGGCCGTGAGGCAGCCGCACCAGACCTGCGTGAGTGAAGCTCTTTAAATCTCAATGAGTGAGTGCCTTCATCCCCATCCCTCCTACTTTATTTACAGTTCCTCTCTTTTTCTCTTTATCTGTCAGTTGTTTGCTCTTGTGACAAAAAGAGGTTAACGCTCAAAAATCGTACATCTCTTTGTAATTGATTCCAATTGTTGGATGTTATGCTGATTGTCGCTAAAGCCAACTGAGAGCCTGCAAGGGTTTAGATGATTGCAGCGTAACACGCAAGCGTGCAAGCTCACCATGAACTCGAATCCCACTCCAGCTTCAAATCCAGGCTAACCACCAGCTCCAGTTTCTGAGCCTTGATCTTTTTCTCTTTTTTACCGACTACATTCATCTTAAACTTATCTGGCATTATCATCAGTTTTGCATGTAGGGTTTGTCTTTTTTTTAAGTGACCTCTAACGATCATAGATTCCAGGGGTTCTGATTTTTCTTAGAACTAAATAAAGCGCATTATCTGGCAGATCACCAATGAGCAATTACTCATCTAGTTGTTTACCAGTCTGTAGGCGCAGGACAGGATTATTGCTGATCTATCTCCCCGTTATAACTCAAGAACATCTTGGATTACTAGCACATTAAGCTACATCGAGAATTTATGATTCCACTATTACTGTGGAGACATCTGTCCATACTCAGTGTCTGCTCTAAAAGCATTCCTGGAGAGAGAAGAGCTGCTGAGTGTCCCTCTCGGTGTGCTCTTTACCCTGTCTTCTAGTAATATGACTTACGCTTATGCTGGGAGAATTCATCATCCCTAAGTTCACTCTATTCTTAGCACAGTTTTAGACTGTTTGGGTTTAGCTTATGCTTTCTAAATTCCACTATAATTGGGGATCTCTTGGGATAGAGCCTAACAACGTTAGTTCCAACTATAAATAACAGCAGCTAACAAACACACACGCTCAGAAATGCACTCTTGCGCAGACACAAAAAGAAAGCTTTGCACAACATCCTCTTGCAGATCAAATCAATGCATTTGAGTGGAAAATTATATTTATGTGTCCACCAAGGCAAGCAGGTCGAGTCTGAAAACTTTAATCAACATATCCAGCATTGCTCCGGAAGGAACAACACACACACACACACACACACACACACACACACACACACACACACACACACACACACACACACACACACACACACACACACACACACACACACACACACACACACACACACACTACTGATCTGTTGGGCTCTTTGAAGCATCTCTTCATGGTTTATTGTCGTCACAAACAGTGTAAGTAAAGTTTATTTCACTTATCCCAGAAAGAAAAATCACAAAGTGCTTTGATTATATCAGTGGTAATGACATAAAACCACTTCTTCCCCTGCTTTCTTTGTTGTTATGGGTTAGGATTTGCAATGTTGCATGTTGATTCTCAGTACGTTATTTTAAAGGAGTGGAACACTTGTTTAATCAATACATTTGCAGTGGTCTCTAGTAGGAATGAATGACTTGTAAGTCGTTCTCAGGGGGAAAAATTATAAAAGTTGCCCACATCACAGCTGAGCTTCAGACGGCCATAGATAGCATATATATCACTAGATGCCTTACCCGCGCTGTTCGTTGATTGAACAAACATCCCTAACGCGGCGGCCATCTTACCTCGGACAGCTGCCCCCTTTCGTAACATTGGTGTCAATGGTGCATGTGCTATTTAAATAACTCTAACTTGCTCAATTTTCAATCGATTTTCAAACGATTTGGTTTGTTATAAACGCCAGAGATGTGGCTCTAAAATATGACAGATTTGGCCCGTTAATTTAAGAATGTGAAAGTATGTCCTATCAAGCCTATGTGTCATAAGGTTTGTAATAATGCAACCCGCTTGTCGGAACGTAAGCTGTCCGAGGTAAGATGGCCGCCGTGTATGGACGCTGTTGACTCCCGGTTAAGGCATCTAGTGATATATATGATATCTATGCAGACGGCAGGTCCTGGAGGTTTATTTCCTGATATTCAGACGTCTCTCCTCTGATTGGCTAACAGCAACACGACTCTACCACTGACTCTGTTTGCTCTGCAACGTTGATGTTTTATCTCCACAAATAACACAAGCCTGGAGCAGTTCTGCTGTGTGGTGGAGTTGCTAATGCTAACGGTTAGCTTAAACCAGTGGTTCTCAATTAGTGGGACGCACCCACTAATTGGGGGGAGGCAGACTGCACCCGAGTGTGTCTAAGAATATCTATTCCATTAAATCTGCTAAAGGTCATGACATGAATGACAAATCTATGTACAAAAGCATTATGTTAAAGAAAAACAAATTACATACATTTATGCCAGAGTTTTCATCTATGATCATCACGTTTTGGGTCAAATCATGAAAATAATATAATGCGACTTTAAACAATCTCACAAGCTCTTTTACGATCTTCAGACGATGCGTTGTGAGTGACTCTCAGCTACATCTTCATGGAGTTGTTGCTCAACAACTGAACATCTGAAAGAGTGATAGCCTTTTTCTAATATTTATGCTGTTGATGCCATCTTGAATTTGCTTGACTCTGATGTCTGAAGATTCTCTTAAAGTCACAATTACAGGCAAAAACATTATAGCTGGTCCTTTTGCCTTTCTGTGGGTGATCGTGATAATAAAATCCATGTTTTAGCTAAGAAATTTATGAGAAGATGCATATGAGCAAACCGTTTAGACGGCAATGAACAGTGTTTCTCTGATCATTTT
Organism: Aphyosemion australe; assembly: GCA_006937985.1. Lineage (NCBI taxonomy): Eukaryota > Metazoa > Chordata > Actinopteri > Cyprinodontiformes > Nothobranchiidae > Aphyosemion > Aphyosemion australe. The sequence continues at coordinate 324,705 of SSNS01000512.1, read as the reverse complement.
AAATTGTGTATTAAAAGATTCTTTTAAGAGCCTGAACTGCAGTCATAATGTAACCACCTCATCAAATAAAATCAGTGTTATCTGAGATGATTCCATGTCTATTTTTATTCGAATGACAGCATATTCCTGCAGTGTGCTAATATATGGTCAAATAGATTGGTTTATTTCTGAAGTTTTAATGGACTTTATATTTAGCTGCTGCCATGCACACTTGGGGTTCTGGGTTGATTCAGTGTATTAGGACGGTACAACAAGCCTGGTTAGAGAATGTGAACTGGCATTGTGCTCCACTGTCTGGGGGAATACACTGATCCCTCCTAATGCAGGAACAGCTGTTAGGGATCATGGTCTTAACCACTCGCTGTATCTGCTCATGTATCAGGAAAAAGCCCAGGCTTGCTTATAAAAACAGGCTCTACCTCTGTTTCTGTAAAGAAGGTGGTTTTAGAAGAAACTCTGTGAAGGTTTCAGAGTCCAAACAGTGGACAGTTTACATAACCTCTAATTCAGCTTGAAGAGCATGAAGAAAAGACACCAGCTGGTTTTTAGTCAGTTTTACAAGCTGTCATTGTTTTTCCTGTAGAGCAGTGATCCACAAATGGCGGCCCGCGGGCCACATCCGGCCCGCCAGACCTTTCCACCCGGCCCCCCGAACCTTTGGGCCTAAGGGTCCCCAAATATCAATAAACATAGCCAAGGTGCACCTCTAAAGAAGCGTCAGGACCTTGGCTACAAGACTATGCAAACCGTTTTTATGTCCTTCAAACACAACTAAAACTACAATCAAATAAGTGACTGGAAATCCCTCGTGTGTGTTTTTGCCTTTTATTCTGTCTTGCTGTTTAAAATCAGATTGTACACGCATTCTATCCACCCATGATGAAGCTCAGACCCTACAGATGCTAAACATGTTGCTCACAACTCACTACACCAGTGAACCTTAAATGGCAGCCCACAGGCCAGCTCTCATTCAACTGTTATTTTTTTAGTATTTAATCTACAACAGTCCTTAGACTTTCCGTTTTTGCACTTTCCACTATAGCGCATAATTGCAGTGTTAAATACCTCAGCACTGGTAAATGGCATATTATGCTTGGAGGGTACCCAGGCGGCCTGCAGCGAGGCATTTGTTGCCCGCTCTTGTTCAGTTGAAGTTCGGTTAATAATCCCGCTGCAATGGAAGTATTGGGATTTCAAAGCTGAAATTTTCTTTTGACGGGCCTCTGACTGTACAGGATATGACTACTTGAAGTTTGCATGCTTTGTGTTGTGGTGACGACTCAGATTATATTCTTTAGTGACAGCGACAGTCTTGCTGCAAATGAGGCACACAGGTACAGCATTTCCAAACTTGGCAGGATAAATTAAATACATACTTTTCTGTCCATTCTTCATTAAAGATGCGGTTTTCGGCATCAACTTTCCGTTTAAGGCTCTTTTAGAGTGCCATTTTTCATGTTTGTGATGAAGAGAGGAACCACCTCAAATAAGAAGGCTAATAAGTCACATTGCCCCCTTGTGGCTTGGGTTGGTAAATTAAATATGAATACTGACAAATGCTAAATAAAATAAGGACAATAAGCAGACACCGTGAGGGCCAGATGCTCTTCTAAAATAAAAAAAAATTCTAAAATACATTTTAAATATAATGTATATATTTTATATATATATATATATATATATATACATATATATATAAATCTAAAATGATTTATGTAATTTTTTCTTATAATTTTCCTTATTGTCCTTATTTTATTTTAAAATTGAGCTGACATACCTGGCTCTGCAGTCTGCTTCCAGCATGTTTTAGATCGTGAACACAGCTGATTTGTTTGATTTAGTGATGAACCGCTCCTGTAGACACTAATGAAGGCTGAGGAGACATGTCAGCTGTTAGATTAAGGTGCTAAAAAGACGAACACACAGCGAGGAGATAAGTTTCACTTTTGCTTTGACCACAGATAATTAATAATGGACACTAGGGGGTGCTAAAAGCAAGCAAAACGAGATATTATTGAACATGTTTACATAAAATCCCAATCAAAAAAATCAAGGATTCTACATTACGTTTAATCATTTATATTATTTATCTGCAGCGTTCAAATTTTTGTCATATATATAATATTTCACAATATTTTGTGCATAAAACTGAGTTTAAAATATGTGTGAAAGTATTTTTTTTCTTTTCGGTGCATACATGACCTTTAACAACAACACTCGTTCATGTCAGTGCATTTTGAGCTGTGTTGTCTTTTTTAGAGAAAACAGATATCTCTTTAATTGTAAGTTTAGCATCAGCACTAAAGTATGTAAATATCTTCTGATTATTATCACTAGCTGCAGCTACAGGTTAGCTAATCGGAGTAGCATTCAAGCAATTAAGTGAAATGAAAACGCGATCTAACAGTTTGTACTCCAGGAGATTCCTGTCACGACCAATTTCAGACCTAAAGCTGCTTTTCTCTTTGACTCAAAACACTTCCAGATGAGTGTCTCAGTTTTCCTCGTTTTATTTTATTTTTACCGTTACCCTCACGTCACGTTCGCTGAGTTTAGGCTTTTTGTTGACATGCACCCGGAGGGTAGTTTTAGTTTTTTTAATAAAAAAGACGAAACACAACATGCTGCTTTTTTAACAGACTAAAGAAGAGTGTGCTAATAAAATGCAATGGCCCATCTAGGTACAGCACTTTACGTTCTTGTTTCATCATAAAATGTGGAAGAGGGGTTTCAAGCAGCAGGGTGCAGTGATAATAACACTGGGCAAGTTCAAACAACACAAGTGTATTAACTTCATAAAAAACACGTCTGCATGAGGTTTCACTGAGTGAAATGGGCCACTTAATGTATTTGGCACGAAGCTGCATCGGTCGGGGGGGTTGCCAGGACACAAAAGGTTTACACGGTGTTTTCAGAGCTCCTCTTGAGCGTTTTGATTATTGGGAACTTCACATATGGTTTTCTCATTTTAAAAAATCTGCCTTTTAAAAATTGTAGGAATAATCTCAGCAGACAAGTTGACATTTGAACATGTGGTATGCAGGCATGACAAATTCTACTGAGCTTATTTAGTCTCACGTATCACCACAACTTAGGGTCTTGCCTTTAAGCTATCTACTATAGTCGTCAAATACTAAATGTCTTATTGTGGTTTTTATAATTTGTGTGAATTCCTTCTTTAATTTTGATAGCTTAACCTGCTGAGTTGTGTTTACTGGTTACAAATTGGCAGAGTTTTAATCCAAGAAAGTGCCAAACACAATGATAAATGACCCGCATTTTCAGAGTCAGAGGACTCCAAAGCGCTTGACACTACAGTGTAGCATTCATCCATTCACGCACAGATGATGAGCTACAGTGTAGCCACAGCTGCTCTTGGGCGCACTGACAGAGGACAGGCTTTCGAGCACAGGTGCCACCGGTCCCTCCAACCACCACCAGCAGGCAACATGGGTTAAATGTCTTGCCCAAGGACACAACAGCAGCATTCTTTGCCGGGAGCGATCCTACAGTTTTCCGATTACTGGACAACCCGCTCTACCTCCTGAGCTACTGCTGCACACTCACCCTCTCCCTTCCTGAAAGCTAGCTTAAAATGTCCGGTGCTAAATCGTAGCATGAACGAATCATTCAGTTCCTCCGTAGCGGGCCTCACTCAGAGTCACTCACCCCCTCCCTCGCGGGTTTCAGCTCAAACGACTCACTCATTGGAGTGGAGGCTCGCAGTACCGCTAACCTGGCTCAGCTCATGAGTCATGACTCACGCTGCTCGTGGTACGGATCACTCACTACTCTCACCCGGGTTTCAGCTCATAGGAGTCCCCCAGTGGAAGCTCGCGGTACTACAAGCTCACTCACCTCTCCCTCCTGGCTGTCAGCTGCAGAAACTCAGGCTGTTACAGGGGAAGAGTCGCTCCTTCACCTGAGCTGAACTTTGATAGTGTGACTGACGCCATATTCAGTCTACACCTTTTTCTTTTTGCAAAGATAATAAGCAGACTAAAGAAAAATATAATATTTCAGTTCCACCACTATTTTAAAAAATGAATTTCAGTGAATAAAATTGATAGTTTTTTTCAATCACTCATCTTAGCAGTAGGATTTACATAGAAAGAGGAGCAAATTAAGTTTGAGTGAAAATGTAGATTTTTTTTGCACTCTGGGCAACTGACTCAGTGACTAAAATGACTCGAAAACACGATTCATTTTGGTGAGTGACTCATTCAAACTCGATTCAGTAAAAAGAATCGAGTTTACCATCACTACTCCCGGTGCGGCAGAGATGGTTTTGTCTGTAGGGAGGGGCGGGCGCTCTGTGTGACTGGCCAATCACAGAGCGTAAAGACAGTCAGTTACCCAATGAGGATTCTCCTTCCACCCGAACACAGATAATCATGAATTTTACTTGTTTAATATTCGTACTCGTCAAAAATGGTAAATGGCCTGTATTTGTATAGCACCTTCTTAGGGTTCTACAACCCCCCAAGGCGCTTCACAACACAATCAGTCATCCACCCATTCACAAAATGCAAAAATGCATTATCCGTACCATCCCTAGAATTTATTAAAAATATATAATTATATATAATATTGTGGCAGTTTTAGACGCCATCTAGCGGGTGTGTTGTGCAGCGGCAAGAACACGTTTTCTTCCCGCCGTCTCTCAGCGCCATTGTGGCCGGGTTTGTAGGCGTTTCGGCCGGGCACGACTCTCGCGGCTGCCTGGTTAGCCGCGGAGCGCTGGTTCCATCCGGCTGTTGCGGTGTTCTCAGTCTTAGCTGCTCTTGAAGCTTGCTGTTCTCTCTGCCGAGTCTCTCGATTTCCTCGTCTATTTGCTGCATCTTGTGTGTCTTTCTTGACAGCGAGTATCCCACTTCTGACACCAATGCGGCGGTTTTAGATGCCATCTAGTGGATGTGTTGTGCAGCGGCAAGAACGAGTCACCAAGTAGCAAACACAGAACACTTTTATTGCCGAACGGCTCTCCTCTTCACCCCCTGACAAACGAACATGACTTACGGTGCCAACAGGCACCGAATAAAAACAACACAAAATGAAAGCTAACTAAAAGTAAAACACACTAACAGAAACCACACAGAACACAAGAAAACCTAATAAAATAACCCCGAACTTGCCCCCCCACAATACACCGCGGCCCTGCCCGGCCTGTCAGTGGGCAGGGCCGCCACAATATATAATTTTAATCATCCGGCAAATGCAGTCGTCTCATTCCTCCTTTCCCCTCAGTAAAGTACAACTGTGCACCTTTTATTGTGGTCAGTCTAAGGCACACCTGTGCAATATTCATGCTGTCTAATCAGCACCTTGATATGCCACACCTGTGAGGTGGGACTGATTATCTCAGTAAAGGAGAACTCACAGATTTAGACAGATTTGTGAACAATATTTGAGAGTAATGGATCTTTTGTTTATATAGAAAATGTTTCAGATCTTTGAGTTCAGCTCATGAAAAATGGGAACAAAAAACAAAAGTGTTTATATTTGGATATTGGTTTATTGTTTCAGCAATGATGATAAATTAATAAACATGTCACCCATCATCTAATAATATTTGTTTGACTCCTGCTTTTTCTTTAAGATCTGACTGTTGCAACACGAGTATGAGAAGTAATCGATGCTGAACTGAGATATTTTTGAACATTTATAAAACATTTATGTGAATCACTAGTTTGGAGCGGCTGAGTGTTGTGTGGTTTGGATTTGTTACAGACATTCACAGGTCAACGAGGGAAACAGTAAGCTGAGCCTCATTCAGTAACACACACACACACACACACACACACACACACACACACACACACACACTTCAATCAGCTTTTCATCACTGTTTTCGCGGCAGTGCTAATTTGTGAAAATAATAAGCACACAAGTGAGAATCCCGATCTGAAGAAATATTAGTGAAACAATAGACCAAATCAAAGAAAATTCCCTCTGAGCTCATTCTGGATCTATCTGAAGTCGTCCCTGATCTCTCCTGGCTTTAGACGAGCCACAACCATAACACTGAGTCACTGTTTAATGGCTTCTGAGAAGAACGGCTGTGTCATGTGTTATGACTAACCTCAACGAGGACCAGTATTGTTTATTTGTGTTTATTTTCATAATCTTCATTATAAGCACTGAAACGTTTATGGAGAGCACACACACACACACACACACACTGGAAAATACGTTTAAATGCCCTCATTTCTCGAAAAATAAGTCTTTTATCAGGTCTGCGTCTATTGAAGTGACATAATCTCTGTGGTATTGTGTTCCTTTACTGTAATGTGAGTGAATATGTATGTTTGTGAAGCTGCTGAGGCATAGCCATGCTTGTTTCCATGTTTATTTTTAACAGAAGCGTTGCTGATGGTGTTTTTATGAAAGCATCGTCTCTGCTGTCTCTGTCGGTCTCATTGAAAGGATATTTTTTAAACAGGTGGAGCAAATCACTGATATTTCTTTATCAGTCCTGTTAGATTGGTCTCAAAGGGTCACTTTGCAACTTTTTCATATTTTAGAATAATTTTCTTGAGCCAGTATGTGCTAAAACGACTCTTTACAGGGTCAATGAAAGGCCACCCAGCCCCTGTCGCCCCCTGTGGCCAGAATATTCCACTTGCAACTTCACAGTTGCCGGTCCGGTCTGTTGGGAAAAATTTGAGCTGACCTACCTGGCTCTGCAGTCTGCTTCCAGCATGTTTCCTGCATGTTTTAGATCATTAACACGTCTGATTTGTTTGATTTAGTGACGAAGCGCTCCTGTAGACACTAATGAAGGCTGAGGAGACATTTCAGCAGTTAGATTAAGGTGTTAAAAAGATGAACGCACAGCGAGGAGATAAATTTTACTTTTGGTTTCGCCATTGAACACTAGGGGGTGCTAAAAACAAGCCAAAACTGACTAGTGTCCCTTTAAATCTACAATTACATGAAGCGATACGTCACACATTATTCCCCTCCATTCATCCAGCCTTGATGCCGTTCAGCTTTATGACCAAGATTTTCATCTTAGCCGAGCCGCTCAGCCAGTCTGTGCCGGATGGTTAGAGGTCAGACCTTCTGGGTGTTTCATTAACACTCTCCATCACTCGTAAAGCTGAGTCATGCTTTAAGAAGGAGGAGTCGAGACAGAAGTGGAGGTGAAATGAAGTCCTTCGTGTAGAGAAACGGGTATTTTCTGGACCTGTTGCTCATGTGTGAGGCACCATGCATGCAACAGGCCAGGCCACGGGCCAGAGGAAATAACTTTATGTGAACGGTCACGTCCTGAACCGGCCTGGTTTACGACCAAAGGTGTGCAGCTGTCATCTCCTTTAGCGAAACAAGCTAAACTCACAACAGCGACATGTGTTTCTTTTTACCTGGGACATCTGTGGAGGGGGATTAGTCACAAAAACGCTCAAAATGTTTGCAGAGCTTCCACTCTGTTTAGTAACAAGGCATGCATGAAGAAAGCAGTCAATATTTCTGTATGAACATGTTAAAACACTGAACTAAAAAGGTCCAATTAAAAAACTATGGGATGCCATTTGAAAAGTCAGAGTCATAATTTAATATCAGTATTTTGGGTTATTTAGTCTATCATAAGAGAAAAAAATGGGACTTCATTTTCAGTCATATTTTCACCACGTTATTATTAATACATTTATAAATGTTAAAGTTCTCAACTAAATATTTAGTTAGCAAGCTAAATATTCAATTTAGAGTTAAATATTTATTTTACAAACTAAATATTTAGGTCAGCCCTAAATATTTATTTTGTAAAATAAATATTTAATTTGCTAACTAAATATTTATTTTGTAAAATAAATATTTAATTTGCTAACTAAATATTTAATTTGGAGCTATACATTTAGTTTACAAACTAAATATTTACCTCCAAATTAAATATTTATTTTCCAAAATACATATTTAGATCTCATCTAAATACTTATTTTGGGGCTAAACCTAAATATTGATTTTTGCAAACAAAATGTTTAGCTCCAAAATAAATATTTAGCCAATCTAAATATTTAATTTAAAGCAAAATATTTAATTTGTAAACTAAATATTTAGCTCCAAATTAAATATTTAGTTAGTTAATTTAAATATTTATTTTACAAACTAAATATTTAGGTCTGACCTAAATATTTAGTTGTAAAATAAATATTTAACTCTAAATTCAATATTTAGCTTGCTAACTAAATATTTAGTTGTGAACTTTAACATAAACATAAGCACCCTATAAAAAAACATCCAAATAACAGTCAGACATTTAAAGAATGTCAGATTTATGAGTATGGAATCAACATTTTGCAATTTTTCATAATTGTTTGAAACATTATATTTTCTGTCTTTGACACTAAAAGCATTGACAAAGTAAAAATGTATAGATTCATTCTGAGATCAATATTCTGTCATAGTCCCTGTAGCTATTAATACAGTGTGTTATTATCAGAGAGTACAATTCTCCCAAAACATGTTTCAGACTTGCTCCTTTTTTCATAAAAGGCTGAATTTCTGCCACTCTGGCATGACTTTTCCATTAACCACTGAGGACATTGTTCCTCCTACTTGGGAGGATGACTGGCTGAAGGGATGAAAACAACCTCGTCCAAATGGAAGGATAGCATGAGTTTACAGATTAGCCCTTCCCACAGGAGAGAGGGCTCTGTTGCACAATGTGCTTTCACTCAGCCCATATCTTGAGTTGCGTGAGAGATTTCCATATCTCACACACTCTTGTAAATCACAATTGAACAGTAGTAACTCAGAGAATGAACTCCAAACACGTCTGTTTTCTATTTGGGCCCAGGGGTCCAGCCAAAACTGGGGTAGTCACAGAGACCACCCCCTCAGTGCAGATTTACGAGCCTCATCACCTCACAGGACTGCAGGAGTGCCGGCACCGCTTCCATCCCACTAGGACATGTGTCTCACACCTACAGGTGGGGGTGATGCAGGAAGGTGTGTGAGCGGTGGTCAGAGGAGAAAAAGACATGCAGACTCCAGGGATACCTTGATGCCTGCGTGCTAAGCTGAATCAGGAGTAGCAACAGACAAACATCAGGTGCACCATTGTTGCCGATCTATGCTATTGCACAATTCGTTGTATTCTTCTTCTTCGGTCCCTTACTCAACAATTGGACACACTCACATTCTGGAGGATAAAGCTCCCTGGTTGACAGGCTGCATGATCCCATGAGAATGCTTGAATCAGTTTCAGAGTTCATCCATATAGTTTCTACTCTGTGACTTCTACGTGGTCACGCCACTCATCTGCAGCACACAGCGGAGAGGATTACAGCCGTGCTACAACATCTGTAGCGACTCTGTGCTTTGCCTTTTATTGAAACAGACAGTGTGGCTTATCCCAGAATGGGATCTTGGTGTTGGAATCTGCATAAACACTGGTCACAGTGGTCTGCAAAGGTCTCTCCAAAAGAGTTGAAGTAAAGTTTAGAGGGGAAAGAAATCCTATGCCCTGGTTTGACCACAGGGGAAGGAGCTGGCAGTATAACCTGACTGTAAAGTGAGCTAAAACTTTCTTTGTTTAGAACAAGAAACAATTGCTAAAATAAATGAAAGTGGAATCCCATCATTATACTGTTGTGAATTTGTGAACACAGACAACAACCTGGTGTTTTATAATGTGACCACTCCACTGGCTGACTCAGAGATTCAGTATTTCACTTTTTTATTCGTTTGTTTCACAGCAGAAGGAGAAAAAGTCCTGCTCTGACAGTTGGGCCGGGGCCTTTCTGTGGGTTTTCTCCCTGTTTCTGTGTAAGTTTTCATGTCAGCTGTGATAAGCTCCAGACCACCACAGCCCATAACAGGATGAAGCAGATTCAGAGAATGGATGGATAAACTCCAGCCTAATCCCAATACAGTGCTGGTCTTTAAAACTGTGTTTTTTATTTCCTGCAGAATAAAACAAAACAGGCAAAAACATAAATAAATAAAATGCTTTTATTCTTTTTCTGCATCAGGTTTCTGTGCGTGCGTGTGTGCGTGTGTGTGTGTGTGTGTGTGTGTGTGTGTGTGTGTGCGTGTGTGTGTTTACCTGTGACAACATGACCTACAGCAGGATTTCACCTGGTGCTCTCAGTAACTTAAAGCTCAGCAGGTTTGCATTTTTAATGTATTCTTTCAGCTGTAACTCTATTATTCACACAATATTCCTGGAAAAAAAGATAGAATTTATTATTTATTTAGACATCAGTGTATCAATGTAATCCACGATGATTACCTCCTACAGACAACATGTGTTCAGGTCTATTGCGATCCCTGTTTGAGGATATTACCATACCAGTTTATTTGTTCGGTGCATTTAAACAGCATGAGAGCTGAACAAAGCGCCTTACAGTCGAAAACAAGCAGAATAAACAATTGACCTTTCGCCGAGCCCCGCCCCCCTTAGTTACTGTTTCCAACTCCGACAATAAGTGGATCAAATACTGCAGCTCCGCAGATTTCCGTGATGGAAAGAAGTAGACAGATGCGTGTCAGCGGCATTTTTTGGAGCAATTCCTCCTCAATATCATCCAGATCGAGGCAAAAGGGTTATAGGATGCAGTGGAGGTATATATTAGTGTCGGCTCCGCTGAGCGGAGCGTAGCAGGGAACAAGGAGTTGGGAGTTTGGGAGAAGGCGGCGTCCGGGATGACGTGGATCGGTGAGCGATGGCAGCGATGCGGCGTCCCTGTGAGCTGTCAGATGTCTGTCAGATGATCTGAGCTGCAGGCAGCTCTAAAAGCTCCCGGTGCTCTGCATCGCTCCAGTTTATCATCTCACCTGGTTCTGTTAACAAAAAAAACTTAAGCCCGTGTTTACTTTCATTTTCAATATAGTTCCCGGCCGGAGCTCGGCATTAATTCATCACGTGATCATGACACCACCTGCTGTTGCGCCAATACGCTTAATGTGCGTTTATTAGACACACGGTTGAGGTAATATTACGCTGATTTGTCGGCACGGTGTGTCTAATCTAAAAGGGTCTTGGATAATCTGGGAGGCGGATCCACATTTAACGCAATGCGTTCACGAGCTGCAATATGTGAGTAACCTGTAGGGGGAGTTGATAAAACGAGCGATGCATACTTGCTGTTTACATGTCTGGTTTAGAGATCTACATAGTACAAAACAGCTGCTGTCTTCTTCTGTTGTGGTGTACAAATCTAGCATGCTATCTGGTCTGAATTCTGTACTTTGCCCCTAGTGGAATCCTCCAGTACTACATGCAGCAAGATGCAGCCTTCTGCCTGCGTCAGCGTGAGGTTAAAAAGCAAATATACTCCCAGCCTTGGAGTCAATATAATAGTTAAAAAACAACCTTGCATAAAATGCTATGAAGAATTTGGGATTGGAGCTATTATATAAAAGCACCAGTGACCTAGCTCTTTACTCATTCCTCCTTCCTGGGGCCATTCAGGAAGGTATAAACAGATAATTATTATTGATTATTTACTTACAGAGACATGCTTCAAAATGGCCAAAAGGTCTCTTTAATCATGCTTTATACTTTCGTGAGTGAAAGTATTTTTGAATTACTACCAGACTGGACTTCCACACTTTAATCAGAATTTATAAAAATAGCTCTAGCCCGTCCATTGCTGGCAACTCCAGCAGGACCTCACAGGAGTACCGTGCCATTAATCTGACTGGGTCATTGGCAGTTTATACAGTAAATTCCTCAGCAATGAAAGATGCAAGTCTGCCATTATAAGATTTAATTTCAATTTTCAGTGGTGCTGTAGGAACAACACGGAGGACTCTGGGATTGCCTGACAATTCTTTGGCTGATCAAACCCTTCCGTAATTGTAAGGCAAGAGAAAGGGAGGCTGGAAGAGTAAACACGGATTAGAGGAACCACACACAAGGCTAGTGTGGGAAGTGAGGATAGCTCATTTAACCACCCAGAATAATACATGAGAGATGGACAACACCATTGTTTCTACAGGCTATGTAACCTGTAACACCTTCATCAAGACTCACATATGGACGTTTTACAGGATTCACGCTAACGGGTTTCTTGGAAGTGTTTAAAGCTAATTACTGACCCCACTTATGGCTGACTGTACCTACATAAAGGCAGGTGGTGAAACAAATAAACAAAAGCATGTTTTTAGGTTCATCTGTTAAGGAACAGGAATCTCAAATGCAAAGGCATGACAGAAATCTTGAAGAACCTGAATAATTGAGTTTACATTGGAGCTAAGTAGGAACAGAGGGTGGTGGGCTTGTGTTTGCTTTCCATTTTCAGCTCTGGCGCAGCTTCAGGCCACCTTGAAGAATCTGAAAACCATTACCCTGGACAGTTGATCAAAAGTGCAGACTGTATAGGATATCACAGTGGTGTGTCTCACAGTGAGACGGAGTGATGAGGATGAAGATGGAGGAGGAGGGAGCGGGAGGTATCGGGGCTGAGGTATCGTGCGAGAAGAGGAGAAACTGAGACTAGCAGAAGTTCAGCGTGCCCTCTTGAATAGACGTCTCAGTTACAGCCAGCTTGCCGTGTCACTCATGTAGATGTGTTTGGTTTCATAGAAACAAAGGCATCCTCAGCAAGTGATGTAACTCAGAACGGTTGTACCCTCACGGTTGCCTGACGCGTCTCCTTTTGCATGCAACTGCAGATTGTGTAAAGACAGGCCTGCAGAAAGGCTTCGCTCTTTCATTGTCTTCTCCACACGCAGCCTCTGAACGTGCACAAAGACGGGTCACGCAGATAAGAGCAGCATAAATCGCTTTCTCATAGCGTGCTGCTGACTGATCCCTTTGAAAACGAGGAACAACAAGTGTGCAGAAACGTAAGTGTGTTAGTGGGACTTGACGAGGACTTCTTTAATTGACTTCCTGCTGATTGACAAAAGCTGTTTTTCTTTTATTATATTCCAATCAGGAGGGTTATGGTGGGATTTCACCCTTAATGGTGTGAGTGACCATATCTGATCACTTGTGCATGCGTTAATTCTTGATTTGCAGCTTAAATTAGAATTTTTTTTTCAAAATTAGGGGAATCTTTTTGCAAATTTTTTGTAAAAGGTAAAATAAAAATAAAATAAAAACAATAATAATAACAAATAAAAATAACAATTGGTGCCTTTCTATGAAAATAAAACCACAACAATGTAAAGTGTCATGTTTGAACAATATTTTTGTCACATTTTAATGTAATATTTTCTTTTTTTTAATTTCTTCTTTCAAACTTGCTGTTCATGTTATTACCTATGAGGTTCTAACAAAACGTCACGTGTTATCACAATAATCTTATTTTGTAATAATGTACTGTTGATTGTTCAGATGTGGTTTTCTTTTACGCTAAATTAATATAAATCTGAAATCTGAGAAAGCTATATCAACATGGATCTGCTTCTGCATCACGTTTGCTCAGTTTTACCATTTAGTTTTATCATTTTAAGCAATGATATTTGAAGAAAAGGGCTAAAAAATGTTTTCATATGCATTATAACTGTGCATCATCACATCCTGGTGAACCATCAGATAACGAGGTGTTAAGATGACAGAAAAACTAAAGCTTAACAAGGAAAATAAATGACTGAATATGGCAGAAAACCATGAAATAAACACAAAAGCTCACCGTGAGCCTCCAAAACTTACAGTGAGACAAAGAGAGTCTGACAAGAAATGAAATCAGGGCCAGCCCTAGCCTTTGTGGGGCCCTAAGCATGAGTGTTATTTAATTGTGGTATAATTATTTCAAATATTTGAAAGTAACATCAGCAGACAAACTTAATTTACAGTAAACAAGCTAAGTGCACTATTTTTTGCTCTTAAAATTTGGAACAGATGTGTATTAAATGCAATGACTGCAAAATAAAACCAAAATGTACTATATGACACAAATTACACTATACAAAATAATATATAAATTGCTTCTACTTGTTTAATATAATTTAGTTTATATTATTAAAAGTTATTAAAAAAACCTTTCATGCTATCTTGGTGCTCTTGGGGGGGCCTGGTGGTGTGGGGGCCCCAAGCAGTTGCTTAACTTGAGTATGCCTAGGGCTGGCTCTGAATGAAATCAAGGGCCTAAATATGCCATGAGGGTGAGCAGCAGGAAGCTTCCATGAAAATAGAACAACACAATCACTGTAACATAAATACCAGAGACAACAGAAAACCTTAAACACAGTAAAGTATAAAGATGTCTGACAAGAACATGACAAACAACACAAAACCACTAAACATTATGACATATAAAAAACAGAGCCTTGTGGAACACCAGAACTTATGAGTTTATTATGTTATCTTAAAAATGTTGCATCAACATTCCAGTCCTTAGGCCACACTTTCTGCCCTTTAATTAGTCAGATGTGCTCTTTGAGATACAGTATATTGTTTCACTTTTTTATTGTGAAAAGATTCTGAAGTCTTTTAGCCTAGTGAACTAGACCAAATTCTTGCTTTGCAGAGTTTGGTCTAGGCACGCTTCATTGGAACCCTGCTCCGCTGCTGTGACTGTCCAATCACAGCTCGCTATAGTTTTGGTTGGGCCAATCACAGCGCTCTATTATGTGGGCCAATCACAGAGCGGGAGTAGCCGATGATGTCAGAGCTGCGGCCGCGAACCCAAGCAATATGACGGCAGTGCAGGAACCACGTTCGTTTGAAACGGCTTTGTCATCAACATTGGATTATTTAGACTCCAACGTGCGTAAGTCTGTCGGCTATACTTAGCGGCTTCTTATTGTTATCAAACAAAGTAGTGCAATGTCCCAGAACACCTGATATTCGCGTGTTTTTCATACAAAAACGACAGAAATCATTGACGCCATTAATGCCTCCCTCTTTTCTGTCGCTGTGATTACGTCACGTTGTTCGTTACTCTGATTGGTCCTAGCGCTATCCAATTGCGTGCTGACATTTTGAAAGACAACCGTAGATCCCGCCTCACGACTGAGAGCCGTCAATGGTTCGTGGCCAGACTATATATTCACATATATAGGATGGCTTGCCAGGCTAGAAGTCTTCAGCATTAAATGAGAGAATGACCTCAACGTAAACATTTGAGTGAGCTGATCACAGCAGAGGTATTTTACATCCTGCAGGTTAGAAATAAAGAGATTTATATTTTCATATTTGCCAACGCTGATAAATGTCGTATGCTAGTTCACCTCACTGTAGAGAATCAATATGTCTCCCATCACATTTAAAACTATTCTTTTTATTTATTTCCATGACACATGTGTTAACTGTTCTAGTGGCAGTGCTTCATGTTCATGTTTACATTTGATCATTCCAGTGAAAATGTTATTTTGTCTACATTGATAGTGAGTGCACAAAGAGAAAACCCTGGACTTCCCTCTTGTCTGATCCCAGGATGGGAACCCCTGCTCCAAAACCTCTTGGATATTTTCCAAGAATTCTCAGACGAGAGGGAAAGGAGGCCAGGTTGATTTGATGAGGCGCGGTATAATATTCCCTTTAAAAACTGGACTTTAGGCTCATATTTCTTGAAATATTAGATCATAATGAGATCATCTCAAAGTAATCACTGCTTGACAGCAATCATTACAGATCCTCAGCAGCGCACCCTGGACTCTCACGCTAACATAACGGTGATTTTAACAGCCAACTTCTCGAAGGACAGTTTTATATTCCACCATCGTTATATAACAAACAAGTCTAAAATAAATCTCACAACTACTGTAGATGATGCTATATAACTGATTGATTATTTGGAGCCATAAAAAAGTGATGATGCTCTCTCCTTTCTTGTAATAAAGCAAGTGCAGAGAAGTCTCCAATATGGTTTTCATTCTTTTTTTCCTTTTAGCCTGACCACCTGCAAATTGCATGTGTCGTGCTTGTGCCAGTTAAGACATAAAGTAAATGAAAGCCAGACTTGAGAGCAGGGGTCTGGAGGGTTGTAAGGCGGATGTGTAATGAGAAAGCAGCACGCTCCCTCTGCACTGTACACAACAGTCATTAGGCAACCTATCTGCTCAACGCTTGCATGCTAAGCTGTAATTTTCAGGCTCTTCGTGTGTGTGTGTGTGTGTGTGTGTGTGTGAGTGAGCGAGAGTGTATTTTAGTTATTATCTGGATATCATCACAGCCACAATAATCAGGGCCTGATAGGATCTTCCCTACCCTCTGCTCCTATCCCCAGCCAGAGTCACGACAGCCGAGGGTCTCTCCTTTGACCACACGCCCAAACACACACAGACACACAGACACTGCACCACGCTTCTGCATTATATAGGTAAACATCTCCAGATTGGTGAAGTGGGATGGAATTCCCGCCTTGGTGGGAAACTTGCCCAGAACCATTTGTTAACCATCTTCTCCGCCGACTCCTAACTCTTTACAGATTGGAACTTTCTATATTAGGTTACCCTGCTGAAGCTGTTGACCCTTGTTTCTAAGGGTCATAACAAACCAAAATAAAAAGTGCAATCACATTGTCTTCTTTTTTTTTCTTGCCTCAAAACACATGTATTTATCCCAGTGGTATTTTCAGCACCATGTACTAAACAGGCTGTATCCCTGCATGCACACACTGCATGCAGTAAGACTTTGATCATGTTGATAGATTACATGCAGAAAACTCTAAATTATACAGGTTTACTGTGTTGTATTATGTTTTAGAATAGGCTCAGGAGTTTTGCCAGAAGAGAGTAAAATATTTATTGTCACGAACATAAAAATGCATAAAAGTGGAGAATTAGCCAGCAGCCACGTTTTAGTGTTGTCATGGCTAAACTTGAGCCAGGTGTCTCATTCAAAAATGAAACAGATAGGAATAATATTTGTTTTTATTATTCTTGTGCAGATATTTTTGCAACTGGTGCACAGATGCATGAATAATTATTATCTTACCTGCAATAGTTAGCTTATTAAACAATCTGTATGGAGAAATAGTGTTCATCCAACAAGACCAATGTGTATTAAACAGCTCCAGTCTCCAAAACGGCACACCATTATTTAGGTATTAATTCAATTACAAACATAAATGTCACCAAATGTTTCATGCAAATTGCAGTGGGGCCACCAATTGTGCAAGTTCTCCCACTTAAAAAGATGAGAGGTCTGTAATTTTGATCATAGGTAAACCTCAACTATGAGAGACAAAATGAGGAAAAAAATCCAGATAGAATTGTCTGATTTTTAAAGAATTTATTAGCAAATTATGGTGGAAAATAAGCATTTGGTATCCTACAAACAAGCAATATTTCTGGCTCTGACAGACATGTGACTTCTTCTGTAAGAGGCTCCTCTGTCCTCCACTTGTTACCTGTATTAATGACACCTGTTGGAACTCGTTATCAGTATAAAAGACACCTGTCCACAACCTGAAACAGTCACAATCCAAACTTCACTATGGCCAAGACCAAAGAGCTGTCAAAGGACACCAGAAACAAAGCTGTAGACCTGCACCAGGCTGGGAAGAGTGAATGTGCAATAGGTAAGCATACACAG
Organism: Aphyosemion australe; assembly: GCA_006937985.1. Taxonomy (NCBI): domain Eukaryota; kingdom Metazoa; phylum Chordata; class Actinopteri; order Cyprinodontiformes; family Nothobranchiidae; genus Aphyosemion; species Aphyosemion australe. The sequence continues at coordinate 307,268 of SSNS01000512.1, read as the reverse complement.
GCCACTGATAATCTCCCTCAATCAGGGGCTCCACGCAAGATCTCACCCTGTGGGGTCAAAATGATCACAAGAACGGTGAGCAAAAATCCCAGAACTACACGAGGGACCTAGGGAATGACCTGCAGAGAGCTGGGACCAAAGGCTACCATCAGTAACACACTACGCCACCAGGGACTCAAATCCTGCAATGCCAGATGTGTCCCCCTGCTTAAGCCAGTACATCTGAAGTTTGCTAGAGAGGATTGGGAGAATGTCACATGGTCAGATGAAACCAAAATAGAACTTTTTGGTAAAAACTCTACTCATCGTGTTTGGAGGAGAAAGACTGCTGAGTTGCATCCAAAGAACACCTACTGTAAAGCATGGGGGTGGAAACCTCATGCTTTAGGGCTGTTTTTCTGCAAAGGGACCAGGACGACTGATCCTAGAAAAGGAAAGAATGAACGGGGGACCATGTATCGTCAGATTCTGAGTGAAAACCTCCTTCCATCAGCAAGGGCATTGTAGATGAAACGTGGCTGGGTCTTTCAGCATGACGGTGATCCCAAACACACCGCCCGGGTAAAGAAGGAGTGGCTTCGTAAGAAGCATTTCAAGGTCCTGGGGCCTCATTTATTAACCGTAAAACATCTTGGTTGTGATTAGGCTTTCCGTTAGCTCGTTCTCCAAACAGACCCCATTCAGAAAGCTATCTATAGCAGGTAAGATATTTATAACTGTTATACAGAAACACACTTTAAAAGGTGGAAATAGTTTTGTCAGCTCCATCTGGGCGCATAGGCATCAGTTCAGGTCTTGCTTCAACTTGTGCCTTTTTTCTGTCCCGCTTTAATTCGATCATCAGTTTCTGACTAACATGGAACCACAGAAGAAGAAAGAAGTTGGATGCTGAGCTCCTATTTGTTCATCTAATTCCTATCCTTATTGGGCTGCTTAGAAGTTGTCAACCACACCATCATCAGCGCTAGTTTGTGCATGCACAGCCTACACTAGGGAAAACAAATGTGGTTCAGCCGCGCGTTTGATCGCGCTTCCTGTTATTGTCTCTGTTTATGATAATCTGTGATGACTGGAATATTTTCTCGGAGTTAATATTTTCCTCCAACAGCAGCGGCTTGAGTGATGACAGCTATGTGTTCCACCTTCACAGCAGCTCTTCATCTCATCTGAGCGGTGATTTCATCATGTGTGGGAAATGGAAGTTCGCCTTGGATCATCCGTCTCTAGGGAGGTTGTGCAACAGGGACAAAAAAAAACTCACATCAACACACGGGTTTTCAGTCAGCATACACAGACACTTGCTGTCCAAACACAAATAAACCCAATATTCTGCTAAACGTCTTTACTCCAAATGTAGTACAGTTAATAAAAGTGGAGATAAGGTTCTGCTTTCTGCAAATAACCCAGCTCCCATGCAGTGGAAACTTGCTATTTGTGACGATGGTGGGAAATTTCGCATGCCTTTTGAGTCGTAGATTAACCATCTCTGCCAAAAACTGGTCGATATGAAAATAATGAAGAAAGTCACCCTAATGGTTGCATTTGAGGTGGTTTGTCTGACCCAGGAGGTTATTGTGAACTAGCTGATCAGGTCAGACGCAGTCCCTGTATTGTAAAATCTGGTTTTGTATTACACCTGTCCTTACAGTTTGAATAAACCAACAAGATGTGAGGCTCTTCTGCAGCTCTGTTCTTGTAAAATGTTTTGTTCTTCTGAGGCTTTTAGAGCTGAACTGATGCTAATTGAATCCAGCCATGTTAAACTGTGCTACTCATTAAGCAGCGATTCGCGTACTAGCAGTAACTCTTTACTGCTGACAGCAAACCGAGAAGCACTGATTGCATCCCTGTTGTTCTTAGTATGTTTTATTTACTCCTGTGATGCTACAGTGGGAAGTTATTAGCCGAACACAAGACAATAAATTACAGAGTCAAGACCAATCAAACAGACGGAGCAAGCAGTAAATATCTTATATTTATTTGTACTTTTTCTCATTAGGGAGAGGCGTTCAGTGACAGGGAGCCACAAACCAGCATGAAACATAAAAAAACAGACTTAAAATCAGGCTTCAGAGTAACGTTTACATGAGAAGATAAAGACTAAGTAATGGCTTCCTGAAATGCAGCTGCAGTTTGCTCATTTACAGTATTTGTGACACGTGTAAGCCTGTCAGGTGGAGCGAGATCAGAATCTGTGATTGGCTGTCTGAAAATCCCACATCTTACTCTGACAGGTGAGCACCGTGAACAGCAGGTAAGTCCACTATCAACGACTCACTCACAGGCGTCTGACTTTACCTGAAGATCTGACCTGATGTGACCTCTGACCTTTGACCTCTTCTCTTAGAATTTTGGTTTATTTGTTTTACATTAAAATTAAAGTTTAAAGCTTACAAAGTTAGCATTTGGACATTGTAAACATATGTAAATGTATCCAAGTTGAATTTGACCCAAGAAACACAAGGAACACTAAACATAGATACTAGTGAAATAAACACACTAGAGATTCAACCATCCTGCTCTGTAACTTACCTACTCTTAATGAATGTTTGTGTAAGACTTAATGTGCTGAAATTTAAAGCCATACTATGCAACTTTTTCATATTTTAAATCATGTTCTTGAGCCAGTTTGTGCTAAAATGACCCTTTACAGGGTTAATGAAATGTCACTCAGACCCCCACCGCCCTCTGTGGCCAGAATACCACACTTGCAACTTCAGAGTGGCATACTGCCCCTGATGGACTTTAGTAAAGTGGAGCTGACGTGCCTGGTGCTGCAGTCTGCTTCCAGCATGTTTCCTGCATGTTTTAGATCATGAACACAGCTGATTTGTTTGATTTAGTGATGAACCGCTCCTGTAGACACTAATGAAGGCTGAGGAGACATTTCAGCTGTTAGATTAAGAGCGAGTAACACCTAAATCAACTTTTTTTTGCTGATAACCTGTATAGATGAGTGTCTAATAGTGCTGTAGACATGTGTAGTCATTATTTTGGCAGTTTAGTGCAACTTACTTAAAATTTAATATTTCAACCCAAAACCATAATTCTATCTCCATCTTCAGGTTAAAACAGCTCCACACTGATTTAGAATCAGCCACAGCTGGTGGCTATAGAGCTACAGGGTGACGTTGTCTGTACCATACTATGTGGCTGCGCTGCACTGGACTCCAGCTGAGTCTCAACCGCACCTCCACCTAGCTCAACCACCTGCCGATATGACATGTTAGGGCTTGGAACCACTCGCCTCCTTGAAAAAAGTCCTCTTTCCTCTTCTTTTCTAATGATCGCGGTGGACATGAAATCCTCCAGCATGCTGGTGCTTCTGAGTCTGCTCGTTCTCCTGAGCGGTAAGTCTGCTTCGTTTGTGTGCTAATGTGCACGTGCGAGTGTGCGCACGCTTGTGAATGACTCGTTTTTCCAATTGAGAAACACCGAGAGCGTACGCAGGGGGTTTGAGGGGAGTGCTGTCAATCATTGCCTCAGTCCCGCCCTCTCGGTCCTCCAGGTGACGCCTTTTTGCAGGTATTTTTCTAACAGGAAGTCTGCTTGGAATAAGTCTCCACCCACGGTGTTACTCACCCTTTAAGGTGTTAAAAAGACGAACATTCAGCGAGGAAACAAGTTTCACTTTTGCGTTTACTAACTGGACACTAGGGGGTGCTAAAAGCAAGTCAAAACTACTAAATATTCCTTTAAATATTTGTTTAAAAACTTTTAGTCCATAATCAAGACATTTAGTGCTAAAAAAAAAAACAAAACACTCATTTGAATCGGCTCACACTGAGTCACCCTTACATAGTCCAATACAAATGCAAGTTGCATTTATTACAGTAAAAAAGTTCCATGTTTGACAATTTGAGAACCAAACCTCCAGATGACCTAATTCTAAATCAGCCGTGCCAAACGTAGTTTTATTTAGGCTCTTTTGATGTTTCCACTGAATACAGAGCCGTGTCATGAATACCCAAATCAAAGTGAAAAATTCTTCTGGACTCTCAAACCCCCCTAATCATCTATAAAATCCATAGACTCCCCAGATTTACAGCCTCTTCACACATACCACAGGATGCTTGCGTGTGATGCAGAAGGAGTGCGTGTGGACGGCTGGGCGAACTGTTAGACCACTCAGAAGTTGGATTTCATCCTGAATAACAGCCCCACATTGTAGAGGTTGTTGCATAAAATTGGGACACACTTCAACATACCTTGTAAAGATGAAAACAGCAACAAAAACTAGAAAGCGGAAAAAAAACAAACTGGCTAGTCACGCATCTTGCATTAGTGGAAAAGTGAAAGCAGCCATGATGGCCTGAGGGCAAGCTGAGCAAAGGCTGCCAACTTTGCAGGTTGATAGGGTGTGACTGCGTGCACATTTGTCTTTAATGTATGAGTAATGACCTACAAGTGAGTTGGCTGCAGGACAAGGAGGGTTAGCAACCTTTCATGAGTGCCTGAAAACAAGCACAACTTTATGTACAGCATACAAACTAGCAGTGTGCAGAGAAAGGTCCAGAGGCTTTTACTGTCAGGTGCAGTGAAATATTATTAAGCTCATTAAAATCAGTCCACTGCAAGACAAAGAGCTGCTTCAACATAATTAATGTCCGATAGCTTCTTATTCAGATATTTAGTCAGTGGTGTCATGATAAATAATGAGAATTGTTTCTTTGACTCACAACGTTCCTAACAATGATTCTTTGTGCCTTTAGTTCAGAAAAACCTTTGCAATTAATGAAATGATGACAGATAAAACACATTGAACCAACAGACAGTACCACTGAAGACACAAACACTTCAGTAGGCGGGAATAATTACAATATTCTTGCTTTCATGTGAGGCTGGTAGAAAACCACATTACGACATTTAGTAAAACATGCAATAATAAAAGATGATATAGTTAAAGCTCGTCTCTGGCACAGTAACAGGCACACTCCTACAAATATAAATTAATGCTTAGAGTCATAACTCTGTGAAGACATTCTGCCCCGTTCTACCGGTGTTAGTGATTCACGTCTGGACACTGTGAGCATCCTGGCCAAGCTGACTTCATCAGATCATTAACTTGAGTTTTTCCACACAGTTTTTAGTAATAAATAGGGGCGGGAATTTAACGCGTTAATTATGAGTAATTAATTAGAATAAAAAACGCATTTTAAAAAATTAACGCATTTAATTCTTTAAGCCCGAGGGTCCCCCAATTGCCCTAAATATCAATCTAGTCAAGCTGCACCTCTATAGAAAGCTCAGAACCTTGGCTACAAGACCATGTAAACCTTTTTTAACACAACTAAAACTACAATCAAATGAGTGATCAGAAATCCTCTTCATGTGTTTTTGCCTTCATTTCTGTCTCTAATGATGCTAAATCAAATCAAATTGCACACACATTCTATCAACCCATTATTATTATTATTATTATTTTTTTTTTTTTAAAGACAATGCCTTTATCAAAATGTACTTAACATAGTATTGTACTTTTAGGTCTGTCCTATTTTTGCCAGTGATATATATATATTTGTTTTTCTCCTGTTTTGAATTGAAATACAATTTAAAAGCATTTCTTTTTAGAAATTAAAAGATTAGAAATTACAATAATAATGTCAATGACTATTGTTTTATTCTCTGTCTCGTTATTTTTAAATAAAAAAATTGCTTTTGGGGCAAATTTTCTTGAAAGATTAAAATGCGATTAATCAAGATTAATTAATTACAAAGCCTCTAATTAATTAGATTAAATTTTTTAATCGAGTCCCACCCCAGTAATAAACCTTTGTTGATCTGGGCCATGGCTTGGATCATGTCCCATTGTTTATCTGTCCTGTACAGAATGCCGGTGTGATCGTTCTTTACACAATCAGACTAGATACAGCAACACCCATGAATTTCACATCTTGTTCATTTAGGATAGGATTTGTGACGCACATGATATTGACACATTTCCATGTACTGATACACAGCTATGTATAATATTATGTCAGCAGAGTCTCTGGTTACCCTTTGAATAGCATTCAGAGAGGCCAGATCTGTTTTCCTGTACCATTTTCCTGTTTTTCTATATAAATCAACTTAAAATTGAAGCTACCGACTCATAGTCTTTTTTCCATCTTATTTACTTCTCAAAGTAATAGCTGTAAGATTTGAGTGTGTTTTTCCGTATGTCCCTCCCCTGGGGATAAAAGAATCAGGCTGGACCGAGGGTCCTCCTGGACTGCAGCCAGCGACGGACCAGACCCTGCGGATCCAAAACCAACAACACCTTTGACACGTATGTTGATTGTATGAAAGATGTTTGTGTAAAGTTTCAAAATGAACAGAAACTAAAAATCTTTGTTTGTACAACCAGTGTGGAATGAACCCCAGGGGGAGGCAGTGAGGCTGTGGATGTGATGCTGCCAATGGCCTCTCTGTGTGACAGCCAGCTCCGCTCAGGAGTCAGGAAATCTATTTGATGTTAACCTGACTCAATGGGTGGACTGGAATCGAAAACACACGTCTGGATTTCGGGGATCTTCACAGTGACGGGTGTGATGAAGGTGTACCATGATGATGCTCTGGCCTCATGTCTGAATCTGAAATCTAATTTTTGCAACATTGTCACTATAATATTCAATTCAGTTATTATGCAACAGGTTTGTTGGATGACTTAAAATAAATACAGAAAAAAAGGTGTGAATAGAAGTTGTTTGGTTTGTATTATTAAAATGAGACTTAATACAAAATGTTAATAAAAATGCATTAAACAAACTAAGAAGAGGCAACCAAGAACAGCATTTCATCATAATCATAAAAGAGCAGTAATATGAAGTAAAAAATGAATAAAAGAAGAAGAAACGATCTTTTATATCGCGCCTCTCAAGATAAAAATCACGAGGCGCTTCACAAAAGCAAAAAGTAAAATAAAAATTAAAAAAATTATTAAAAATATCAAAAAAGGGAAAAGAAAAATGTAAAATTTGTGATTATAAAAGGATGTGAAAAAATGGCAAAAGGAAAATGAATTAGAGAAATATTTAAATATTAAAATTAAATATAAAAAATATTTAAAACGAGTAGAGTCAATGTTCTTAATATTAATTATACGTTTCACTGGTTGCTCATGTTTATTTAAAATATTTAAAAGAAAGTAAACTAATTAGGAAAGTAACACATTATGGCCATCATATAACATAACTTGAACGTGTGTGTAAGTGTGCGTGTGTGTGTGTGTGCGTGTGAGTGAGGGGGGATGAATTAAATTTATTAGATGTGATCGAGTGGCGCCATCTATGGGCGGAGGTACGTCATTGCGTCTCACCCACTGCACCGACTCACCACTTCACTGCTGCAAAACAAACTACAGGCCGGAATACTGATTGCCGCTGAAAAAGGACAAATAATCTGAACAAGATGTCTGACATGGAAGATGATTTCATGTGCGACGATGAAGAAGACTACGACCTGGTATTTGAAACACATATCACTTATATTTCATACATATTTCACTTGTTTATCCGCTGAGCGCTAACAGAAGTGCCGACAGCACGGGCTAGCTCATGTTAGCCTTTGGCTAACATCAAGCAGTCAGTTCAGACATCTCTGTAGCTTCCTAGCTCGCGAAGAGTTATTTCCAACCGTTCATCTGTGCTATATTAGTAAATAGTAAACTCAGACAGATGGTTGTGGGTGCATGGATTAAGTTGTTACTAATTTTAAAATGTCATTAAAGGGCAGGCAATATCAAGCCATGCTGTTGGCTAACTGAACGTTAGCTCAGCCTTCTAGTCCTTTAGCCTCGCGTTAGCTAGCTAAGTGTTTTGATCAAACTTTATTGAAATCAAGTGTGTAATTTGTATTTTGATATGCCCTTGTTATCACCTTTAGGAATACTCCGAGGATAGTAATTCTGAGCCTAATGTGGACCTGGAGAACCAGTATTACAATTCCAAAGCCTTGAAGGAGGACGATCCCAAAGCAGCACTCAGCAGTTTCCAAAAGGTGGAGTTACACTTCATAAAATCAGTCTGTGTATGTTTCAATGCAATATAAAACCAAGAACATTCACTGAAGTTTTATAATATTTGTTCTGTGCAGGTATTGGAACTAGAGGGTGAGAAAGGTGAATGGGGGTTTAAAGCACTTAAACAAATGATTAAAATCAACTTTAAGCTGGTAAGTCACATGACACATTTGAATATTTTTATGCAAATCCCATTAAGGCATGGTGTTTATTATTTTTCTGTATTTATCAACTCTTTAGACCAACTTTCCAGAAATGATGAACCGGTACAAGCAGCTTCTCACGTACATCCGTAGCGCTGTCACCAGGAACTATTCAGAAAAGTCTATCAACTCCATACTAGATTACATATCTACCTCTAAACAAGTATGGATTCAAGACAGGACATTCATATATTGTGTCTTTGCACCAGTTCCTCTCTGGAATCTGTTGTCTGTGTTCACAGATGGACTTGCTGCAGGAGTTCTACGAAACCACACTAGAGGCTTTGAAAGATGCAAAAAATGACAGATTGTGGTTTAAAACCAACACAAAGGCATGCAAATCTCCATCTTCTACATCCGTTTTTCTTATTATTTCCTGCTAGGTCAGTTATTTTTATATTTTTGTTCATTTCTTGCAGCTGGGAAAGCTGTACTTGGAAAGAGAAGAGTATGGAAAACTGCAAAAAATCCTGAGACAACTTCATCAGTCATGTCAGGTAGTCACTTTTTCTAATTAGGCGTGAGAGATATGGTGAAAAATATGATTTTGCTATTTCAAATATTTTTTTAAATGCATTTATTTTTTGGCAAATTACTGAAAAATGGCTCTAAAAGTAAATAAAGTGTAAGTAATACAGCAGAGTTTATTGACTGCAAATGAGCTACTTTGGTTTTTTGAAAGAAGATTAACCAGGATAACAAGAAAAACCACATATGAAGGGAATATTCTTTATTTTCCTAAATGCAGACGGATGATGGTGAGGATGACTTGAAGAAAGGCACACAGCTCCTGGAGATTTACGCTTTGGAAATCCAAATGTACACTGCACAGAAAAACAACAAGAAATTGAAAGCATTGTATGAGCAGTCCCTTCATATTAAATCTGCCATCCCCCACCCACTCATCATGGGCGTTATTAGAGGTACGAACATTGGCTCATTTGTTCCTAAAACAGGAATTTGTTGTACTCAATCATACGATTCTGTGTAACTTGTGCTAATTTTCTCTCAACCAGAGTGTGGAGGGAAGATGCATCTGAGGGAGGGAGAGTTTGAGAAAGCTCACACAGACTTCTTTGAGGCCTTTAAAAACTATGATGAGTCTGGAAGTCCGAGAAGGACAACATGTCTGAAGTACCTGGTCTTAGCAAATATGCTGATGAAGTCTGGAATAAACCCCTTTGACTCTCAAGAGGTATGAAAGTAATTGTTGTTATGCTGGGTGTTCGTTTTTAGCAAATGCATGTATACTATTTAAGCAAATGAGAGGCTAGCTAGTTGCACCATGTGTTAAATGCACATTGGTGATAAATCACAGCTCAGGCATTTTTAATCAAGAATGAATTGTTTCAAAATCAACATGGTTGACTTAAATTTTTGGGGGATTTAAGCCTTCATTTTGTTTCTTGATTTTTTTTTCTTCTAAAGGCTAAACCATACAAAAATGATCCAGAGATCCTAGCAATGACAAACTTAGTAAGGTAAGTTTTTATTTTTAAATGTTTATCCTTAAGTTTAGAGAATGAAACGTTGGTAGAGTCCAACCATCGATGGGTTGGGGTTACTGGTTGCTAGGTAGACCAGACTCACTTCTTTCTTTAGAGACTGAATATTCCCTGAGTGCCTGCCTTTCCCCCACCTGCTGCTACTGTAGACACCATCTTCCCCAGATTCACATAAACTCATGTGGACTGGTTGGGCAAAGTCCCATTGCCACCCACCCCCATCCCAGCACCCTAGCAAGGGTAGAACTGGTCCACGGTTCCATGGCTAAGACAAAAACATCATTTTGGGATACAACTATCGAATCGATCTTGCTTTCCGGAACTTTAAAGTAGATCTTTCCTGAGAGACTGAGGAGTGTGATCTGTCTGTAGCTGGAACACATCATCTGGTCGGCTTAGGGGCCACCACTCCACATCTACGCTGTCACTACCCCTGATAATCACGCAGTGTTGTAGAGGCATGTCGCCAAATCAGTCCTACAAATTACGTGCCTTTAATTACCCTCGATTGATCTCGTCACTTCTTTTGGCTCCACCATCTCATTAATGTTTGACTTCTTTAGCGACTTCCGCCACTCCAGGGCTGGGTACTGTGGGAAACTGGTCCTGTTTCCATGAAAGGTTTTCTGGACCACTCTTTATCTTGCCCTTCACCAAAGCCGTAACTCAGGAGCGGGTTGTCCAGTAATCCAGAGAATGCAGCTGTTGTGTCCTTGGGAAAGACACTTAACCCACCTTGCCTGCTGGTAGTGGTCGGAGGGACCGGTGGCACCAGTGTTTGGCCGTCTTGCTTCTGTCAGTGCGCCCCGGGGCAGCTGTGGCTACACTGTAGCTCATCATCACCAACATGTAAATGGGTGGATGACTGATTGTGTTTTGAAGTGCTTTGGGGGGTGGCAGAACCCTAAGAAGGTGCTATACAAATACCGGCCATTTACCAGGCACCAATTAGCCATGGGAGAATCTTCTAAGATTTGGACATAGCTCCTAGGTAGGGGTGGGAAATGATACCTTTTTATCAATATCAATGGCATTGTCGAGTCTGCCTATCAATCCAATTCCCTTATTAATTCCCGAGTAGTTCAGTAGGTGGCAAAGTATTAATTGCACACGGTCTCCTGCATTATAACTCAGATTATTAATGATAAATAATCAATGCTAGTCCATCTTGGAATGTTGTTACTTGGATTCTGGACCTGCATGCTGTACCAGAATCCAATTAACATCATCCCATGGTGGACTAGCATCGCATGCTGGACCAGCATACCAGCGTCCAAAACACAACATATGCTGTTTTTTTTCAACAGGGACGTACAAAATGAAAAAAATTCTTAAGGTGCACCGCTGCTACCAGGCGTTGTTTTTATGCGCCGCCACTACGTCGCCACGGGTCTTAAATCCGCTCTATGGAAAATACCATTGACAGTGCAGACGTTCACACGGCAACGTCGCCTTCAGCTGCGCCTTCTCTAGAGTCTGGTTAGGCTTTTATTCGTGGCAGAAATCACTCGCCATACAGTATTAACAGGAGTGGACGTGCAAACGTCACCGCTGCTACTGCTGCTGCTGCTGCTGCGTTGAAATTCACTAGTTCGGAGCAGCTCAAAAACACGACATTCACTTTAAGTTATTGCGTATTTTGTGCGCAAATGCTTTTGCATATTCGTAGTGTTTTCCTCTTTGATGAAATATCTACTTTGCAAGTACTGCAAGTCTCCCCGTTGTCATCCTTCCTCGTAAAGTATAACCAAACTTTCAAGCCTTTGTGCTGCTTAGGCGCCATGTTTTCTGCTGAGTAAATGCGTAAGCTGCGCAAAGTAGCTTGCGTAAGCTATGCAGTGTGCGTGGTAATGTCATTTGCGCCGACTGGAATTGATAAAGGAATTGTTAGCAAAAATGTCAAACGATTCCTAGGAATTGAAACAAGAACTGTTTTTCGATTCCCACCCCTACTCCTAGGATCATTAGGGTACTGAAAGTCCTCCACCAAGGAGGAGACTTGTCAAAATTTTTCACAGCATCTTTCAGAGATATCTTATTTGCCTTTTAGCTTTTGCTATGCATCTGATACCTTATTTCTAGTCTTTTATTCCCATATTTGCATGGATTACCGGCACTTTCTGCATTGCCTTGTTTTCCATGGATATATTTTAGGATTGTATTCCATAAACAATAAACCAAGAATGCTCAAATCATCACAAACATAGTGTTGATGACAAATTTTGCAATGTGTTTGACGACCGTTGACATGAGAGGTTTTGTGAGGGTCACGGAGACAAAAGTATGTAATAAAACAACTGAAGCTGCTTCCTTTTCCAGCGCCTACCAGAACAATGACATCACTGAATTTGAGAAAATCTTGAAAACAAATCACAGCAACATAATGGACGACCCCTTTATAAGAGAGCACATAGAGGGTGAGTTCGTCAACATGATTTCAGTGCTTTTGTATGAGAAGTTTTATCTGATTGTGTAATGTTATGTTTCAGAACTCTTGCGTAACATCAGAACTCAAGTACTTATCAAACTCATCAAACCATACACAAGAATACACATCCCTTTCATTTCTAAGGTGAGTCTCTGTTACTAGAAGTGACGTCATCTGTCACGCTTCCTTTGTTGTCTCGCTGTTTTGAAGGACTATCAGATGAGCATTTATGCTTCTATGTGTGTGAATAATTTTAAAATGGTTATTTATGCTCTTTAAAATCAGAGAAGTAAAAGTTTTAACGTTTTTAGATGCTGTAGTTGGGGCAAACTAAGCTCCTGATTGCCAAGACAAGAATTCAATATAATGACTTAAACTGTCAGCACTCACAAAGTTTTATGACTGTTTCAGTTCTGCACAAAAACCAAAACAGATGTGTTTTAGCTCTTGGCTTTGCTCAGTGATTGTCTTTGATAGAAACGTATAAACATGATCGTAAATTTACTTGACAAAAAAATCTGATATTTCAAGATTCTTTAATAGGTTACTGTAATATTCACTTTGTAGGAGTAGCACAGATTCCAGAGGCTTAATGAGTAATAAAAAAAAATCTAATTTAACTTGTTCTTGGAAGTTCAAAACAGGTGACAAGCAATGCACATATTTGAATAATAATATAATTTGAGTTACAACAGGAATTTATTATCACTTGTATAATTAAAATGATGCCTTCTTTTCTTTTGTTTTTTGTAAATTGATACATTTGTTTTCAAGCAACACTAAAGTTGTCTGCTCCTCCCTCCTACTGGTTGAAAGCAAAATTACAACTGTCATAAACAACCCTGCCAGTTTGCTGTCGCTAGCGCTAACAATGAGCTAATGCTAACGCAAGCAAAATGATTCTAAAATAAGCCACGAAGTCTAAAGATCCACACTGTTGGACAAAAAATATTATTACTTATAAGTCCAGTAGCAACAAAGCCAGGCCACCATCACTACATGATTTTGTAGCTCCATCAAATGAATGTAGGCAACGCTGATGTTCATTTTGGTTTTAGCTCTTTGCTTCTCCTCCAATGACATTACTCTCATACTACCAGGCTCCTCCATGATTCCAACAAAAAAGCAAAATCTTCTTTTTAGGGGTGCACCGATAGATCGATCTCAGGTTTTTCTCAAGATCGGTGATCGGCCAAAAACTGCAATCGGTGCACCCCTAGTTAATGTTAAGCAAATCATTGCTGTAGAATAATTTTTTGGTGTCAAAACAGGTACAAAAGTTTTGTTTTCAAAATTACAAAAATTAAAGTCTAAAAGAACAAATACGATTTTTGTAGTTCAAACAGCAATGCTAAATATGTTCATTTATATCTGAGAACATTACCTCATGTCCAGTTGAAACTGGTATTGTTTCATGAGTATTCATGTTGGTTTTCTCAATTAAAGGAAATTGAAACATTGATGTAATCTGCTTTTAGTTTAGATAAAATCGGTATCGGCAAGTCAGGTTTTTCTCGAGATCGGTGATCGGCCAAAAACTGCAACCAGTGCACCCCTACTTCTTTTTCTTCTTGCTCTTTTTATTGATGGTCAGCAAACTGAAAAAGCTAACTGCTAGCCTTTATATTAGCTACCGGCACAGTAAACAGCTATTGCCGTAAAGCAGGTAGAGACCTCCCACTAGTGTTCCCACCAGAACCACAAAACTGTTAAGTGCAATTTCTGGGCTACAGAGTGCTATTCAATGTAAAGTTGCTCAGGTTTTTGGCTGAAAAATCACTGAAACCAGTTAGAAAGCAATAGCTTAAAGTGTCAAAAACTTTTTTATGTTGTTTTAAGTAAACAAGTACAGTGGCCTGTACAGAATACAAACCCAACAACAAACACCACAAAAGGTGGGGTCAATCAGAACTGATGCTAAAACAGATGTTATGCATTTAATTACGCCAAAACGTAAGTAAATGGTTTATAAATCATAAATGTTGCATAATTAAATTATTAGGATCACCGCATCAGTTAAACATTGGTTACATTTGAGCTCAACGTTTGTTTGATTTTTATTTTTGGAATTTTGTTTCACTTCCGTTTTATTGTTGCGTTTATTTTAACTTTTGTACTTGTGTTGTGGATTTTGTATGTTGTTGAACCTCAAGGGACACCGTAAGGAATTTTTTTTAAAGCTACAGATATGTATTTTATAATTATAGTACATTAGTACATAGTTGTTTGTTTTGGATGACTCTTAGTCCACAAGTCTATGCTTTTTTTTTTTTTTGCTTAACACCTGTCATGTATTTTTTTTTATAAAGTAATGAGTATTTTTGTGTATTCAGGAGCTGAACATTGACGTATGTGATGTGGAGAGTCTGCTGGTGCAGTGCATCTTGGATAAGTATGTTTGTCCTTTTGTGTTGTCATTTAAAAAAACACCCTCTTCCTGATTATCAGGGTATTTCCTGTTAGTTTGAGCCCTTTGTCCGTAAATGAGTGAAGGTGTGTGAAGTGTCTCTTCAGCTCTAAATGAAGCTGTACTGATGATCACACTCTTAAGAATCTTAATGTAAGGCAGGTCTCATGGCACATATTGTTTTTTTTTCTTATCAAACTTTACTACATACTATAAATAAATAAATAAACCCTGTGCTTAACTTTTCCTAGTGACCTGCTGTTTACAGCATTGTGTTCCAGCTCTTTGGTTCACAGACGTCAATGATTAAGGAAGTAGGAAGTGAAAACTCTTATTACTGTAACTTTACTTTTTAATAATGCCAAACATTTTTCTCATCTTTTGTTCTTTTTATGGAATCTGGCGTGCTTGTCTGCCTTCAGCATCATGTGATTATAAAGCTGAAGTTTAAAAAAGGCTGTCTCAAAATTAGATAAATTTATATTATTTTAGTATTTACATATTATTTTAATGAGCACTGTTTATTTCCATAGCACAATCCACGGAAGGATTGACCAGGTCAACCAGCTGCTAGAACTGGACTACCAGAAAAGAGGTGGAGCTCGCTACACAGCTTTAGACAAATGGACAAATCAGCTGAACTCCTTGAACCAAGCCATCGTCAGCAAGCTCACATGATGGCATGTCAGATCGGGAGACGAGGAAAATGGCATGTTTGAATACATCCGTACAGTTTGCTACAATGCTTCTTTTAAGTATATTTCCTCTGACAAGATACACAGCACGGATTTTAAGAATGCATCAGTTTAACAAAGACTTCACAAATCCTAAGAAAGTGCTTTTTTCTTCTTTTTTTTTTTTTGTCCCGTTGAGGAGAAATCACTGGTTCCTGTTTTTGCTCTTCATGTTGATTGGCAGATTCTTCCATGTGCTGCAGACGGTCGTCTCAGTTGTATAAAACAACAAAAAAACGTTCAAATGTGTATGGCAGTGTGTACACAACATTTTAATGTATATTGTTGCCTGTTGATAATAAACAGATTTCTCTCAGCACTAAAGGAACTGGATTTTCAATTATTTTTTCTTTTATTGACCGCAGGGTTTGAAATGTGCAATAACCTCGAGAGACATTGTGGCATTACATTAGGACAGAATAATGTTATTCTGTTAGACCTTTCAATATTTTTACACATAAAATGGATATACTAAATGTTCAAGATCAATGTTTTTTTTAATTTTATTTTTGATCCAAGACTATTTGGTTTTTGGACTACTAAATTTTCCAAAACTGTTAGTTCATTTTAAAGTGTTGTGTACATGTGTGAGGGGCACATTTTAATATATGTTTTGTTTACATCAAGAAAATGTATTCCTGTTGCATCAGAAATCTAGCCTAGTGAACTAGACCAATTCTTGCTTTGCAGAGTTTATATATACACATATATAGGATGGCTTGCCAGGCTATCAGAAATCAGGATATTTTTTAGAAAACTATTAATCTGCTAGTGCCCGTAAATCGTATTTTACCAAAAAGAAGACACTATAAATTCAATGTGTTTTTTTTCAAACATTTGACATTCATTGGTTTTTTTTTTTCTTGGAGGAAGGGAGGATGTTATAAAAAATTCAGAGTTTCATTGCTTAAACATTAGATTTAAATTAAAAAATATATTTTTTAGCTAATGTGTAATCAATCGCGTATTTTATAAATGTTCAATTAAATATTCGAAGATGTTTTTGATAATTCAGAAGGAACGTTTTAATGACGTATCTTTTTGAGCCTCGGCAGTTTCCGTCCCAGGTGACTCCCATTTCCTAGCTGACAGCAGGCTTCTCTCCGCAGCTCCGCTTTTGAGGAGCGTAGCTACTGACGCAGCAGCAGTTATCGGTTGGCTCCCGTGAGTCGCTCCGAACCCTTTTACCGATTATTATTTATAATGGAGAGGTTAAATGGACGTACATCCTGACGTCCACAGTGTGCTCAATGACGGTCGGCGTCGGTGACTGACATGGACGCTGGTGATCTAAAGGTGAAGTTGATTGCAATTTTCTGTTTTGCTGGCTTCTGCTAACGCTTTAGCTTATGGAAATGGGGCGACGCTAATTAAATGTATTAAGGGCAGCAAATAGACTTTTTTAGGTCAGTCATAAAAACGACTATTCTACCGTGAACACACGGGGCAACGTTATTTTTGTTCGACTAATATAAACTCACTGCGATTTGGTGTTTTATGATGGGCGATAGTTAAGCTTTTAAGCTAACATTAAACATCATTAAACATTAGCTAGTGCGTGCCATTAAAACAAATTCTTAGTGTTACTAAAGGACGTCGGTGTATTTTTGTTCGTGTCACTAAGTAAAATAATAAGTATTCACGAACATTGTTCGTACAGTTCGTCTTGTGTTGGTGAAACGTTAGCTTTTCTCGCTAGCTAAAGCTAACTTAAAGGTGTCATTTCGACGGTGCCTTGTATTTTGGTTGGTGTCACCTTAGCTGAAACAGTCTTTGTTATATTAAGTTATTATTTTCATCACAATAGTAAGAGACTAATAAACAAAAGGTGTCAGAAAAGAATGTATGCATGAGAGTTGTTGTGAGAGGCGGAGACGTTTCATGCGTGGACCATTAGTGGAGGAATGTCTGGTTCTTCTGCATGTCTCTCATTCCTCTGCTGCTCTCAGCAGAAAGTTTAGTTTAGTTGCGACTGACGTTTTGTTCTTTCAATCACCGATGTTTAAAAATAACCTTTTACTTGATACAATGGTTACAAGAGGTCAAGTGTTTGATTTATTTCCCGGCAAAAGTTGCACAAGAAACTTTGCATTTTGGTGGTTTGTTAATTTTCAGAACACAATTTGTTTTAGCAGAGGTGTGGAGATGTGTTAATATTATCACACGTAAATAAATCATGGTGTAGTAATCCTAAGCAGGTGGTCTGAATGTAATAAAGCAACAGGTCTGGTCAATAAAGCAGGGCTAGACTATTTAAACACCTAAGTAATATAATTTATTTTCATTCCAGTTCAGAACAGGTAGCTGTTAAAACAGTGCCACAATAATTATTGATTCTGTCTTCATAAACTCTAAACTGCTCAAAGCTTTTAAATGTACACGATCCACTCTCTCCAGTGTCCAGTAGTGTGTGGACAGCAACTGGTGTGAGATGAAATGCTTGCACAAACAGAGGCTTGTGAGATCAGTAGACCCGAGTCGATTCACCAGGTTCTCTCATCCCCAGTGGATCCACATCTGGGTCTGACCTCATTGCCTTTTTCACAATCACATCTATTCTCATTGAATCTCTCCCCACTCAACACACAAACACACACACTTAAATCCAGAGTTCGATCTTCTAACCAGCTCTGTTTTTCTTCACATTTTTACTATTTTATGGATTTCAGAATGAAACATGGGGGAACATGAGATGTCAGTGTTATAACCTAATGGGTAATTAGCTTATCTAGTAGTACTGTCCCCACGTTATCCTCTCAAACTTAATCCTGTAACTGCATCCTATCAGCTGCACTGTCACATCGTACAAATCCAGACCAGCTACTGCACTTCTGAACCCTGCAGCCGGATCAGTTCAGGCTTGGACACTGCTATCTCTCTTTTGGGTTTTGAAAGTTTAAAAATTTAGTCCTCTTGCCTGAACTGGTGGAGCAGGCTTGATTTAGCTTCATTTATCTCAACGAGATGCGATGGGATCTCAACATTACCAATGGAAAAGGGTGAGAACCACCCGCAGATTGTAGCAGTGAGAGACAATAGCTGTGTGACATCCAGTGGCAGCACTGATACTCTATTCATACATCCCAACTGGAGTTTCAGAGAGAGAGGGTGTCTTTGTCTGCCGAACTCGGTCACCTCTTCTCATCCTCTGCAAAATAGAGAACTAAAATTGACCAAATTGCACCATTATGTACACCTGGGTATGGAAATTAATGGAAATTTAAGCATTGAATTTGCACACAGTTCCGTTAAAGATTAAATATTGTCTTTTTAAAAAACATGTTCTAATCTGTTTTGAGGCTCTGAGAGTTATGGTTGATAAGTTATTTGTCTTTGTTGAGCTAAAAAAAGGTTTTTCCGTGTGTGACAGCCTTATCTCATTTTTATTGGTGGTTGTAAACATTGGAGACTGTGAACCGGCTCAGTTGAATAAACAAGGGTAATCAGCACTCTTTCTGTAATTTAGATATGCTCCATTCAAGTTATAAACTTTAAAGGGTTGGTCAGAAGTTTTCCTACAGTGCTAGTGGATGTGTTATACAAAATAAATATATCTTCTACTCAGAGGTGGGCGATATACCAAAAAGTTTACTGATATACCAAAATAGGTCTACTACCGATGTCATTTTGCCCATGTCATTAAATATGGTATTATTATACATAAATTATAAATATGGTAATATTGTGTAGGTGGCCAATGTTCATGTTCCACTCCCTTTAAAGGTGTAGTTCACTTGTTTAATGAACAAATTTGCAGTGATCTCTAGTAAAAATGAATGCATTGTAAGTCGTACTCTGGGGAAACAAAGCTCCGGTGCATCTGATAAAAGTTTAGCTTCAGATGAAAGAATTTAGAGTCTTATTTCCTGAAATTTGGACATCTCACCTCTGATTGGCTAACAACAGCATGACTCTACCACTGACTATGTTTGCTCTGCAACTTTGATGTTTAATCTTCACAAATAACACAAGCCCGGAGGAGTGCTGCGGTGTGGTAGCGTTTATAATGCTAATGGCTAGCTAGCGGAGACGTTCGCTTAGGGCTGGGAGATAAACCGAAAATTTACCGTTACCAAAGTTTCTGCCTCTTACCGACGTCATTTTGCCCATGTCATTAAATATGGTATTATTATAAATTATAAATATGGTAATATTGTGTAGGTGGCAAATGTTCCTTTAAAGGTGTAGTTAGGGCTGCACGATATTAGGAAAACCTGCGATATGTGATAACGGTGCTTAATATTGCGATATCGATATTACTTGCGATAAATGAACAAATACTTAAATCTGCAGTTTTTTTATATATACTTTAGACACACCACTCCATCCTCTATCATTAGTACTAACACAGTAACAAAATGAAATCATGCATGTTTACATTACAAAATTAGCATGATCTGTTTCAATATTTTTGGAAACAATAATCATTAAAATATGTTGGAGCGATTTAAAACAATAGGACAATGTTGTAGAACATTTACAGAGCTAAACGAATATGTTTACTCCTGTAGCACTTACCAACTACTTCCATTATTTCCTTATACCATTTTGATGGTTTCTCATAAGGAGTTCCACCCATGGGCATCTGCTGGGTTGTTGTGCTCTTACTTGTCTTAACGTCAGAGACTTTGGGTTTGCTAACGCTAGCTTTCTAGAGCCCTGTATATAGATCTTTATGGTTGTGTTGGAGGTGACAACGGAGATTTGTCGTGTTTCCCCTCATGGTTGCCACAAGTGTTTGGCATGTCTTGCAAAGTACTTGTGTTTGTTGAACTCAAGTACTTTGAAATAATAGTCATGCTGTTGGAGTTCTTTCTCGCTAACATTTTCTGCACACGTCTTACCCTCAGTCATTGCGACGCTCTCTAAGCTAACTCAGGTGTTTGCTAGCCATCCAAATGAAGTGCCGTCCACCTAGGCACCAAGGCATCTAACCTATAAGAACCCAACCGATTGGTCAAATGGGTGAAGGTAGGGCTGGGACGATAATCAATAAGTCAATATATCGTACATAGATGGAAATGAACTCAATAATTTTTCCAGCCTCAATATATCGCCATGTGCCTGTGTGTGTATGTTTTCCTTGTCTCTGGCCTCCAAAGACGCTGGATGACAAGAGCGTTCAAGTGCAGTTAGGTTGTTGACACTGGATAGGCCATTGTATTTATTGTCTTGGAGAGACAGGGTCATTTTAAAGGATGTACTTGCATTATTATGATATATTAACATTACATAAGTGGTTATTTTGGTCTCGATAATGTCGACAATAATATCGTTTATCGTCAATAATTTGTTGGACAATATATCGTCCAGCAAAATTTGTTATCGTCCCAGGCCTAGGTGAAGGGCTCTATTTGATTTGCCAAAAACTTCATGCTTCCATTTGATTGACAAAATGCATTACGTGTAGCAAAAATCTGAGATGACCATTAATTGCGATGTTTTTCTGTTCTTTGCGATATGCCTATTGCGCATGCTAATATTGCGATAACGATAAATTTTCGATATATTGTGCAGCCCTAGGTGTAATTCTTTTACTTTTTGTTCTTTATAAAACACAGATAGATCTTTCTTTACCTTATTGTGCTGACGTTTCGATCGTCGCTGCGATTTTCATCTGAGCTAAGCCTCGGCTTAGCTCAGATGAAAATCGCAGCGACGATCGAAACGTCAAGTGTTCCTGATCATACCAGGATACTTTTTTAAGTATAACCATCTTTTTTGTAAATACGATTTCATCTGGCTTTAAAAGTAGACTCATTTCTTTTTTTTTCTCAGATGTATCATGAAGCCAGTGACTGCCAACTTTCGCTCAAAGTGTGACCAACAGATGCTCCCCTGTCTCTGCAGGATGTAAAGCTTTCACCTGAAGTGGAACCATTTATCCCACAAAGGAAAGGTCTTGAAGGATCCATAGTCAGCATGAGTCTCTCTGGTGAGGCAGGTGGAGGAGGAGGAGGAGGAGGTGGTGTTGGTGTGGGAGGAGGCAGTGGAGGGGTGGAAACGACACCCATACCCAGCTACCTCATCACCTGCTACCCTTTTGTCCAGGAGAACCAACCTAACAGGTACTGTTGCTGTTGCATTTACTGGATCTCTAAAGGATGTCTCTGGAGGCCCAACAGCATCAGAACATCTAGTTTTTGATGTTTTATATTTTGAAACGGCATTTATTCTCTAAATTACTTTGGGAAAATAACAGAACTTTGTGTCACTGGTGTTGTGCTCCACAATAAAGAAATTAAAAGATTGTGATCAAATCTGAAACACTATATTTAGTCAGAGCTACTGCTCTGTAGTGTGAGGTAGCGCTATTATGAATGGAAACCTCCCTGGTTTTGGAGTTTACACGAACCAAAACATGCTCTTCACTTCCAGTGAATTTTCCTTTGTCCACAGTGATCGGCTGTATCCTGCACGCATCCGGTCCTTAGTTTCCTGCTGCACTATTTGAATGCAAGGAAATGCCCACTATAGTAGGCAGGCTGTGAAAATGTCATCTGGATCCTTATCAGCATTTGTGCGTGCTATGTACACACCCCTAACAAATCAGCCATCATAAACATCATCATGGATCATTCTTGTCCATCTTTTTTTTTTTTCAACATTAGGATATATAAAATCCAACCCTTGCATGGTTTCTGGCTTGTAAAAAATAGTTAATGTACATCCATCCATCCATTTTCTTCCGCTTATCCGGAGTTGGGTCGCGTGGGCAGCAGCCTAAGGAGGGAGGCCCAGACTTCCCTCTCCCTAGCCACTTGGGCCAGCTCCTCCGGGGTATCCCACGGTGTTCCCTGGCCAGCTGAGAGACATAGTCCCTCCAGCGTGTCCTGGGTCTTCCTTTAGGTCTCCTCCCGGTTGGACGTGCCCGGAAAACCTCACCAGGGAGGCATCCAGGAGGCATCCTAACTAGATTCCCGAGCCACCTCAACTGGCTCCTCTCGATGTGGAGGAGCAGCGGATCTACTCCGAGCCCCTCCCGGATGACCAAGCTTCTCACCCTATTTCTAAGGGAGAGCCCAGACACCCTGTGGAGAAAACTCATTTCAGCCGCTTGTATCCATGATCTCGTTCTTTCAGTAACGTAGATCGACCGGTAAATCGAGAGCTTCACCTTCTGGCTCAGCTCTCTCTTCACCACGGCAGACTGGTACAACGCCCGCATCACTGCAGATGCAGCACCAATCCACCTATCGATCTCACGCTCCACCCTTCCCTCACTTGTGAACAAGACCCCGAGATACTTAAACTCCTCCACTTGAGGCAGGACCTCGTTCCTGACCTGGAGAAGGCATTCTACCCTTTTCCGACTCAAGACCATGGTCTCGGATTTAGAGGAGCTGATTCTCATCCCAGCTGCTTCACACTCGGCTGCGAACTGCTCCAGCGAAAGCCGGAGATCACGTTCTGATGAAGCCAACAGGACCACATCATCTGCAAAAAGCAGTAGTTAATGTGCATTTTTATAAATGTCTGGGGGAAGAAGTGTCATTCTGTTTGTTTAAAGAGTAAAATATTAGAAACCTGACCTTTCTGTTTCTTCACAGGCAGCATCCTATGTACAGTGGAGGGGAGCTGCGCTGGCAGCAGCCTAATCCCTCCCCTGGTGGTCCATACTTGGCATACCCCATCTTGTCTTCCCCCCAGCCTCCCGTCTCTAATGACTACACGTACTACCAGATTATGCCTGCTCCTTGTCCACCCGTCATGGGATTCTACCAGCCCTTCCCAGGACCCTACACTGGTCCGGTGCAAGCTGGAGTGGCCAGCCCTGTCTCAACAGAGGTCGGTGAAAGGCCTTTGCCACTGGGACCGGTCTATGGAATGGCCAATCAGAGGGGAAGAGGAATGGTTCGATCCAATGTTCTCCCAAAGGTACACAAAAGCACCATTGTGATTCTGATCCAGTAGCGCGGCCTGTTGTTGGTAACTATTTGTTCTTAACCTTTTGTCTTGATCAGTCACACTTGAGTGTTTGCCAGCCTCCGAGGGGTCGTCGGCCTCCAACCAGAAGTGTAGCTGTGCAGAAGGAGGTGTGCACCTTAGCACCTGACGGTCGGACCAAGTCAGTCATGTTGGTGGATGCTGCACAGCAGACTGGTAAGAATCAGTTCAACATCTCATTGTGGAGGCGGTTGTAAAGAACCAAATCAAACTGAGCAGCAGCAGGATTTCAGTCGTAGCAGCAGTAAAAAAAAAATTCAGTCTTCAACTCTGCTGCCAAGATGAAACTAGATGACCACATTCCAGCCTTGATGAACGTTTGCTGCTGTGTTTTTTTACTCGTCTTTCTTCCCGTCAGTGACAAAGAAAAACAGTGACTGTGAGAGCAGCCTCTGGTCCTGCAGGTTGATGTTGACGATGCTTGTTCTGATCCTTTTTAAAGGGCTGGAATGTTGAGATTCCAGTCGGAGAGGTTACCATGTGTGTGGCTCATGACGCTACCACTAGCGTCTCAGTTTCTGGGAAAGTTATTGACCTTGTTCAAATAGTTTAGGTATCTAGTTGGGGTTTTCTAAACCTGTTTCATAACAAATGTCACATGCTGAGGGTGACTAAAGCTGGACAAAGTTTGTATCAACAAGTCATCACTGATGTTCGTCAGCGATGATTTTGATTTATTGTCTTTACTCATGGATATTTGTGTTTTGTCATTTTAAATCCAAGTTTCCACTATCTTGTCCCCAGATTTCCCAGGTGAGGGGTCAGGACGCTGTGCTGCTGAGCAGGTTAGTCCACTGATGTGGAAAAACCGATCAAAGAGGAGACGGGCATCCCATCCTGCTGAAAACTACAACGAGCAGGGCGCCAGTGAGGCGGATATAGACAGTGATAGTGGCTACTGCAGCCCCAAACACAACCAAGCTGCTGGGATGACACAAAAAACTGCAGAGAACGCAGCAGCACAGGTATTTTAGGTTTCTCTTACCACCTTCAGATCCACCAAGCTTACGAAATAAATCATAGTACCTAAGATAATTCAGAAGTTTTCTAACAGCTTTCAAAGCAACAGCAGACTTTTATCTCCTCTGAAGCTTAAAGTCCTGTCATGGCAGACATTTTGCTTGAGTTTGTGTGTGAGTTCATGAAGACATAAAAATAACTGATGCAACACACCAAGTCAACACACACCAGCTAGAAAAAAGGGTATTTCCTATTCAAAAGACTTGGAAACAAATGTAGATGTTTTTTAAAGCAACACTTATTAAGTTTCCCGCTTCTCCGTCCTACTGGTTGAAACAGTCTTAAACAGCCCTGCAGCAGCCTGCTGTTGCTAATGCTAATGTTGAGCTAAAGCTAACACTAGCTAACTGATACTAAAATAAGCCACAAAGTAAAAAGATCCACACTGGGGGAAAAAAAGTATTATTACTTGCAAGTCCAGTAGCAACAAAGCCAGGTCACCATCAGTCCGTGATTTCATAGCCTCCTGTAGCTCCTTCAAATAAGTGTAGGCCACGCCGATGTTCACTCTGGTTTTAGCTCTTTGCTTCACCTCCAAAGACATTACTCTCTTACTTTTGCTTCCAGGCTCCGCCGTGATGCCGACAAAAAAAAGCAAAATTCGTCGTCCTGTGCTTTTTTTTTTTTTTGATGTTCTGTAAACTGAAAAAGCTAACTGCTAGCTTTTAAGTTGGCTACCATCACTGTAAACAGCTGTTGCCATAAAGCAGGTCAGCAGAGGGCTACATAGTGCTGTCCAATGTGAAGTTGGTCAAGTTTCTGGGTGTTTCTCAATCTCAAGGAACCTCGCCTTGATGCCTTGGTCCCGCCCCGGTTGCCTAGGAGATGTATCATCAGGAACCGCTAAGGCGTGTTCCAATCATTTCCAATGTTCATGTGCTAGCAAGGCGTCTGTGCTCCATTTGTTAGCCGTTTAGCTAATTCACCAAGGATACATGCAAGGTGCCTTGTTGCCTTCCCTCGGTCAAAAAATTTCCCAGAATGCAAACCTCGTCCCTGACCTGGAGAAGGCATTCTACCCTTTTCCAACTCAAGACCATGGTCTCGGATTTAGAGGAGCTGATTCTCATCCCAGCTGCTTCACACCCGGCTGCGAACTGCTCCAGCGAAAGCCGGAGATCACGTTCTGATGAAGCCAACAGGACCACACCATCTGCAAAAAGCCTGATCCTTAGGGTTAGGGTTATGATGATGTCCCCCCACCCGAAGACGGAGGGAGGCTACCCTCTCGCTCACCGGGGTAAACCCCAACGTTCAGGCACCAAGATGGGGGGCAAGAAGTATGCCCACCCCTGCTTGGCGCCTCTCAGTGGGAGCAACTCCGGAGTGGTAGAGTGTCCAACACCTCTCGAGGAAACTGGTTCCAGAGCCATGCGTTGAGGTGAGTCCAACTATATCTAGTCGGAACCTCTCAACCTCACACACCAACTCCGGCTCTTTCCCCACCATAGAGGTGACATTCCACGTGCCTAGAGCCAGCTTCTGAAGTCGAGGATCAGACCAAGGTCCCCGCCTTCGGCTACCACCCTTTGCACATCGCACCCGACCCCTTTGGCCCCTCCCACGGGTGGTGGCCCCATGGGAAGGGGGACCCACGTCTTCTCTTCGGGCTATGCCCGGCCGGGCTCCTTGGGTGAAAGCCCGGCCACCAGGCGCTCGCCAGCGTGCCCCAACTCCAGGCCTGGCTCCAGAGGGGTGCCCCAGTGACCCGCGTCCGGGCGAGGGAACACTGCATCCATCTGTTGAACTCATCATAAGGGGTCTTTGGGCATACATCTATATTAAAACTTAACATTACTATGATGGGCGGGACGTAAACGGCGCGCGTAAGCAGTGGGTGGGCTCTGGCCAGCCGCGGTCACGTGGGGCAAGTCTGTTTCATTTAACCATTTAACCGAAGGACAGTGTCCAGCAAACATTCGGACGTTTAATCAACGTTGAAAAGACGTCGGTCCGACACGTCCCATCATGGTTGAAAATAGTTCCAAAATGAAAGTTTTAACCGACGTCTTTTTGGCCGTGAATTACGTCTTTCGCGCATCTTATTTGGAAGTTTAATGACCGTCAGTGAACGTCTTAGCTACAATGTAAAATAAAATGTAGTTTTTACATTTATTAATAATAATAAACTTCATACTTCATCTTACCGATTGTCATTTTCGGCGGCCATTTTTTTTTTTTTCATTTTGGTACGACGTAGACAGCAGCAGGAGTCTTACCTGAGAACTTACACTGGATGTTAATCTTTGTCCCAGCCTGGATTAGAACCCGGGTCCTTTGCGTGGAAGTCGGATGACTTACTAGTTGAGCTATAAGTCCAGCATATGAACACTGATAAATACTACTACACGTGATTAATTGTCAAATAAACAATTATACATGTAACTGTCGATATGTACAAATGTATCTGAATGGACTTGTCGGGACTCTGCTGTGGGTCAGCAAAAACTACATGAAGATTTCCAGAAATAAAAATAAAATAGAAAATCTATTGCTGAAGATATATTTGTATGTAACCTTTATTTAACCAGGAAAGAAACCCTTTGAGATTAAAAATCTCATTTACAAGAGTGTCCTGGCCAAGACAGGCAGCAGCTCAACCAGCAACAAAGATCAACACACCTACAGATCAGAAAAATCGTAAAACATCATAAAAAAAAGTTTGTTGCATACTTGTTAAAAAACATATCTAAATTGTCATAAATGGATATAAATAGGAACTAAAGCTGTTTGCTTCATACCCTAAATTATTTAGCTTTTTAAGCATGCTTGTATTGTCAAATCAGAGATACCCAGGGTTTCATGCCTTGACTGAAAAGTCTGGGAATCCCTGATATAAATCATCTAGGGGCTTTTTAAATGGGCGGTTTACCACCAAGGTTACTAGGAAAGTCACCTGCAGTCAATATTATTCAAAATATCCTAAGTTGTCTTTCACTGTCTAACATTTCTATATTTTGTGTTTTAGGGAGAGGCTGGGGTAATGACAGGTGAGTTTTTATTGATGCACTTTAGACTATAACCTTACTCATCTTCAGTGTTTTCACATCCATATTATTATGTTCTGCACAATAAGGAAGATTCTCCTTTTACCTCGAGAGTTTTTTGTGACTCTTTTTGAATGTTTGCATTTATTCTGTAGGAGGAAGCTGGGTAAATGTAGCGTCTCAGGCTACCCAGAAGCCCTGGAGGGAGAGAATTGTTCAGTTTCCCAGAGGAGATCAGAGGAAGAACCTTGAACAGAGAAACTTGCCACAGGTAAAGTATTTGACTAGTGCTTAAAAGATAAAATGGTTTCTGCACAGACGTTTATATTTTAAGCAACCTTTAGTATAACTAAATTAGTAAAAATGTATCCCCATTATACAGTTTTAAAATTCTGTTAGAAACAGGGCAGTTATCATTGATGTCATTGTTTTCCTTTTCTCATTAATCCTTACGAGAAGAGACGAGCTTTTATTGGGATTCGTGGCCGGTTAAAGTTTGCATTTCTGCATAGAGTGTAGTGTTAATTCCATCATGCAGCCCTCATTTAAAGCACGCCCATGAAAACAGAACGGTTGCAAACCCGTTGATGTGTTTGTGCACACGTCTGCCTTTCAGGATTTTCACAATGGCTACTCGGGACGGATGCCATCCAACCCGTCAGAACAAAGGCTGCAGCCGGCAGCTGTCACGGGCAGCGATCTCACCCCAGAGCCCCTGTACTTCGAGGTGAGAGGAGGCGTCCACGCAAATTTACTGTGATGATCGACTTTTTATGAAAATGTACAGTATGTGGCATTAAGAGGGTTTACATATTTGCCAGGATGAAGATGAATTTCCAGATCTGGGAAGCGGAGGGTCGGTGCAGCGCACCAGCAAACAAGAATCGTCTCCTGCTCAGACACACACACAACCTAAGCTGCCTAAAAACCTGGTGAGAGGAAGTGTTGACGACCCTGTCGGATCATTTGTTGCACATCAGCACACACTGATGATAACAAGCAGCCTGTTTTATGTGGTCAGATGTGCACATCATTCAGACTTCTAACATTTCTGCACCATGTTGTCTCAACGTGTTTTACAGCTGGATGGCCTACCCGAAAACTCTCCCATCAATATTGTGCAGACACCCATTCCCATCACTACCTCTGTTCCTAAGAGGGCTAAGAGCCAGAGAAAGAAGGCTCTGGCTGCTGCCTTGGCTACAGCACAGGAGTATTCAGAGATCAGCATGGAGCAGAAAAAATTACAGGTAAAGCGGTAACCTTCTCTTCACGCCCAGTGAGGATCTGTTGAATTTCACCAGTTTACCATGAGATCTGTTCTGCTCTTTCTTCCTGGCAGGAGGCATTCACCAAAGCAGCGGGGAAGAAGAGTAAAACCTCTGTGGAGCTGGACCTGGGCGACATGCTAGCTGCTTTGGAGAAGCAACAGCAGGCTATGAAGGCCAGGCAACTCACCAATACTAAGCCACTTTCTTTCACAGGTATCCTTCACCCACTCACACGTTAACATGTAGCAGTTACAGCGGAGGAGTTGTGCTTAAAATATCAAATAATTCAACGTATTTTCCTTTTCAGTTGGGACAACCACCCCGTTCCACAGCTCAGGCCCCCCCGGTGTCCCGTGCATGATGAGGAGTTATCAGCAAGCCCTGTCCGTGCCTCATAATGCTTTAGATGCCACTGCACCCCGAGTGAAGAGGGGGAAGGAGAGGGAAGTTCCCAAAGTCAAACGGCCTACAGCCCTTAAAAAGGTTCGGGTTCAGCTGAATCGTTTAGAGCGACTGAGAGGAATAAAAACTTTGTTTAAAAGTTGTTTTTAAGCTGATTCTGACCTTTTTTCCCCATTTTTAAAAAAGATTATTTTGAAGGAACGTGAGGGAAAGAAAGGGAAGCCGAGTGTAGAACAAGAGTGTTCGGGCCATGAGGAGCACGGGGAGGAGTGTCTGCAATTCACTGATGATCTGGAGCGTGAGCCTGCCTCCCAGGAAGGTAAATACTGTAGTCCTCATCTACAAAAGACTGTTTGGTTATTAGATTTATGGTCTGCTGCTGGGATAAAGCTGTAATTCTTCATAAAGAATTTACAGAACACGTCTGAGCTTGATTGGTGATTCAAGCTTAGAAACTTTTCATTCAGCCCATTTTTAAAACATAATCTGTGACTAAATCTGTTGTGGACAGAAAACGGTCTGAGCGTGCCCAGCGACGCCTCCCTTTCCCCGGCCAGTCAGAACTCTCCATACAGCATCACCCCAGTGTCCCAGGGCTCTCCTGCCAGCTCGGGGATTGGCAGCCCAATGGCCTCCAACGCCATCACCAAGATCCACAGCCGGCGTTTTCGAGAGTAAGTACTCCCTCTCACTCCTCATGAAGACGTTCTAGGAATACGTGGTCACAAAAACTGTTATTAAAGCAGATATTTGTCCCGCTGATAAAACAACATGGCTCTGAGACGCATCCTCTGGACGTTAATGGGTGGTTTTAAGGGTGGAACTGTACAATACTGTACAATTGTCCTTTCTCAGCAAAAAAACAACAAATGTCGGGCGAGTCAAACACAGCTTTGTCCGTCTGTGCCCACTGCTGAAGGGCCATTGTTCCTGCCCACCCCTTAACCAACAGATTAGGCCTTTAAAGTCTCCAAAAGGCTTCTGTATCCAAACTCCTCCCCTTAGCTCCGACTGGCGGGACGCTTGCTGCTCTGATCACACCACCACCGACCTTTCCATGGATTCAGATCATAAAGCTGTTGGGAACCCACACATCTGTTGGTTTTACTTTTTTATGCTAAATGATTTTTCTTCATTTATTCAGAGCAGAGAAAATGGTCGTTAAGGTTGTCATGAACAGATTTATAAACTTTAAAGACCAAGTTCACTTGTTTTTTCAACTCAAAGGATCACGACGGGGAAGGCTGTTGCTTATTTAGCCTCCTGGAGAGAGCAGAGCACGTCTCGGCTAGTAGAAGCTAACCGTTAGCATTAGCAACTCCACCACACAGCAGAACTCCTCCAGGCTTGTGTCATTTGTGGAGATAAAACATCAACGTTGCAGAGCAAACAGAGTCAGTGGTAGAGTCGTGCTGCTGTTAGCCAATCAGAGGAGAGATATCCGAATATCATGAATATTAATGAGTAAAACTCCAAATCCTGCAGTTTTTCACTCCCCCTATTCCTCTGACTAACTTCTACTTCCTGGAACAGGAGCGCCAGAACTTCTTTTACACAGAAAATGACTCTCAAGGCATTCATTCATACTAGAGACTATGGCAAATGTATTGAAATAACGAGTGTAGCCCCTTTGTAAGTGTTGAGTTATAAACGTTATCAATTTAAACTTGCTGTTATTTTATCATCGCTTCTCTTATGGTGATTTTTTGAGCAGTCATGAAATGCCAAAATGATTAAAAATGCTCATTATACTTAAAAAAAACCTGTCATCACAATTCAAAAGGCACAAGCAGAGGGTGGTCCTCATACTTTGATATTGAATTTCTAACATTTATTTAATTGCTTTTGATTATAAATATTTTTAGATTTTTTTTGTTAACTCACTCGCTCACTCTTATTTCTCTCTTTCCTCTTGCAGGTACTGTAACCAAGTGCTGAGCAAAGAGATCGACGAGAGTGTGACTCTGCTGCTCCAGGAGCTGGTTCGCTTCCAGGAGAGGGTCTACCAGAAGGATCCCACCAAAGCCAAGTCCAAGCGTAGACTGGTCATGGGTCTCAGAGAGGTCACCAAGCACATGAAGCTGCATAAGATTAAATGCGTCATCATTTCTCCCAACTGTGAGAAGATCCAGGCCAAAGGTGAAAACTGGAATGAGGTTTTTGGGGTTTAAGTAAAAAACAACCTGTGGTTAATGAGTTTTGTATCCCTTCATATGTTGCAGGTGGTTTAGATGAAGCTCTGTATAATGTGATTGCCATGGCGCGGGAGCAGGAGATCCCGTTTGTGTTTGCCTTGGGCAGAAAAGCTCTCGGACGATGTGTCAACAAGCTGGTGCCTGTTAGCGTTGTCGGGATTTTCAACTATTCTGGAGCTGAGGTAAGGAACTGCTGTGTGGCTGTTATCCTTTAAATACGTTTATCTTTCTATTTAGGCTGGCAGGAAAGATCTTAGACGTCAGAGACCTTGGAGGTCTTGTATTTGTTTTATAACTGATGGCGCTCGAATCTCTGTTCCTCCTTCAGGGACTCTTCAACCGTTTAGTGTCCCTGACAGAAGAGGCCAGGAAGGCCTACAAGGACATGGTGTCTGCTCTGGAGCAGGAGCAGGCAGAGGAGGCGCTAAAGAATGACAAGAAGGTCCCACACCATATGGGCCATTCCCGCAACCACTCTGCTGCTTCAGCCATCTCCTTCTGCTCCATTTTCTCTG
The DNA here is from genome assembly GCA_006937985.1 of Aphyosemion australe. Taxonomy (NCBI): domain Eukaryota; kingdom Metazoa; phylum Chordata; class Actinopteri; order Cyprinodontiformes; family Nothobranchiidae; genus Aphyosemion; species Aphyosemion australe. The sequence goes on along the minus strand of SSNS01000512.1, from coordinate 275,655 downwards.
AGCCCATTTCAGAGGTCAATGAAAAGGAGTACGGTAAGTTCTGGTGTCGTTTCTGGCTCTTTGCTGCTTGTTTTAGTCTTAGAGTAGATTTTAGTTTCCTTTTATATTAAGCAAAGAAACGAGCGTTAATTCCTTTTGGTATGTTGCAGTGAATTATTGATGTTTAACTATGTTAGGGATTTTCTGATTGTCCCTTCAACCCCATGGATCGAAAATGTTTGGACGAACAAAGACAAAAGAGTCTGGAAATTATGTGTCACGCTGCAGCGGGAGAAACAGTGAGCCAATGTGCAGCTTCACTCTCTCTCTCTGTTTCCTGCTTGCAGCAAAGTTTTATTTCAGCTCAAGATACACAGGAGGCGGGGCAGTCCCGCTCAGGGCTTTGAGATAACACAGAGAACACAAGAGTTTTAAAAGGTTCATAAAAGGTTTAGCTCTGCACACAAATGAGAACAACTAATAATTCTAAAATAATCCTAACAAACTAGTTCAGGAGTTTTTCACACACATGCAGTAGATTTTAATTTTTATGAGACTAGTGATGTGAAAGAGAGGATGTCTGGTTATTTCTGAGACTGAAATATGTGTTTCATTTATTAAAAATCCTCTTTAAGTCCCTCTCCGATCATCTTTTGTAGCTGCGATTTGAATGCAGAAATACTCAAAAATGCAATTTTGTTCTTAAATTTCTTTAGATGCGTCCTGCAGCATTATGTAAAATGCTTCAAGAACATGTTAAAACAGAAAAAACACGATTTTCATTGGAGTGGGTCTTTAATGTTGAAATGCAACAGTCCACCAATTTTATGGTTTTAGGCTGAATTTGTGGGTTTTCAGTATTTTCATCCTAACGAGTTGCATTTTTCCTGCAGAGACTAACTGGAGGAGCATGATGGAAACCTCAGATGCCCTGGAGCCTGCAGAGACCGAGCCAAGTCGTCCAGCTCCTCCAGTGTCCTCTCAGAAAGACGGTGAAGCCCCGATAGCCAGCACCAACGCCGTACAACCCAGTCCCACTGCCCCCCCGCCCAGGACAGGACCTCTGACCCAGGTTACTGGTGACAGAGACGAGGTCCGCGCTGACGAGCGGCTGGAGCTGGCTTCTCAGAGCACAGAGACGGGGTCGTTGGATGGTAGCTGCAGAGGCCCGCTGACCTCCTCCATCACCTCCACCACTTCCACTTTGGTCCCCGGGATGTCAGAAGAAGCAGAGGAGGAGGAGGAGGAAGAGGAGGAATACACTCCTGAACCTATATCTGTGGAAGTTCCTACTCTGAGCAGCCGCATTGAATCCTGGGTGTCTAAAACCCTGGAAAACCTTCACCTCGGAAAAAGCCAAGAAAGTACAGAGGATGAGGAAGAGGAGGAGGAAGAAGAAGAGGACAGGGGTCAGAGTGACGAGGAGGACGACTTTGACACCGCAGACATCACAGAGACGAGAACGGAGGACAAAGAACAAGTGGAAACTAAAAAGTGAGCGGCTGGAGCTCCGATCCTCTCACACGTTTGTCTTTAAGCTCCGACGTCAGGCGTCATCTCAGGTATCCAACCAACTGACCAACACACCTACAGAGCTGCAGACCACACGCTTTAAGGGACAGGAACCAACACGTCTCAACACTACAGACGACTTCCTTCTTCAGCCCACAACCTGCAACACTTGAATCCAGAGGGAGACGTTTACTTTTCCTTCCAAGCTGAACTCTTTTTAGAGACTTCATCTGGGAGCAAGTCTGTGTGTAGGGGAGGGGGTTGGGTCTTTGGTCACTCAGAGCTCTGGAGGTTTACAACGCTACGTGTGTGTGTGTGTGTGCGATGTAGACGCATGGTTTGTGTTTACTAGCTTTATCTGTGTATATATATGTTGATTTATTTTCCCCCATGTATTTTATTTGTACTCATTTAACAAGAAAGAAAGCGGCGTGCATTTCTGTATAACTGCTAGCTTTGATCCTATGTTATTAAAGTGTCGGGGGTTCTTCTCTGAACCAAAACCACTCCCAACCATCAGTCTTCAGAGTGTTTTTATGTATTTGGATGATTTCACTTCTGAGAAGCAAAAGGCTTTGTGAATATAACCGTGTCCTGTTGGTTCTGCTATAGCGTCTCATGTTGATTTTGTCTTCTGTGATTCTTTCTGAGGAAATTTCTCACTTTCAGCTCTGCGGTTCCCTAAGAGGGGAGAAAGTGCTCATTGTTTGTTTCTTCTTCTCAGTGTTTTTACTCCAAGTAACTGAACTGGTCTCAAGCAAGTATTTACCGGTACACATGAAGTGTGATAATAACCTAGATTTACCCGTTTCAGCTGATTTTAACTAAGTAAATTCTAGATTAAATGAACGATCTTTATAAGACACCCAAATACAACCACGGGGAATCCTGCAGACTTCTGTAAATACAAATGTACAAAAGAGATTTTGATTTAGCATTGTAATAAAAATTACTATCATCCTGTTTTTAAAGCCATTTAATAATTTTAACTTGTAAACAGTTGGAATCCATTTTGATATTAGTATTTGATAGTGAGTGGTAGTGAGACTTCAGCCTGTTAGTGCAGTGCGTTGGGCCGTATGCATCATGAAGGTGGGAGGTGTCGACTAAACATCGTGCTTGGAGTAAGAAAGTATTTCTGGTTTGATTAAAGGTACAGCGTGTGTGTGTGTGTTATGTTGCTATAACTCATCAAAGTGTTTGACAGCAAGTGTATGTTTATTTTGCACTATGTAAATACAGTACTGGTAAAGGTCTCGTAACTAATGTGAACAACAAAAAAAACATCACGGTTTAATGAAGTACTTCTATTTTGAGTGTTTGTTGTCTTTATATGAATATTTAAGAGCGTCTCCCTCTGACTGTTCTCACCAGAAGCTGTTATTATTATGCTATCACTCTTGACCTATATGGACTGATGATTAACATCATTAAACAATTGTTTTAATTAAGTTATTTGGGACTCGTTTCTTGTGTTTTGTTTTTTGTCATTTATACAAACAACAGAACTGAAACTAATGCAACACCTCTATTAGGTAATCAGAATATGGGGTTCAGATTGTACCAAAAATATGTTGTTGTCTTTATTGGTGGTGATGGTGGTGGTGGTGGTATTGCTGCTGTTATTATTAAAGTTAAAGTCCCAAGTCATCAGCACACACTGGTGAAATTACATCTCCGCATTGTATGGGGTTCCAATTGTGCCAAAAAAATAACATCAACAAAAACACAAACAACATCAATAACAAAGGCAACAGCAACAACAACATGGTTTTGGCACAATCGTAGCCCCATAATAACTAACATCGTTTTTGAAGAATTAGAAGTTAAAAGTCAAAGCTGATTTAAAAAGTATAAATTATGAGAACAGGTCAAAGTTAAACAGTAAAATATTATTGTACAGGAATGCCGATGTCTTAATATGGACATGGGGTCTCCAATATTCAGTCTAATATTGTACAAATAATGCATGAAGCTTTATTTATGGTGTTAGAGATGTGTTTCTTGCCATCATGTTATAGTAAACATTTCAAAATAAGAGTCAAATGACAAGAAAGTTGAGAAAACTGGTGTTTTAACTATTAAACTCAGATAGTTCCTTTGAAAAATTAGATATTTATTTTGATTTAGAAATGAGAAAAGCAACTTCTTAATGCTGCCAAATCCTAAAAAACATTGGACTTTGTGTGAGTTTGTATTAGATTGGATTACAGACAATAAGAATCAAGTGCCTCGCATCTTAATCACATTTCATTTAGAAGCCGTGAATGCTTTTCTAAATCATGGCGTTTTTATATCTTATACAACGTCACGGTCTTTTTCTGAAACATGTTAGTAGATAAAATAATATCACAGACATTAACCCTTGGGGGTCGCTTAAAAAAGTAACATTGGGGACTTTTAGCACAAAAAAATGTCCTTAATCAAAAGGTGTAATTAAAATGATCAAATATGTGTGTTTTTTACATTTAGCCCCTTTATGCCAGGTTTTATTTAAAAATGTGCATTGTTAAAAAAACAAAAAACACTTCTGCTTGCACAAAAAATGTACAAGGGACCTCCAAGGGTTAAGACACTGATAAAAAAATAATTTTGCAAATCTCAGATTGTAGTTTTAGGAAATGACCACTAGGAGGAGACAAAGCGCCACACAGATTTACCTAATCACTACTGTCATTTTCCACCTTTTCTTGACAAAAGTCAACAAGTGATTTGTGAGGAAGTTGTTGGGAGAAAGATCATGAATTATTTTTCATTCAGCTTCCAGAAACACACAGCTTCAGTCTGCCTGCTCTGCAAACATGAACATAAAAGGTGTTCTGTAATACTTCAAATGGAAAAAATAGACAACTAAAATGAGAAAACAAACTTTTTCACAAGCCACATTATTTTTAAATTAGTTTAATAAATATTCCATATTTTTGAGTTTCTTTTTTATTAAAAGTTTACTTATATATAAACGTGTGTATAAAGGTGTCATAAAATAGCTTTGAAAAAAGGCAGGTAGTGATCTAATCAGATACGAGTATGTAAATCACTTCTCAGGCGTCTGGCACATTGCTTTTATGAGAATCACATGGAAATGCAAATGTTTAGGTAATCCTTTTCCTCCTGTGTTCAAGCAGGTTATTTGAATAATTCATTCATTCTTACACTAGGACATGTGTGTGGTGTCCCAGGTCACTCTCAGATTTTCCTGCAGCCCACATAAAATCATCCGTTTTCTTGAAATGAAATTACGAAAATCTAGAAAAATACGCTAAACGTTTAATGCATTAATATTAATAATAATAACGCTGTTTATAATGATACATTTCAAAAGCATCTCTAAGGAGAAAGTGGTGTTAGAGGAGGGATTCTGTGTAGGTGCATGTGTGTGTGTAGAGCATGAGTCACCCTGCCCGCCTGTGATTGGACAGTAGTTAATGGGTGAGGGAGGGGCGAGAGTGCCTCAGGGACTGTCTGTCAATCTCCTTAGCTCCATTCATACATTTATCTGCATGCACCGTCACAGGGAGACGGGGGGAGTGAGCGAGAGCCTCTCATTCATAAAAAAAGAGAGAAAGTTCATTCATAAAAGCAAATCTCTACTGCCTCAGAGAGGAAACAACTGAGAGGACCATTGATGTGGTGATGAAGCAGAGCTAGCTGGACGCCGGGCGACTGACTGGGAAAGTGGATAGGTCAGTGGGATGACCAGAGGAGAGCGGACTGGATTTTAATCTGCACGAAACAAGCCCCGTCCCATGCGGGTGAGTTGAATCTGGAGGAATCAAACGATCTGAGGAAAGAGAACGCCAAAACGTACGGATGGTTTTCAATAATCAGCTAACTTGCAGGACGACTCAGAACTTTGTTTGACATGGTGTGTAAGTGTGACTATCCACATATTTCCTTGCAGGTTTTACTTCTCCACATAGTGCTTAAGTCACCTGATTATGAGAGAGCAAACCAGTCCAACATTTAAATCACAGTCCGGACTCTTACCAGGTGGGTCTCCCTCTTGTTATTTCTTTATTCCACAGCTCTAATTGCTTTGCCATCACTAACTTTCTTCTCTCTTCTCCAGGTATGTTAAAACGCACCAAATACAGTCGTCTGCGCAATGATTCCCTGACATCTTTGGAGGATCGTCCTGACAGAACGCTGCCTCTGAAGAGGGACCTTTGTTTGGACTCTGACTTTGCTCAGCTGGATCCTGGGTCACCCTCTCACCACGGACCGTCCACCCTGAGGGACTTCATCCCCCGCGTGGCCAACATGCGACTGCAAAGTCCTAAAACCCTGAGAGGCCCAAGGGAACAGACTAGCACCAGTGGACCCAAAGACAAACCCACGTCCAGGACAGATTGGGGCTTAGAGCCAGGTGGCAAATTTTGTAGACACCCTTCCCTCAATGATCCCTTCCCCGCGAGCCAAAACCTTATCAACCCGACTCTGCTCTGCTCAAAACGACCTATCAGACTGCAGCGGATGGCCAGCCTCCCCTGTCCCCCGTGCTCGCAACACGGAGACGGTCTGTGCTGTTTGAAGACTTTCTCTGCAGTAGATGACTGCACAGTGGTGAGGACAGCAAGAGGAACAGTCCACCATCACATTAAGGTACCTCTGATCACACTGCTGTGCATGAGCTGGATCAGGATGAATGACACTTTCTATGCACCAACTCATTATTTTACATTACATTTCACATTACGTGTGTGTGTGTGTGTGTGTGTGTGTGTGTGTCACAGAGGATTATCTTTATCGTGTGTAAGCTACATGAGAAAGTTTGGATGTCCCATCATGAGGTGGAGGTTCGTGGTTTGATTCCTGAGCACCAGAACAAACAGACACATGAATAAAAGAAGAACACACAGACTCACACTGTCTCTCTGCTCTTTCCAGACCATCACATTCACTTTCAAACGTTCACCCCCCTCCCTCTCACATAGAGCTTCCTGTGTAGGCAGTAGTGACTCATCCTGGCTCTCTGCTCCTCAGTAGCTCTGTTCATGTGTGTGTGTGTGTGTGTGTGTGTGTGTGTGTGTGTGTGTGTGTGCGTGCGCGTGTGTGTTCAGTATCAGATCAGTAGAGCTCATGCTGTCCTAGAGCTTAAAATGTGTTTGTAAGGGTGATTAAGAGCAGGACTTGTGAGCCGACCACTGATGGAAATCAGGAAGGTCTGTCAGACTGACACACACACACACACACACACACACACACACACACACACACACACACACACACACACACACACACACACACACACTTTTACACTTCCGTCCACTCACCCGGCCCACATGTACACTTATTGATCTAAGCCTGGTTTCATCAATGGGCTTACTCATCCCGGCTCCGGCCTATAGGCTCTGAGTTACTCTAACTCATGACCAATAGAAGAGGACGTGCAAACAGTGAGCACATGTTGCCTGGTTGCATTAGTGGCTGCTCCGCATCTTTACTATCAAATCCCTGTTAACACTCAGCACCACCCATAGAGCTCATGTTTGCTCTTATATGTAGACCGTAGGACAATAAAGCACTAAATTCAAATGTTTTTGTTTCTATTGAATAATAAATGTTTAGGAGTTGCAGTAGGTAGTGGTCAGAGTGATCTCATGTTGGAGAATCAGAAAGAAATGTTCAAGGGTTAAGCCAATGGCTAAACTACAGCAAGGTAAAGCTGCCACCCATGCAAAATCAAACTGGAGCGATATCACGTTATAGCATCTTAATTTCTTGTTAAAACAATATAATTTTCATGATCTTACAAAATAATTTTTAGGGGTGTCAAATTATCGTATTAACTGAGATTAATTAATTACAGCTACATTTAGTGCACTGTTTTGTTAATAGAGTTAATCTCATTTTTAATCTACAACTTTACTGGGACTTTTCTAGCCTACCTGTTGAGATTTTTTATTTTAATTTTTTTTATTTATTTTATGTAATTATATTTATATTTAACTATCATGCCATAACACGTCAGATTTTTTGAAAAAGCGTAATATTTTGTGGTAAACTGTCAGTTTTGATATGCTAACTTACAGCACTCTTATCTACAGGTCTATTTTAATTTCAGATAAATGTTTTAGTAACAAGTTCTGTGATCTCTATTTGCATTGCTCAAAAAAGCGTTCCTTAACTTAGATTATTCTATATGGACCTGATGTTTTATTTTTAATTTCTAATTATTTGAGACTGACAAAAGAGCACAGTATTATTCCGCCTTGGTGATGTAAAAGGAAAGTTTAGAAGTCTGTTAAACAATAAATGACTTTATAAAGCCAGTTTTTTTGTTATATATTTATCTTTTAGTCTGACACAATAATGTAATGAATCTAAATAAAAATTCTTAGCAATTAGTAGGTGAGATTAAAAAAGAGATTAATTAGATTAATTAATTACAGGTCATAATTAATTCATCTAAAAAAATGACAGCACTATATTTATAATGTAAGAATGTGATATTATATTGTACAAATATGATAAATATGTATATTGCACGAACATGAACATTTTATTGTAAAGTTATTATGTTATAACGTGATATTGCTCTAATTTTATTTTGTGTGGTTGGCAGCTCTAAGCTTCCGTACGAAACAGCTACTTTGAGGAGTACCTGTTCAATTTCCCAAGTTGGAAAATTATGTTCAAATGTGCAAATGCAATGACTTAAGAGGATATCTGTGTGTTAATGTCAATGTCAAAAGCAGGAATATGTGCTGAACATCAAGAAAAATGGCAAAAATGCCCGTAAAGATGAATAGAATAGAGGCAAAACAGTAAGAAATGGTGGTAACAGATTTATTGATTCTGCTCTAAAGTAAATGTGAGCCTTTAATTAAGTCTTAGAGCTTTCCAGGCTTTGTTCACATCTGATGTATGGAGGAGGATCTTTCCCAGTTGAGGACTACAAAGACCTGATCTCCTCTTTGGTTTTGATCTAGGGATGTCTAAAATAATTTCACTTCAATGTTCTAGATGGTGTGTGAAAAGGTTCTTGGAGATAAGATAAAGACAGACCATTAGGAACCTTTGTGATAAAATAAAAATAAATATATCAAGAAAAAGAGCGAATTCCAAAGTGTTCAGTTTTATTTTAACCCCTAACAGAAACTGTCTTCTGCTTTAGGTATTTATGATTTCTGTTTTTCATCCCATAGTCAATAAATGTCTGATGTTTTTGCTGTTTTTTTAAGTACATTGGTAGCGTGGAGGTGACCCAATCCATGAGGACACTCAACTTTGACACAAGAATGCAAGTCACAAGGTACGACAACCCCCTCTTCACATCACATGAGACAAGTTTACGCTCGACCTACACGGTAACACTGTTGCAGCTGCAAATGGATACGAAGATTTGTTAAACCTTTCAAATATGGTTTTGTTTTCAGCCTTTTCTACAATATGAGTTTCCTGTTTGTTTTTTTAAAGAAATGTACCGAAGTTTGATTTTAGCCTCTTTGCAGTCCTTTTAAGAGAAAAGTCAGCTAATGCAACTTAGCAATCAACTGCTTATCACTGCTATCCTAAACACACGTTTAGAAAATGCCTGAAATTAAAAACACTGGTGAAATTACCTAAAAATCCAGAGAAATTACTATAAAATAAACTTTATGTCTCTATCCATTCATTTTCATCCACATGTCCAAAGTTGGATCACAAAGCCAAATAGATCAGGAGGTCCCAAACATCCCTCTTCCAGGGATGTCTTCCAGCTCTCGGGAGATTTCCAGGTTAGACGGGACATGAGGTCCCTTCAGCTTGTTCTGGGTCTATCACAGGGTGTCCTATCAAAGGATGAACCTTTAAAAGGAGGCTTACAGATGCTGCTCAACCCTTCAAAGTCTGACACATGAAATAACAATCAGACCTTTTCTAACTAATAATCTATAAGCTAAAGGGAGCCTAAGTCTCCTCCCTTTCCGGTCGGCTCATGGGTCCCCTGAACGGAAAAGAAAAAATGAATGTAAGTGAACGGGGCTATAAATGTTATTTTATGGTTCACTTTGCCTTACACCCTGAACCACACATATGTTGTACTTCGATTTAAATGAAAAATAATTATGTGTATTTTGACAAATCAGACATCGCATATATGACATCACTGCATAATCTCTTCTCCCCAGCGTAGCCGCTACTTTCCACATGACCAGATTTATAGTGGTTTTCTCCATGTTTAATGATCCTTCTCTCATCCTGGAAGGATGTGAAGCTCGCTAAACTCACAGACATTTTTTTCCCTTCTTCTCCTTGTCCGGTTTGATGATGTAAATTTGGTAATTAAATCTGTGGGCGATCCACTATATGTGTGTTTTCACACAAACCTAAAGTAAGTTTTCCCCTCTATTAAAAAATAAGCGCTTTCTTGGCATCAAAATGTGTCTTTAAAATTCATGGACATCATATGTGAAATCCATGGCACATATCAAACCGATTTGGAAAATAACTTTTTATCGGACCATAGACTCCCATTCATTTCTTTTATGGCAGTAGGGTACCCATGGAAGTAGATGGGCGTGATTTAGGCTCCCTATATTTTTACTTTTACATTTTATTGGGTAAATATTAGGGGTGGGACTCGATTAAAAATTAATCTAATTAATTAGAGGCTTTGTAATTAATTAATCTTGATTAATCACATTTTAATCATTCAAGAAAATTTGCCCCAAAAGCAATTTTTTTTTATTAAAAATAATGAGACAGAGAATCAAACAATAGACATGGGCATTATTATTGTAAAGTCAAGCTTATTTAATTTGTATTTCAATTCAAAACAGGAGAAAAAAAATAGATTAATCACTGGCAAAAATAGAACATACACAAAGACCTAAAGTACGATACTATTTTAAGTACATTTTGATAATGGTACTGTCTTAAAAAAAAAATAATAAAAAAAACAACAAAAAAACCCAACAATAATAATAATAATAATGGGTGGATAGAAAGTGTACAATTTGATTTGATTTAGCATCATTAGAGACAGAAATGAAGGCAAAAACACACACAAAGAGCGATTTCCAATCACTCATGTGATTATAGATTTAGTTGTGTTTGGAGGACATAAAGAAGGTTTGCATGGTCCTGTAGCCAAGGTTCTGAGTTTTGTTTAGAGGTGCAGCTTGACTATATTTATTGATATATAGGGCATGGATTTTGCTGCTAAACTTCAGCGTCCCCCTATTGGGGGGTCCGCAGGCTCAAAGAGTTAGCTGCGTTAATTTTTATCTAATTAATTAATCATAATTAATGCGTTAAATTCCCACCCCTAGTAAATAAACAATAATACAACCGTAATAACAAAATTTAATGGTCCCTTATAACCTGCAGTACTCATATTTTTCATAAGGAGACAGGAGACATGTACATCAATGAATCAATCAATCAATCAATCAATCTTTATTTATATAGCACCTTCCACTGCCTTTGCGGGAGCCCAAGGCGCTGAACATAAAATACACTAAAAACATGAAGAGCAATAAAAAAGGAGGTAAAAGCAACATACAGACATAAAAACAAAGTACAAAATGTAAAAACAACACAAAAGCATAAAACCAAGTCACATAAAAGCCAAACGATAAAAATGAGTCTTCAAACGACTCTTCAAAACCTGCAGTGATGTGACAGTTTAATATCAAGTGGAAGCTCATTCCAGAGAGAAGGATCCAGGACCGAGGAAGCCCGATCTCCTCTAGACCTGTACCTGGTCTGTGGGACAGTCAGTAGCTCCAGATTAGCCGAGCGTAGAGTTCGTGATGGGGTATGTCTTTTTATTAGTGCTGCCAAGTATGGAGGAGCACCACCATAAAGAGACCGGAAGACATAGCACAGAACTCTGAACTTTGCCTGAAAAACTACAGGGAGCCAATGTAATGAGGCCAGCACAGGAGTGATGTGTGCCGGCTTCCTCGTCCCTGTCAGAAATCTGGCTACAGAGTTCTGAACCAACTGTAGACGTCTCAGTGCTGCCTGACTTAGCCCAACTTTAGACATCATTCGGTGGAGCAGAAGTTTGAGGAATGTAAATGGTAAATGGCCTGTATTTGTATAGCGCCTTCTTAGGGTTCTACAACCCCCCAAGGCGCTTCACAACACAATCAGTCATCCACCCATTCACACACACATTCACACGCTGGTGGTGATGAGCTACATTGTAGCTACAGCTGCCCTGGGGCGCACTGACAGAGGCGCCACCAGTCCCTCTGACCACCACCAGCAGGCAAGGCAGGTTAAGTGTCTTGCCTAAGGACACAACGAAAGCAACAGACTGAGCGGGACGCGAACCTGCGACCTTCCGATTGCAAGGCGGCCACTTAACTCCTCTGCCACCATCGCCCTAAATCGTAAAAATGTACGAATCCTGGTAAAGAGATGGAGGTCTAAGAAACTTTGTAATACTCATCCATTCATTATCTAAACTGTTTATTCTGTTCCATATGAAAAAAGATGAAGAGACACTTGGCTCAGTACGCAAGAGGAGCCAAACTCCATGCAGTTACTGGCTGAACCCCATCCAAGAACAAAATAACCATCTGGACTGACTACAAGAAAGCCCATGACTTGATGCCACTCACATGGAGCCTTAACAAGAGCTCACTGGGAATTTGCTAGAAAACTCAAAAGGGCAATTCAAAGCTAATTTATCAAGTTAGCATCATGTGTGGCAACAACAATAAATAATGTTCATGACCTCCTGGTGAAACCATAACAAACATGGCCATGGGGAGGAGACCTGACAGAAAGCACCACCTAACCCTACATTCATTCTATATATGCCGAGCTGGCCATGTGTCGCTTATTAAAAACAATGTTTCAAAGAAGGGAAATCAGATTAAACGTATAATGTTTTATACAACGGGGCTTTCTCATCATCGTTGACATCCTAGAGCAGAATGCCAACACACAACAACCTCTGTTCACAACAGGACTGTTGAATGATGGAGCAGAAAATCCAATTAGATGAATTTCCTCCTAATGATCTCTCATGGTCTCATTAACAAGAGAGCTGGAGAGCGATCACAATCTATTATGTATAATTTATTTTCAAGGAAAAGAAAAGTTCTTCCAGGAAAAACAGCCTTGCTACCTACATAGCTGTGCCGTAAGTGTCTGTACACTTTAAACTCTCTGACCCGAGTGTCCGATGACTGAAACAAGGACTTTTTGTGTAGGTATATACCCTTCAGTCGTTTTGACTATACAAATATATTTATTGCCTCATGTCTGTACTTTGATACATTTAATAAAAGTGCACCACTTTACTTTCATGTTATGCATTTTGTTTATTTTTAACTACAAAACCCACCAAGCTTCCAGCACCAACTTGGAGTTAACTGGTTTATTAGTTTGTGGTGGCGCTTTACCAAAAAAAGGCATCATCCATCCATCCATCCATCCATCCATCCATCCATCCATCCATCCATCCATCCATCCATCCATCCATCCATCCATCCATCCATCCATCCATCCATCCATCCATCCATGCATCCATGCATCCATCCATCCATCCATCCATCCATCCATTCATCCATCCATCCATCCATCCATCCATCCATTTTCGTCCGCTTATCCGGAGTCGAGTCGTGGGGGCAGCAGCCTAAGCAGAGAGGCCCAGACTTCCCTCTCCCCAGTTGGACATGCCCGGAAAACCTCACCAGGGTACAGGTCCAGGCTAGTTTAACTACCCAAAGCTCGTGACCATAGATGAGGGTAGGAACGTAGAACGACCGGTAAATTGAAAGCTTCAAGGCAAGGCAGCTTTATTTATATAGCACATTTCATGCACAGAGGCAATTCAATGTGCTTTCCATTTAGCAAGAATGGCAAGAGCAGTAAAATCAACATGACAGCACAATTAAAATACATACAAATTCAATTTAGATTTATAAATTAAAAAGAAAAGGTCAAAGTTAAAGGCTGAGCAGTTACAGTGCAGAAGGCGCAGCATAAGAAACATTCATTCATAGGCTGATGAATACATGAAAGTTTTCAATTTCAATTTAAAAGTTACTAGAGTTGGGGCGCATTTGAGGTCATGAGGAAGCTGATGCCATCTGTGTGCAGCATAGTAGCTAAAAGCAGCTCCACCCTGTTTGGTTCTGACCCGGCGTTCTACCAGCTGACTGCTTCCTAAGGATCTCAGAGCCCTGCTGGGGGAGATACTGGAAGGAGATCTGACATGTATTTTGGCCCCATGCCATTAAGTGATTTATAAACTAATAGAAGCACTTTAAAATCAACTCTGTAGTTTCACCTTCCGGCTCAACCGGTACAACGCCCGCATCATACAGATGCAGCACCAATCCATCTATCGATCTCGGCATCACATAATAATTTTTTTACATATCATTCTACTCACGTAGCAAATAAAACCAACTCACACCTTCTACTTATTTGAGTCAACGTATTTGGCGCTCTTGTCGATCAAGCCTTCAACAAACCCTAGTGAAGAGTTGTTTCCCAACATCCTAGGCAATGTTTGGATGTTGTTCTGTCTGTGATGAAATTTAGTGTTAAATGTGATGAGTCACTGTAAACGTGCCCCCTCCCCTCCCACACCTTTCTGCTCCAGGTATGATGGGGCTTTGAGTTTAGCTGTGTCCTGAAACCTTTTGTGTTTTCCCTCTCCTCATCAGCTAAGAAGATGAAGAGTAAATTACTTTCAAATAAAATTCCATATTTTGATTCAATAGACAACAGAGCAGGGTCGTACTTCACCTTAGTCCCCTCTAAAGGTTGAATATGGAACACGGACACTCTGGCGAACTCTAGTGTCCAGAGGTGGTATTGCACCAACAGAACTAATTTTCCAGCCGTCGGGTGTTGGCTCACTGCTGATACGTGAAGTGACCAGCCTGCACCATGTCCAGTGATGAATCGTACAGGGTAAGGACTAATTTCTACTAATAAGTTTATTCTACAACAGTATTTACCGTTAGAACATCTTCTGGGCTCAGAATTGCTGAGCGGACTTTTTAGCGTAACGGTGCCCTCTAGTGGCTGGTGGATGTAAACATAAACCCAGTGTCGTGCCCTTCAAAATATAATTTAGATTATTTTTTTTAATATAGCTTTTAAATGAATAACTGTACGTTCCTTCTGCACGCCTCTAAACGCCCCGTGGAGGTGTTATATTTAAAAATATAGCCTTTTATTAAAAAGTTCCATATTCCACCTTTAAAGGGTCCGTGGAAGTTTGTGTTCATGTTTTTCTGTAGTAAAGGGTAAAGCTACATAATCATGCCTGTCTCTCTAGTGTAACAAGATTTTTCCTGGATTCCCTGAATTCTTTTTCGCCAATGTTCCTAACGGGTTAGCAAATAATTCAATTAGTAACAAAATGTTTTGTGTTGTTTCTGTGAGTGCGTGTGTGCCTGTGTGTGTGTGTGTGTGTGTGTGTGTGTGCGAGCGGGCGTGTGTGTGTGTGTGTGTGTGTGCGTGTGAGCGAGCGGGCGTGTGTGTGTGTGTGTGTGTGCATGCATGTGTGCGTGCGTGTGTGTTATTACAGTCTTTTTTTGCCCTTCATTGACCTTTATGTGTCAATGTACAATGACATGTACAGTTTCATTTACATGTTACACGTTATCCGAACTCTTTTAGTGATCTAGCTACAATCATATAGATACAGGCATTATTAATCTGCAAAACAAGACATTTTACTAGAAGTAAATGCTGACATTACTTCTCCTCCTGCTTGTGTAGGATTTTATGAGTCGTCATTTTATTCCTCATGGGAAAACAATTGGTAGATACATTTAAATGAGTTGTTTTTCTATTTGAAATGTTAATCTGAAAAATAAAGATCAAATAAAGTCGTCAAATAAATTAGTATTGAACATTCGCCACTGAAATGTGGTCATGTGTAAGTAAAGATGACATGGGAGTAAACAATGAGCTAATTACAATATATAAAATTATAAAATGGAGAAATGCTGCAACATTTTAGTGCACAGTAGCAGCTCCTAATTAGTCTCCCTTCGTCTCATATTCATGCATGCAAGTCACAAGGTGCACAAATTTACAAAGGTATCTCTGTGCTTATAATGTGTGTGTGTGTGTGTGTGTGTGTGTGTGTGTGTGTGTGTGTGTGTGTGTGTGTGTGTGTGTGTGTGTGTGTGTGTGTGTGTGTGTGTTGCAGAGAGGCAATCAGCAGATTATGTGAGAGGACATCAGTGAAAACAGCCGTGAAAAATAAAAGGGTAAGACACACACACACACACACACACACTGCAATCAACAGAAGCATTACTAGAGTAAATGGGATTTCCTTCGTCATCAGCCTCTGAGCAGTGGAGTGTCTGCTGTTCTGGGTCAAATCAACATGCAGTTTTCTGGGAGCAGAGCCATCCTCACCGTCTCCACAGACAGTCTGACTCTGATCACAGCCTCGTCCTTACAGGTAACAGCCTTAACGCTGATAACCACACATTATACCTGACACACATCTGAAATACTGAGAAAACCCTCCAAACACCCAGTTCTCTATGTCGTCTCCTCTCTTCTCTTCCATAGAGGATTGCCCACCATCCCATGCAGGCCATTTCCTTTGCCTCTGGAGGAGACCCCGTACGTTGGTGCATTCAAATATTTCTCATGAGCAAACAAGTTAAACTGAATTTTGTTACCATTTTAAAAAATTAATGGAGTTAAGAAAGCAACAACAATCAGATTTGGGAGTTTATTGATGTGTTCTAATTTTCTTTAGGGGACATATTATGCTAAACTCACCTTTTGCATCCTTTTGTGCTGCCATATGGATCTCTACTGTGTCTATAAACACTTCAAACATGAAAAAACATATACATGTTAGTGTTTGGTTTTAGGAATTATGTGCCTAAAACAAGCCGTTTCAAAATGTCCTCGTTTATGATGTCACAAATGGGGGAAATTAACACCTTTCATGTGTAAGAGAGGGCTGCTTTATGAGGGGCAGTGGCTCTACTCAGAGCCCCTCCCGGATATCAGAGCTTCTCAGCCTATAGCAGCCTAAGTGGGTGTGGCCAGCTCCAGCTTGTTTTCTTAAAGGCCAAGTTCACAGAGAAACCTTTTTTTTATTTATTTATTGTTTTAAATATGATCGGTCACTCTTCTACCCCTATTTCCTGCATTAGCTTCTGATAGAAAATAGACAAGGAAACACTCGAATTAAAAAAAACCTGTGACAATTGCACGTCATATTGTCAAATTAGCATTCATGGACTCACCCATTTTGGCTCATGATGGGGAAGGCTGGTTTTATTTAGCGTCCAGGAAACAGCAGAGAGCGTCTGGGCTAGTAGAAGCTAACCATTAGCATTAGCACTCCTCAACATGGCAGAACTCCTTCAGGCTTGTCGTATTTGTGGCGATAAAACATCAACTTTGCAAAGCAAACAGAGTCAGTGGTAGAGTTGCGTTGTTGTTAGCCAATCAGAGGAGAGATGTTTAGCTGTGGCTAAATTCTAGTTCCTGAAACAGGAGCGCCAGAGCTTTATTCCCACAGAGACTCACAAGACATTCATTTATGCTAGAGACCACTGCAGATGTGCTGAAAGAACATGTGAACTTGACCGTATCTGTCAAGTTTTAGGTGTGAAAATACGGGAGACTGGTGGTGGGGTGGGGTGGGGGGGGGGGGGGGGGGGGGGGGGGGGGGGGGGTGCTCAAAACACCTATCTTTCTTTGATTGCGGCTGATATTTGCCTGGAAGTTTTCGGGAAATACTAATACGGGAAGGGGGCAGGAAAGAGGGAAAAATACGGGATGTTCCCGGCCAAAACGGGAACATTGATGGAGCCCTGAAAAAACGGCTCATTCTGCAAGGTACTGAAACTGTCAAGAAAAATCTGCTGAAATTGCTTCACGTGAGAGGGATTTAGAGCAAAGAACTTCATGAACATGTTTGGTAAAGGTCATACAACTGTTGTGATTTCTGAAAAAAAGTCATAATATGTCCCCTTTAAGTTTAGGAGGAAGAAACAACACAAATGTTTCTGGAATCGTTGTAGTGGAACATCGAATAATTATTTAAAGGTGTCCTAGAATGCAGTTAATCAACCATCTAAAACAGCTTAGAGCCTCTAAAAAGCATCAGAAATGTTCTTTAGGCTTTTATCTGTCCCAGGAGCCCTGATACAGTCCATTCTAAACCCCCTAAACCAGCCTTGCTGTGAAAAGAGCTGTTAGCCCCTCCCACTCGGCCAGGACATGAATATGATAATGAGCTGCTTGCTGATTGGTTGGTTTCCCCAGAAGGCCTCAGACACTGGAGATATGCAGGTTTGAGGAGGCGTGGCTCCCCCTTAGGACGTGTTAAGGAAGTTTTTCTCAGAACAGAAGTTTTTCTCTCGCCTTTTTCAACTTTCTAATCTACATAAAAAGTAGGTCACACACGGCTTTGACTTTTTGGCATGCTGCTGTTGACCACCCAAGCTGTCTTTATTCAACAACAACAAGGAACATGTTGGTTTACACTCTAGATCCTCTTTAAACACAAGAACACACAATTTTAGGCTACATGAGGTAACAGGTTTGATTTTTCCTGACAGAACAAACTTTTGTTTTCCTCTTTAGGCACCCATAAAAGTCATTAAATCTAGTTATGAAATATTATTGTTGAGAATAGATTTTTTTTTTAATTAAATCTCAAAATCTTTTTCTGACTAAATTCACCCAATCACAGCTGTTATCAGACATGTTTTAATTACTTTTATCTCATTTCCTCCTCTTTCCCTACGTCCCCACATCATTTCCATATAACAGAGTTTGGGTGATTCATACTGAGTGAAAATGTCCGCCAGCCTGAATGCTTTTAAGGCTCATAAAAATCAATGCACCCATGTCCGATCTTGAAAATCTATCAGGACATGTCAGTTCCTGTAACTGTCAAAACAAAGAGTGATGGCCCTTTTATTCCAATCTCATTTAATTCTATAGTAGCAATAACAAAAGACTAAAGAAAGCAGGATGGGATTATAGCTCACTGTGTAATCAATTAGATAAAATAATCTAAGTGTGCTCTAAGCCTTTGCTCGGTTGGCTTTGTCATACGAGCTGAGGGTATTATTATCTATTAACGATGACTTTGTATAAAAAATCCCCTGACTCTGCTCTAGCATGAGTGTCAGATCGATGGGGAGGTTATTAATCAAATCAGAGTTCACGCGGTGACCTTTAACGGAGAGCATCGGTGGTGTTTTCTGTGCCTCCATCAAGCAAACAGGCCAAACTTCTAGGTTCAAGCTTTAAATGTTCAAAAATAGAGGACATTTAAAACAAAACATCCAAAGAAAAGTAGAAATAAGTAAAAAAAAATTAGGGGTGGGAATTTAACGTGTTAATTATGATTAATTACTTAGAAAAAAATAATGCGTTAAAAAAAATGTACGTTTTTAACCCTTTAAGTCTGAGGGTCCCCCAGTTGGGGGACGTTGAAGTTTAGCAGCAAAATCCATGCCCTAAATATCAATCTAGTCAAGCTGCACCTCTAAAGAAAGCTCAGACACAACTAGAACTACAATCAAATGAGTGATCAGAAATCCCTCTTCATGTGTTTTTGCCTTCATTTCTGTCTCTAATGATGCTAAATCAAATTAAATTGCACACACATTCACATTCATGGGCAGCAGTAGCTCAGGAGGTAGAGCAGGTTATCCAGTAATCAGAAGGTTGCAGGTTTGATCCCGACTCCCACCAGAGAATATTGCTTTTGTGTCCTTGGGCAAGACACTAAACCTGCCTTGCCTGCTGGTGGTGGTCAGAGGGACCGGTGGCACCAGTGTACGGCAGGCCTCGTCTCTGTCAGTGCACCTCAGGGCAGCTGTAGCTACATTGTAGCTCATCCCCACCAGCGTGTGAATGGGTGGATGACTGATTGTGTTTCAAAGCGCCTTGGGGGGTTGTAGAACCCTAAGACGGCGCTATACAAATACAGGCCATTTACCATTCTATCAACCCATATTATTATTATTATTATTATTATTATTATTATTATTATTATTATTATTATTATTATTATTATTATTATTATTATTATTATTATAAAGACAATACCATTATCAAAATGTACTTAAAATAGTATTGTACTTGTCTGTCCTATTTTTTAGAAATTAAAATATTATAAATTACAATAATAATGTCAATGACTATTGTTTGATTCTCTATTATTTTTAATTTTAAAAAATTGCTTTCGGGGCAAATTTTCTTGAACGATTAAAAATGCGATTAATCAAGATTAATTAATTACAAAGCCTCTAATTAATTAGATTAATTTTTTAATCGAGTCCCACCCCTAAAAAAAAAAATCATCTTGGAATATTAAAAATGAGCCTGCTCACTCCGAGAAAAGGTTGTGAAGCAAATTTCACAACAAAACAAGAATATTATTAACAAATCTGACACTTTTGACCCTAATTAAATTACTCAAAGTTAACATGGAAGCACTTTACTGGTTTCAGTAATACACCTTGACCCTGTTTCTGTTTTATAAAACAACCAATTTAAACTCTCAATTCAATCACAGGTCATGGCTGATTATATTGCTTATGTGGCAAAGGACTTCATCAATAAGAGAGGTAAGGCCTATTTTTATTTCTTATTTCTAGTGAATTATAAGTTTACATGTTGGGAAAAATAACTTTTTGTTCTACTTTCTGGTAGTTTGTCACATCATGGAGTGTCCTCAGGGTCGAGCCGGGGAGGTTATCAGCAGCATCGGCCAGGCCTTCGAGACTCGCTTCCGACAACTCCTCAGTCAAACATCGACACTCCTCTCACCAAGGTAATCAGCTGTTAGTGGGACTCGGCTCAGTTACTTCACTCTAAATGTATCTGAGCTTCGTTCCAATGTTTGTTATAGGTCCACAGCAAGAATCTGTCCCAAGTGGTGCACCAAAGAAACACAAACAGATCAAAAGGGGAGGCAAGAAGCTGAGATCAGTGGGCACTCGGAATATTACAACATATTCCCAGGAAAGGTGCCAAAACCTGGTGGGAAAGAGGGCCTGCAGGTGTCGAGGGAGGAGAACAAACAGGATGCTGACATTCAGGAGGTGAGCGTTAAATGTTAACGCTGTAATGACTTTGATAGGAACCTAACCAGTTCAAATACATCAGAAGGAAAAACAAAAAAACAAAGAGGACATATTATGCTGAACTTATGTTTTTTCATCCTTTAGTGCTCCCATGTGGGTCTCTGTTGTCTCTATAAACATACTAAACATGAAAAAAAATGTTTATCCATTTTCTGTCAGTGACTGGTTTTAGGAATTATGTGCCTAAAACAAGTTGTTTCAAAAAGTCCCGTTTGTGATGTCACAAATGGGGAAATAAGCACAGAACCACCTCTGGAGGAGCAGCGGCTCTACTCCAAGCCTCTCCTGGGTTTCGGTCGGAGCTTCTCAGTTTATAGGGAGCCAAAGGCTAGGTTCACACTGCAGGTCTTGATGCTCAATTCCGATTTTTTTGAGTAAATCCGATTTTTTTGTGTGGCTCTTCATATTATAACTGAAATGCGACATCAAACACTCTCCAGTGCGAATGCTGCACGACCCCAAAGTGACTCGCATGCGCAGAAGACAAGAAGTCCCAGTCAGAACCAGGAGAGGTGGAGTTGTGATGTGAAAGCCTTCACCGACAGTTCAGCCTCAATTTCAGGATCACACCTGTCAAGTCTCCCGTTTTGGGCTGGAAACTGTTTTAAAAACTATAAACTATTTTACTCCTTATTACCGCCATCTTCCTGATTTAGTATTTCCTGAAAATGTTCCGGTATTAAGTTCATTCACGGAGAACCCCCCACCTTGCTCTCACGGCGACTGCAGCAGCACCTCCCGCTCTCGTGCTTTCTTGTACTTTTAATTCCAAAACTTGACAGGATGTCCAGCCAGACCCCTGAATCCCTCTGCAGCGCTTCTCCTCGGGAACGTCCTGACACGACGCTCACCTCCGCTGAGCAGTGACGTAGGAGACATGACCGCTCAGACTGCAGTCGCTTTCAAAAACTTCGGGCACGTATCAGATTCAGTACCACATATGAAAGTGACCTGGGTCAGATTTGAAAAAATCTGATCTGTGCTGTTCAGACTGTCACAAAAAAATCAGATATGGGTCACATGTGAGGATTTGATGCACTTTTACCTGCAGTGTGAACCTAGCCTAAGTCACGCCCGTCTACTTCCAGTCCATTCATATAGGCTGATAAAAGTGACTTCTACTCTTAAAGTGACAGAGCCCTGAAATGGCTCATTCTGGAAGGCACTGAAGCTGTCCAGAATAAATCTGCTCCATATCAGAGGGATGTGGTGCAAAGAACGTCATGAACATGTTTTGCATCGGCCACAGAACTATCATCACTTAAGAAAACAAGTCATAATATTCCTCCTTTAAGAAACCTCCACATCTGTTATTGCTGGAGTAAACTAGCCCAAAAGTGAGTTCATACACCAGGAAGGATGTTGCATCAGTTTTCTACTGTTATAAATGATCATTTATCATAAGAAGTAAACATTTACTTCATTTGTGTCGTAGATTTAAGTGAACACGCTGTGAGGAATGTTGTTTGTGTAATTTGAGGCTTTCTAACATGTTTCTGAAGGACGGCAGTCACTCAGGGGATGGTGTGTTTGTATGCTGTTGCTTTTTTAATCCAGAATTAGTTAATTAAAGCCAATTGTTCACAGAACTACCCCTCAGAGTGACTCCTTACAGCAGAGCGTCATCTGGTAGTCACCAGGGAGAAACAAGCCAACAGGAAATGTCTCTCAGTAGTTTATAATAGAGGATGCTCTTCAGCAGAGCTCAGTCACTTCCTTGAATCACTCTGCTGGTCAGGGAATTGAATCAGCGACTTTCTTGTCACGATCCAACATCTCTAACCTTTAGGCCATCATTCCCCTCTGAACACACACACACGCACACACACACACACACACACACACACACACACACACACACACACACACACACACACACACACACACACACACACACACACACACACACACACACACACACACAGATATGTGTCACGTTTGGCTTGTATGACTCATCTGGTGCTGTTGCAGGTCTGCCTGTCTTCGCCGGTTTCTCAGTATGAGAACTGCTCCATCTCAGAGGGAACAACAGCGCCACCTGCAGGTGAACTTCACCAACATCTATTGTGCCCTACAGCTGTTATGATTTTATTCTGTTTTTAATGCTTTGGTGCAACAGATGTGTTGTTTTTTTTATTTTCTTTTAAATGAATGAAACATAATTCATTTATAGTTTTATAAATGATTCTAAAACCTTTGACGTTATTGCCAGATATTTGAAGATAATGCATTTAAATAAGTACCTGAACAGGTTTTTCTAACTCAAACCATTCAAATCAAGCATCTTCTCTAACAAAAGGATGCAACTGAAAATCTCTTCTATAATCAAACATATTTAGTTCACTCCTGTTTATCACAGATTTTTAATCATGAAACACAAAAACAAAAGAATCTGCCTGTAAACTGAGGCTGACCTCAGAGTAGATGTTAGAAATGCAGCTGTGGAACAGCTGGGTTTAGTTCAACTGACTCAGCTGAAGCTGATTTAAACGTAGTTTTTTTTAGTTCGAGTTAGGGATGCAGCAATACCACTTTTTCCCAAACCGATACGATACCGATGCTTGGATCTGAGTACTCGCCGATACCGATGACCGATACTTCTACCACACAAAAAAATGCAATGAATTGGAATACAGGTTTTATTTTCTTCTCTTCTTTCAACAGGAAAAGACAGTGAGTTAGATAAAAAATAAAATATATTAAAGCAACATTCTGCAACTTTTATACTTTAAAATTATGCTTTTTTGTAAAGTTTTTGCATCATAGTATCACCTATTATGTTCATTTTTATACCTGTGATAGTGTTGGGGTTCCCACGTCTGTTTACTGCACTATACAGTTTTTGAAATTCGGGTAGCCACAGGATGTACTGACTGGGTTTTGTTTTATGGCAGAATATGGCAAGCCAAAGGGATAAAAAAAAGCGCGTGTTCTAAATGCGTGTTATATCCGCCAAAATGCGCATCTTGAACGCGCGTTTTGACGCCAAAGGGGGCAAAAACTCGCGTGTTCTAAAAGCGAGCATTATGCCCGCCAAAACGCACGTCTTGAACGAGCGTTTTGGCAGGCATAATGCGAGTTTAGAACGCACATGTTTTTTAATCCCTTTGGCTTGCCATAATTGTATAACGTAGACTCGCTGTAGCAGCGGCAGATCCACCAAAGAAAGCTAGAAATCCCTTATCAGAGAAATCTAGGACAAGAAAAGAAGAACGTGATAGAGCAAGAGCAAAGACCAGAGTTATTATTGGGCCGTCTTTTCCTCGCTGGAGAGCTCTTTTAGAAAGAACAGCATGAACTACGGACTCTGACCTAGCCGTGCTGCTAATGGCTAGGTAAGTAATAAATGATTTCACCAGGGTTATTGTGTTTGGTCGGGCATAAAGTTGTTATACAGTCCTGATAAAACTATTTATTCAATGTGGAGGTGGAAAAGTTTGTTTTCGTTGTTTTGCCTGACATTAGGAATGTAAACATGCCTCTTATGCCTGAGAGAGAGATTTAATGTTACAACAGTGACGTTACGCAGCAAGCCTCTAGAGGGCGACAGAGACCATATAACTGCAAAGTTGCGGAATGCTGCTTTAATAGAGATCACAAAACTGAAATATTAGGTGAAAAATAACCATTTTCTGTGAAATCATTGCACAGTTTTTTACAAACAAAATGAACTAATTGGCACCGTCTCCAGCTTTCATGAACATAACATTTATGAACATATCGCAGTGTCCACATTTAAATAAAAAAAAACTATAGTCAGCATGCAATAGTGTGGACTCTGAACTAAGCTTTTTTGGGAAACATGAGCAGCAGGTTCTTTTGATGAAAATAATCATCTCTGCATTTTCAGGTGTGAGCCTGTTTCTGCTTTCATTCACAATGTTTGAAACAGCTCCCCCTATTGGTCAATATAGAAAACTACAACAGAAATGACAAGTCCCAGTGAAGCCACTTTCAGACAACTGGTATCGGTTAACTTTTACCGACACTGGTATCGGTATCGGCCCATTACCGATACCAGTATCGGTATCGGCCCAATATCTGTATCGATGCATCCAGAGTTTGAGTACATTATTTTTTGCAAATGAATAAATAATACTGTTCAGGTGGGTCACTTTAGTACTCTACTGATATCCCTTGTGTATTTTATCCCCACCAGACTCACTGCAGTCTGTGTTCAGTCCTGAACAACCCCTCCTTGAGACCCAGGTCCAGAATTTAATCCAGGAAGAAGGATGGTTTCATGGCAGGTGAGTAATCATAAAACTTTCATGGTGTGGGTTTGTAGATTCCCAGTTCCTCTCTCCCTTTGTCTTTCACCCAAGGCTGGGAAGAGAGCAGGCAGAGTCCCTTCTCACCTGCAGCGGGGACTTCCTGGTCCGGGAGAGCAGCTCGGCTTCTGGTCAGTACGTCCTGAGCGGGATGGAGGGGGCCACGGTGCGACATCTGCTGCTGGTGGACCCACATGGGAAGGTAGAGGCGTGGAGGTGGACACCCAGACATGAGGTGAAGAGTTTGAGCTTTTAAAGTCCACGTGTGTTCTGTGTGACCAGGTGCGGACGCGTGACCAGGTGTTTCAGAGCGTCGGTCACCTGGTGAGATTCCACATGGAGAAGCAGATGCCCATCTTCTCTGGAAGCAGCAAGCTGCGTCTGAAGCAGCCGATCCTACAATCACAGTAACGTCATCAGCTGATGTAAACACGAGCAGCAAATTTAGAGCTGACATGATGAACAGTAGCAAAAAATAAAACCTCAAAAGCTGCTAAAACTGCTTCTTGTTTAGTTATTTCTATGAACTGGATCAGTTATCGCTGTATTTGAATATTTTTAGTAATCATTTGGTGTTTTTTCTGACATGAGGAAACTCTCTGCTTCATCATCTTTGTGTTCAGAACAGCTGAGTTGTTCCCGTCAGAATTTGCTGGTGTTAGTTAAAAGTTTAGCACCGTTTCAGGAGGAAAATACCAGAACCATCAGCTACTTTTTCCTATACTCTAAAGATTTATTTGTATTCATTTGTAAAGTATCTGTTTTAGTTATTGTTTACTGTGCCAAACACTCATTTCTCACTTATGAAAAAATAAAACAATCCCATTTATTTGATCTCAGAGTAAGCTCTTTGTTAAAAGAATATAATAAAAATGTAATTTGTCTTAGATGATCTGAATTTGTTGTTTCTTTGTTGTTGAAATAAACCAGTTTATTAAAGAGAATGCATTTAAAGGTTTCACTTTTACCTCATGTCAGAACAAAAACAGCGTAAAAATTAGTTCATAATGCCAAAAATATTATATAACCACATTTTTAACTAACTTTCTGTATTTTTTCTTCCTTCTGCTCCTTCCCTGCAAACACCTTTTGCACACCCTGCAGCCACTAAACATCTGGGGCTCGCTTCTCCTGATGAAACATGTAATAACAATTAAAAAAACGTACTGTAAAGCATATACAACATGTTCTGTATGACGGCTTCACATCACAATAAATGAAGCACGTAAAGACACATCACTTCTGTTGTTTTAATGTTTGATTAAAGCATTACCATTACTCCAGGAAATGCACAATACCCCAACATGCATGCTTTTGAACTTTGGTAAGAAATGAAAGGACATGGAGAAAACTGACACATGCACAGAGAGGACATGCAAACTCCACACACAAAGGCCCAAACCAAGAGTAGAACCCACAACCTTCCTTTCTGCAAAGTAACATTTGCAAATCAACATTTGCAACTGTGTAAAGTTAAGATCTTGCAGGTAAAATGAGACAAACATACACCTTTGCACTCAGACTATCACTCTTATGGCTGAGGTCACATGACACGGTCTGAGTGCATCTTAACTTCTGTATTTACTGAGGTGACATCCAACCAGTAAAAAGCATGTTTCTGAAGCATGCTTCTAAAGTATTTCATCATCTGAATACATTTATCCAACATCTTTAGTCTGTGTTTCCAGGTTTACTCATTAAATTGTTGCTACACTGAGTGAGAAAAAACAAAAATTATTTTAACATGTTATCATGAATAAGAGAACAATTTTAAACCCGTCAAGATGCAAAAACAAGCCAAACTCATCTAAACTGGATTTGATATCATTTAAATTATTTATATGCATCTAGGAACACTTAGCTGTTTCGGCTTGTTTTTAGCACCCCTAGTGTCCGTTAGTGAGAGCAAAAGTAAAACTTATCCCGCCGCTGTGCGTTTGTCTTTTTAACACCTTAATCTAACAGCTGAAATGTCTCCTCAGCCTTCATTAGTGTCTACAGGAGCGGTTCATCACTATATTAAACAAATCAGCTGTGTTCATGATCTAAAACATGCAGGAATCATGCTGGAAGCAGACTGCAGCACCAGGCATGTCAGCTCCACTTTACTAAGTCCAACAGGGACCGGGTCGCCACTCTGAAGTTGCAAGTGTGGTATTCTGGCCACAGAGGGCGGTGGGGGTCTGAGTGACCTTTCATTAATCCTGTAAAGGGTCATTTTAGCACAAACTGGCTCAAGAACATGATTTAAAAATATCAAAAAGTTGCATAGTGTGGCTTTAACTGAGCCATGTGAATTGTGTTTAATCTTTAAAAAATATGTCAAAAATGTCATGTTTGGGTTTAGAATGAAATGCTCATATGAGAACATTTTATGAACAATATAAATATAATTGTGCTAAACTCTGACATGATCTCTACGTTACTGTATTATTACCTATGACTTCCTACTCTGGTCAGTGTGAGTGCTGGAATATCTAACCACTAGGTGGTGCTGTGTGTCTATATTATATTATGATATATTTCTAATGACTGATTTAATTTAAAATCTGTCAATCTGTTTGAGGTGTTGCCGTTTTCTTTCCCAGAACTAGATAACAGAATTAGACTCCTCTAATCCCCCATCAGCCCTAAAAAAACATTTCTCCAATTTTTAAAAGACACCTCTATGGCTAGACCTGTAAAACTGCCTTATTTAATAATAGCTCAACATATAGAACATTTCATGATTAAGTGGTAAACACAAGCCCGCTAAAACCACAGTCCCTGCACTCTAATGGTGATTCTGAGGATTGTGAAGCAGATGTGACGGAGCGGTGAAAGCGGCTGTAAACAGCCCATAATAACTGCAGCAACACTTCTCTCACAGTTTTCAGCACCCTGCCACTTGTGGACTCTGGTGCAGTAAAAAAATGACCGCGTGCTGAAAGTATGCCCCAGACGGATTTCAGACTGAGGCCCCTGGCCGTCCGCTGAGAGACGCTCAAAGGGCCCACATTAATCAGCCTCCACATAGCTCGTTAGGGCTGAGAGCTGGGAAACAACCAGCAGCAGAAATGCAACTCTGCTCTAAAAAAAAAACACTTCAAGTCAGATAATTGTGTCCGATGTTATCTCCAGAATTCACAAGGTTGTCTGACAGAGCAGGAAATGGGCTTCAAACTTTATCTCTGCTTTTTCCTCACTAATGACAGAAGCATGCACTTAATCAAAACCTACGGAGACGGAAAATGTCTTGGTTCAAATTGAAAATGTGACAAGTCTCTTTTGTTGAAATGAAGCTGAATTTCTGATTCAGTTCTACCCCTGAGTCACCAGGACCTCACCCAGATGGACTCACCAAGAACAACAATCAGCTCCTCTGGGATGGCGTTTCGTCACCCATGTGAGGCCTGCTGATTGTCTCAGGTTGTCAAAGCTGTGAGGTCATAGTTAGACCTCTGACCTCTCGTTAGCGTCAAAGCAGCAGCTGCTAACCCGCACGGTGCAAGCAGGTTTCACTGCTTTGACAGGATGGTTTGTGTGTAAGCAACATGACTGGAAAGAAGCTGGAACAGTAATGATGCCTTGTTGCATCAACTGTTCTCCTGCCTCTTGCAAAAAATTTCTAAAATGTCCTTTTTTCTAGAAGTACATCTTGTTTTTCAATGAAGTAATTTTCATTTTAAAGCAACATTCCGCAACTTTTACGCCTTAAAATTATGCTATTTTGTAAAGTTTTTGCGTCATAGTATTATCTATTATGTTCATTTTCATACCTGTGATAGTGTTGGGGGGTCCCACGTCTGCTTACCGCACTATACAGTTTCGAGCTTCGGGTAGCCGCAGGATGTACTGACTGGGTGTTGTTTTACGGCACTAAATGGCAAGCCAAAGGGATAAAAAAGTGTGCGTTCTAAACACGCGTTATGTCTGCCAAAATGCGCGTCCGCCAAAATGTGCGTATTGAACGCGCGTTTTGACGCCAAAGGAGGCAAAAACTCACGTGTTCTAAAAGCGAGCATTATGTCCGCCAAAACGCGCGTCTTGAACGAGCGTTTTGACGGACATAATGCAAGTTTAGAACGCACATTTTTTGATCCCTTTGGCTTGCCATAACTGTATAACGTAGACTCGCTGTAGCAGCGGCAGATCCACCAAAGAAAGCTAGAAATCCCTTATCAGAGGAATCTAGGAAAAGAAAAGAAGAACGTGATAGAGCAAGAGCAAAGACCAGAGTTATTATTGGGCCGTCTTTTCCTCGCTGGAGAGCTCTTTTAGAAAGAACAGCATGAACTACGGACTCTGACCTAGCCGTGCTGCTAATGGCTAGGTAAGTAATAAATGATTTCACCAGGGTTATTGTGTTTGGTCGGGCATAAAGTTGTTATACAGTCCTGATAAAACTATTTATTCAATGTGTGGAGGTGGAAAAGTTTGTTTTCGTTGTTTTGCCTGACATTAGGAATGTAAACATGCCTCTTATGCCAGAGAGAGATTTAATGTTACGACAGTGACGTTACGCAGCAAGCCTCTAGAGGGCGACAGAGACCATATAACTGCAAAGTTCAGGAATGGGGCTTTAAAAGCAGGGGGGACATATGGCTTGAGTTGTGATGGTGGTGGTGGAGGGGGTCCACGAATCCAAATTTCACAGTAATTTTTAGAATATATGGTGACTAAACTTCATTAAAATAAAAATAACAGGACATTCTACCTCATTTCAGTAAAAATAAGTAGAAACTGTGAATGGATCCAAACTGCTTAATGAAAAAGTGAGGGGGACATGTCCCCCCTGTGCCCCCCTAAAATTACACCCATGCTCTTGCAGAAAAAAACAAGGCCTTCATTGAAAATCACTTCTGGGTGGAAAACGAAACTGTCAATAATCATTTCACACTTTGCTTCCAAGCAGCCATGTTTTCTTGCACGTTTCTAAAGAAGTCTGGGTAAACATTTCTCCGAACTTTCTGGAAGTCTTCCAAAGTTTTTCCTTGGATTTTTACACTGCAAAAACTGATTTCTAAGAAAGTAAAAAATAAATCCTCATTTTTAGACATTTTATCTTATTTTTGGTCTTAAAAGAAAATTATTTCTGCTCTAGAAAGGCTAGAAATTTTAAAAATAAACCTCAAATTAGATTATTTTGCTAGTTTTAAGATTTCTAGCCAAGCAACTTTTACTGACCCCACTTGCAGATTATTTTTTTTACTCAAAACAAGAAAATTTTGATCATATTTAAGAATATTTACCTTATTTTAAATAATGTTATTTTTCTAGAAAATAATTTATTTTATTTTCAGACTAAAAATAAGATCAAATGTCTAAAAATGAGGATTTTTAAAAATTTCTTAGAAATCATTTTTTGCAGTGTACTGCTTCTTTACCAGTTCTTTTACCAGACCATAACAGCACATGTGAGTGATGGTGGCAGAAGAGTTAAGTACCCGCCCCGCAATCGGAAGGTTGCAGGTTCGCGCCCAGCTCAGTCTGTCGTTGTGTCCTTGGGCAAGACACTTAACCCACCTTGCCTGCTGGTGGTGGTCAGAGGGACTGGTGGCGCCAGTGTACGGCAGCCTCGCTTCTGTCAATGCGCCCTAGGGCAGCTGTAGCTACAATGTAGCTCAGCATCACCAGGGTGTGAATGGGTGAATGACTGATGTGTTGTAAAGCGCCTTGGGGGGTTCTAGGACTCTGGAAGGTGCTATAATATCAAATACAGGCCATTTACCATTTACCATGGTCCTGTGTGTGCTTAAAAAAGGAAACGAGACAAGTGACATCCATCCATCCATCTCTCACTCTTTTGCTACATCCTTTCTAAGATATTTATAGATTAAATTATTTTTTATTACAAACTTGTGAATTAAAAATCCACGACTGAAAACACAGAGACTATAAATCATGAAGCCATGTGTCGGATGTCTGAAAAGTGTAAAAAGTCTTTTAACCCAGCTAGGGACATGTCAGGCTCAGAAAGAGGAAATGATAAACGTTCAAAATAATCTTGTGATTCTGTGGCTTTGGTTCTGATCCAAAGTGTGAAAAATCCAAAAGTCTTTGAATTCCTTCGCAGACTAAACGGGAGAGCTGATGAGCCTGAGGGCAATAACCAAACACACACAACTATGACAAAGCATTCCCAGACACCAAAGCGCCTTAATGGAACAGTTGTGGCCGTAAAAAGGGCTCGACGTACGAGAGCATGAAATTGTTCCTTGATTCAATGTTATCAGAGTCACACAGAGTTCAGATGTGGAAGGAAACAGAGAGAAACTTGGCTGCTGAGTTGCAAAGGTTCCTGCCATGCTCTACTTGTACACTCCTCTGGAGGCATTTCAAAGGAGGAGACATGGAGTCATGTGAGGATTGCAAACAAATGCACCCCAACAAAGAGACCAACAAGTTCCTTGTGCCTGCTTCTGCTTCCTGTTTGCAACAAATCAGGAACCAGAGAGGGCGAGCAGCAGAGCAGCAAGCCGAGAGATAAATGAGAGTCCACCCGGTTCCTGGACAGAGAGAGAGAGAGAGAGAGGGAGAGAGAGAGAGAGAGAGAGAGAGAGAGAGAGAGAGAGAGAGAGAGAGAGAGAGAGAGAGAGAGAGAGAGAGAGAGAGAGAGAGAGAGAGAGAGAGAGAGAGAGAGAGAGAGAGAGAAGGAGAGAGAGAGAGAGACAGAGACAGAGAGAGAAAGTGTGTGTGTGTGTGTGTGTGTGTGTGTGTGTGTGTGTGTGTGTGTGTGTGTGTGTGTGCATGCTTCGGAATCACCGGGAAATAAAAATAGGCGTCTCTCAGCTCGATGGAGGTGAACC